>VXBO01014037.1:1063-38294 GCA_013400135.1 Rhinoptilus africanus | reverse complement strand
TGGCTCCTCCGGGAGCTGCTTCCCCTTCCCCGAGGAGCCGCGGTCCCGGTAGGGCCGAGCGTAGTAAACTCGTCACGTTCAACTAGTCAGAATAGCGCGATTTATCGTTTTAATGGAGCCAGCGGTGCTCCAGCACCTGAGTCATCGAGTAGGCTTGTGGGGGGAGGCGAGCGAGGTGCCTTCCCCTCCCGGAGCAGGGGGTGCACGGCGCTGGGTGTCCCGGCCTTCTGGAAAAACGCTGCTGCTGAGCCCCCACTAGTCTTACAACTGTACTTTGCTTGATCATCATAGTGTCTTTTACCGGGGAGGGGGGGAGTGAGGATTGTTGAAGTACGCTTTTATAACCTCGGTGAGTCAGGCGGGGAATTTATATCCTCTCCCCTGCAAAACGTGTAGCTGTCAGTTTGGAATCTCCATGTAGGGTTCAGGTGTGGAAGCCAGCCCTCCCATAGGGATTGTGGTCTCCATTACTGTGTAAATCTAATTCTTGTTTAGAACCAGATGTGAACGTGCTACCTAATATTTAAGATGAATTTGCTAACTCTGTTTTGTACGTGGTGTCAGATTTGGGTTACGTGCTAACATCTTTGCTTTGATTGTAGGTTATCTTGAAGTTTTTATGAAGCTTCATGTGTCGTACTGATCAAATTAAAGCTAAGGTGGAGAAGAAAATTGAAGAGAGCTTGAAGGCTGACGTATGGTTGTGGAATAAGTAGAGCTTGAAAGGGGTGGAATAAATAGAGCTTGCAAGGGAAGGATTTTGAGCATAATTTTGGTGTATTGAAATTTGCAGGCAAGGGTATGGTAGCGGGTTACATAAGGAAGTTGTGCTCCAGCTGGGTATCGTTTATCTGCAACATTCCGTCACTTTGGGGATACTCAGTGCACTGTGGAGACCGTTCCCCAGAGTGTTCGTGGGCTTGCAGGTGTTCTGAAAGAGCCCTTCCTCCTTGGGAGCGGGTCCTGTGCCTACCGTCGGAACAGACGGAGGAGACCCAGCAGTGAATGCTGATCGGGGTAAATGTGACTGCTGGGGGCATGGGGCACACACAGATGGTACAGGGCTTTTGTGGGGAGGGCGTATCTTCTGTCGGGTAACTCGGGAAGCAGGAAAACCTGCTTTATTGTAGTTTAGTTCATGCTGAGGCTCAGGATTCAGTGCTCTCGGAGCCCTTCTGTTTCTAGTCTGTGGTTTTTAACAGGAGAGAAGCTGAATGTGTGGAGTCTTTGTTGATGTTGGGTGCTTGTGGACCGATTCTTCATGCTGCTTTTCAAAGATAAAGAGTCCTGAGGGATAATGGGGACTGTGTACAGTTAGAGAGTCTCTTAAAGCCTCGGGAAGTAGTGAGAGCGTCGCCAAAGCAGTGGTGTACATTGAGCTCTGCAAAGTACCAAGTGCTTCAGTGGAGCAAGAGTGGTGGCTGTTGAGGAGAAGCGGGATGATAGGGCTGTAGGCCACACTTCAACAGACAAAGTATGTGAAGGGAAATAAAATGGCTTGTTCCAGCAGTCCAGGTGTTTTAAAAGTTAGATGAGAGTTAAGCTACTAGAAAGGAGCACTCTTAATTTGAGTTACTGTGGTTGTTTTGCTTAACTACTTAGATGATAATCACTGGTTGTTTACACCAGCTATTTTAAACCCCTCTTTCCTATCTCCTCTTGTTTTTGTTCTGGTCTCTGGGAAAAGCAACAGTATCTTGTGCGTAGTGACCATCCCTCTCAGGGTAAGGAGGGAAACTGCAATTTTCAGACTTTTGCTGTTGCACGTTCTGGCAAGAACAAAAGCCTGCAGAATGTGGATCAAGTTGGAATAATCCCAGTAGACTTGAGTACAAAGAAGTGATGGAAAAGGAAAGCTGCTGCTTAGGCAGTTCTAGAGGATATTATCAGTCTCGATATGTCAATGTGCAGGTCTCAGACTTGCCACTGGCTCTTGGGCTTGGCAGTTTGGGTTTTACGCAGACTATGAGGTTTGCTCCAGAGCTTTTGTATCCTTAGATAATGCAGGTATGAGAATTTGGGAACAAGCAGAAAGTAAACCTTTGATACAGTGTTACCTGAAACAGCCTCTTCCATGTTGAGCTGTTCTGAGCTGGAAGAGGGTCAGAACAGCTGGGTAAGTAGTGGTGCGGCTGGTGCGTGAGGTGGCGCAAGAACCTGCATGGTCCATCCCAGCACATCTCTGGTGGCACAGCTGCTCTTGGGGCTGTCCAGAGACCGGAGCTGGGATAACGTGTCTGCACACACAGCAGCAGCTGTTGGTTAAGCAGATGCTCCCAAGGAGTGGGCACTGGAGGCCTGCTCTGGGATTGCTGCTTGTGTTATGCACCGCAGTCTGTCAGGCAGCAGTGGTCTTAGTTCTTGTTAGGTCCTTACTGGCTTACAGGTCTGAAATGTTTGGGCAGTGGTGCCAGCTAGAGTCCCCCTGAAGTGCGGGGGTAACAATTTCAACGTGGGTATATTTTTGTAAGAAATGCAATGTGAGGATATCCAGGGGTGGGATGGGAGTGGTACCAGAGGGCTGTAATGAATGGCTTCCATTTTAGGGTTTAAGCCAAAGCACTTTGGGTTCAGCTGCATCCCCATCTGTGTTGCTTATCTTTAGGAAATGCATTACCTATAACTGAGTGACAAGGACATGGTTTGGCGCTCTTTGAAGGGGTGAGCAAGTAAAAGGTTAGTTCATTGTCTTTTACGGGTTCACCCATATATGAACTGCTTGATGAGGGGGAAGGGGAAATCGAAGCTGTGCTCCAGCCCTTCTGAAGCAAAACACTTTCTTATAGCAGAGGAATGGTGGCTTGTTACTGCTTCTTAATGTGGAGGCCCAAAAAGCAGGTAACGCTTTATGGAACTACACTGTGTTCTGTAGTGATGTCCCTGTTCAGCTGCAGCAGACGATGGGTTTTCCTGTAGTTGGAGCTGCTTGACCTCCTGAGGTGCTGAAGTACCACTTCTGCCAAAATGAGCCCTGCCCGTGGGTGGGACGCAGTAGGGTCACTGGCTGGTTGAACGACGTTAGTGTTCACCGAGTTGTACGCGTGCTACCTGTGCTGAGCAAACTTTGTTATTTCTGTGCTACCAGTTCTGCCTTACAGCAGCCGGTGGGAACAACTTGGTTCTTCCGTTACGGCCTCTTGCTGCGTTCCTGGGGCTGCCAGCGCAGCCCATCTGTGTTAAATATCTTGTGTGTCATTAGTGCAGAGAATGCTGGTTAAGCTTCTGGTAGCTAGCTGGGCTTTTTCATCCTCGGCTTCCACACCAGGAGGAAGTTAGACATTGCTTTGGTCTTGCTATTCAGGCTTTAAAAAAAAAAAAGTGGCAGTTACATCAGAGCTTGTTTATAACATGTACCTTGGTTATCGCTGTATTTCATACAGCTTGACTCTTCTCATGCTACTCACTTAACCGCTTGCCTTCTCACTTCTACTGAGTCTTGTAAGAAGTCAAAGTCAGTGGATCTGAGCAGTTTCAAGCATTGGAAAAGCAGATTCTGTGAAAGGGAAGGGATTCAAATCTTTCTGAAGATTAAAATGCTTCTCTTCATAGGGGTAGTAGCCTTAGAATGGCAGATCATAGAAGCAGATCCCTTCTGTGGGATCGCAGAAGTCCTGAAGGCCAGGAGAGCACTTACGGGTGCTGCAGGGAATCGATGGTCTGACCTTGGTGCGCAGGTGTGGGTGCTACCTCGTACAGAGTCCGGCTTGGCAAGCAGAGAGCAGAGCGGAGCAAAGTGCGTGGTGGATGTGGGCTCTTACCCCTCACCCGACACAGTACCTCCAGCGACAGGTAAAGGCAGAAGCATCTGGCCCAAGGAACACCCAGCAGGCTCTCACCCAACCTGACGTCGCATTGGCCCTGCGCAGGTGGCTCAGCGCGGCTGCTGCTGGCGCTGTGCTCCTGCCGCTGAGGTAGGGCAGAGCGCTGTCGGTTTGACTTTGGCCCTCGTGCCACATTGCTTGGCGCTGCTGTCTTGAAAGCTGCTAACAATTTGTGGCTGAGTGGCTGAAAGTTCCTTTTTGGTTAGATAAATCACGATTTTTGTAATGTAGCCCTAGACTGCTTGTCACAGAAGGGTTCATGGGCTTCAGGCAAATAAACGTGCTAAAGTCAGATTAAAAGCTCACACCAGCAACCTGAAGCAAAAATTAGGCTTGTAATCAAGCTAATGATGTGGTCTCTGAGTAAATGACAGTTCAGTTCTGGAGTAGGGAGGAAAAACCATGTAGTCCAAGCTAAAAGGATTTTGGATAATCTTTGGCCGTTTGGAGGTGTACATCTGGTGTGTTGGAGTGTATTTGGGGAGCTCTGTTGTGTACCAAGGTTTATTAAAATAGCTGGAACTGGCTGCTGAAGACGGGTGGCTTTTACTCACTTGATTGGCTTCTTGATGTTGGTTATTCTTACTAAAGGCTGTATTATCATTAGCTTAGTCCTTAAAACTAGTCTTATCTTCTGGACAGAGCAGATTTTACCAGGAGCATGCTAGCCTGGGTAGGGAATTGTCTAGAGGAATAAATTTGAACTTCTTTACCAAATGTCTTTGGAGTTTACAATTAAAACTAATTATAATTTGAAACATGTGCAGGGTTAAACTTGAAGGTAAGGCTTAAAACGCTTGTGTTTGATAGTGCTTTAACAACTTCTTGTGCGATGCATTAGGGCGCGGAGGGAGACTGGTGCTGGCTGCCCTGTGTGCCCTGAGGCCTCGCTGGCAGCTGGTGCCCTCGGGGACTTGGGAAGCACAGCTCCGTGTAAGCACGCTCCTTCTTCCTTAGGATGCTTTCCTGGAACTCCTGAGTAGGAGCTTGTTTTTTGGGAAAGTAAGAACACAATTAAATCAACTTTTGGAGCCTAAATGTCAGTTTCTCTTGTGAGTTTTGTAGCTTTTAGAGTATCTAGTTGATGGATGTAATGTCAGTAATTCTCTTCAGCTTGGCCTTTGGGCCAGACACCTGGAACCTCGCTTTGCTTTGCGCCAGGCTTCCACTTCCTCATTTTTGCTGAGGAACTAATTAATACTTTTAACTGTAAGATGGGTCGAGTTAATGGTATGTTTTGCAGCAGCGGGCCCACCCCCACGGGTATTTTGCTGTAGGGGAAATGGCAGAAACTTTAAGCTCTGTTAAGTTGGCTTTCCAGCTGAAGGCAATTCGGGGTGAGGTGGCCTCCTGGGAGCTGAATAACTCAAACTGAAACTTCATCTAAAGGCTGCTTGAGTCTTCACTTTTAACTTCCTAAAGCAAAGCCTTCTGCACGTGCTTAAGGATCAAAAGCTGCCTGGAAGGGTAACCAGCTACGGCTTTCTTCAGGTTTTGGGTTACAATCAGCATTGTCTAGATCAGACTTGGTTATTGACTGACAAGCGTTCTTCAGAACACAGGGAAATACAGCGGCCTTGCAGCTTAGGATCCGATGCATGCAGTCATGGATGGTTTGTGGATGGTACTGAACTGTAACTGAATCCCATAAAAAAAAAACCTGTTCCAGTTTTAGGTGAACTCCAGAGTCATTTGTTCTGAGTTACAAACCAGCTGGCGCTCTCTGGAAGCAGAGACCTCACTAGGTCTGGTGTTGTGCTAGCAGTACCCTGGAAGCTGCACAGAAGTTTTCAAAAGGCAGAGTAACCTCTCGGGCAGATGGAATAGCATGGCACTATGCTGTGGATGCTCCTCACCCCTGTACCTGGGCAAATGCATCTGTATGTAGCCACCATTCCTGTTTGTAAGCTTGGCCCGGCAGGTCTAACCAGTGACTAGTGGTAGTCTTACTAGCATGTTGGCAGCTTGAAGAGAATGGTGTATTAAAGCGATTGTCTGTGTCCTGCGAAGAAATCCAGAACGTGTTAGTCTCTCCGGAGTGTGGACGCAAGTGGGGGTCTGCTTCAGGTAGAGGCTGTGCTTCAGAGTGTCCTGGGGAGGTTAAACTTCCTCGCTGTTATCCAACCTGTTCTTCCACAAAAGCTGGGAGGTTTTCTATCGCAGGGCTTTGAATTGAGAGTTGTGGCTAAGCTTTTCCAAGTGAAGGCAGCTTACACGTTGCTTATTACACGGGCCTTTTAATTTGTGACGTTTCCATCTGTGAATTTATAGAGCAGAACCTGAAATGCTGCCTTAGGTGAGAGCCGCATCACTGAGACGAGTGCTGTGAGTGTTCGTTGTAAGTCACCTCTTTCTGGTGAGGTGCTGTACACCGCTTCAGAAAACCAAAGTATTCCTTCTAGCTGCAACTGAAGGTTGAAGAGAGAGAAACAGTATTTTGATGAGAAACAGAGCTGTTACTAACTGAAGATCATTGCTGTCTCTGTGTCTGTAGTGAGGCTCGTCTCCTGTGGTGTCACTGAAGGTTGTTGTTTCGTCCAGTCTGGCAAAGTGGCACTTTTGGGCAGCGGGACATAGGGTGAAGGTCAGGGCACCTTTGGAGATGGTACTATTGTACTAGTTAGTGAAATACGTGCTTGAGGTGCAGCCTTGTTTATAACTATTTCCCCTTTTATAGTAGGGCAGGTACATGCTGGGTTCTTAAATGTAATCCATAGTAGGTTGTGGTTTTAGGTGGAAAGTGTGGATTCTTACAAGTATACACCTTCCGAGTCTAGTGGTGTTGCATCGTATCTGCCTAAAACAGGAGTGAAGGGCATGAGAAGTGGTAAGGAAGAGAGGTTTAGATGTGTGGGATATTCTTAATAGATGTGTTTGGGGGTTTGGGTCCTCTAGTATTAAATTGTCTTTTCCAGAAGGTTAGAGTCCAATAGCATTTGGAAGTGGACTGTACTCCCTACACCTTTAGAAAGAGTAGGTGTATTCCTGTTTCTAAGTTTCCACGCCTGTACTTGTGAATTTGTGCTCGTGGAGACTCGCTTCGTTCTTTGTAGCCGTGACTAGACTGACCATGAAGGAAGCGTGTGGCCTTGGGTGCCAGTGGAGCTGTGTGTGACTGGCTGCATCTTCCTCTGCCCTCGCCGCCCGGGGTGGCTCTTGGCTTACAGGTACTGAAGCAGAGCACAGCGCAGGCTGCTACTCGGTGTTTTTCAGGCTGTCACTCTCTGCAAACTTGTATGGTACATGCACTTCTCTAGGGTGGAGCAGTAATCTTCTATTTCTTAGGATGATACTTGATATATTTAATATTCTGGAGGTAAGGCGGTGAGGTGTCCAGTGGGCAAAGTGTGCTGGTGGGGGCTGAGAGCACATTACTGACCTTCATGCTGGCTGGTGCTTGCCCCTGGGAGATAAGGAAGGAATCCTCGCTTGACTGAAGTTGACTACTCTGAATTTACGTACATAACTGACAACTCTGAAGGGCTCCCCTCCTCCAGAGGGTATCTGGAGATGCTCTTCACTTTCAGGAGGGGGTATGCTCTTTAGCAGGTGCTGCATGCTCAATATCTGTTCCTGTCTGAGTCCATGCTGAACCCTGGAGCATGGGAGCCTGGTTTGCTTGGGTCAGCACTGTCGGGAGCTTGGTAGGAGCACTGGAAGAGCTTCAGCAGCCTGGTGTCAAGGCAGGGGGTTTTCAGCTGGGCCGTTAAGAAGTTGTGGGCTGCTGAGAGCGAAAGCAAACTTGTGTTTACAGTAGGTGGGGTCTGTGAAGCTTTGTATCTCCACTGCAGACTCCCTGGGGACTGCTCACTGAGGGGAAAATCCCAGGATTCTCTTGTTCAGTGTGAGGCAGCATTCTTCTGTTGTAACAGAAGAGGGTTTGGTTAGGGAGGCCTCCCAATTCATGGGAAGTAGAAGCTGGAACTCCCAGACATCATCTATTCAAGAGCTTAAATACTGCCTGTGAATAACAACAGGCCATTACGTGACAAGCTTTTTCCATTCCCGCAATCAGTTTGTCTTGATCATTGTCCTTAAATGTTTTGTCTATCGAAAGCTTCAGATAAGTCTGGTATCTGAAACTCCCGGTGGACTGTTGCTGGTGGCCCTTGCTGGCTGTGAGGTGAAAAGCTGAATGCGCAGCCAGGGACAGCACGGGAGCATTTCCTGAACGCTAGATTTAGTTGTCCTCGTAGTGGTTGTCTGGTGTTTTATGTTTAGCTTTCTAGACTGAGCTGGCACAGAAAAAAGCTAATATATTTGGGCCTGTCATGCAAAGCAGGTCAGTGGCTGAGCCAGAAATAGCAGACCAAGTTTGACTTTAAGTTTTACTCTATTTGCACTTCCTGGTAAACGTCCACGTCCTGGGCACATTGCTCATGTGAGTTACTGGTGACAGTGTGGATTCTTTTTTTTCTGATCTGGGCTGAAATTTTGTTTCACATCGAAAGCTGGTATAGATCGGAAGTGTTCTGAGTCACTCAACCTGTTTAGCCAGAACAATTGAGACTAATAATAGGATTTCTTTGGAGGAAAATTTGACTGGTGCAGGGACTTAAAAAGTGAGGATTTCCACGCAAGGGCTGGCAGTTCTATATGTACGAAAGGCCTTGTGTTTTGTTCCATTTAACCACCAGTACTCACTGGTGCATCCATCTGGAGATGAAACAACCACGGGTTATTGAGGGCTTGTGTACTGCAAAAAGGCTACTGCAGGCTCCTGATGATAAACTAGATCACTACAGCGGGAGCAACCGGGGAGCTGGTGCAATACGGGGGATAAAATAAGGCTGATGCTGAGAGTCGTTGGATTGAGGCCATCTTATCTCTCTGACCTAGAGATAGTGGAATATATAATACCTCCATAATGCTTGGGGTTTCTTAAGTTATTATCAATGAAGGCAAACCTGACCCTATGACTTGATGAGGGTTGCTTAGTAGCGTAGGGCTGCTAAGTAGAGAGGTAACTGGTGCATATGCCAAATGTGCTACCTGGATTTAAGATGAGTCTTTGCTTTCTGGGGTCCTGGCTATTAGTGGTGTTGCTGTTCTTGTGGTTTCAGAAAACTCACTGGTGTGAGCGTTACATTTATGAGCAAGAATGATCACTAAAGTGCTTCTAGCAGCTTTTCTAGCAGTAACATAATTGGATTTGAAATTAAATGAAATAAACTGTTCCTGTTTTCTAGGAGTTGAATGATCTGGCACGTGATCCTCCAGCACAGTGTTCAGCGGGGCCTGTTGGTGATGATAGTAAGTATGCTACTATCAGCAAACACTTGCAGTTTCCAACTCTTTTTCCTTCTAAAACAGGATGTCCAGTTCCTTAGCAAGAACCCTTCTGTTACTTTTAGTCCACATACTAATCTTACCTTTGCTGCCCTTCTGTATCCTTTAATACCTTCCCTGTGTGTCACTGGAGATCTGTGTCGCTCCTGTTGTATTGATTGGGCGACTGCGTGCTGAAGACACCTGAAGTTACACCTTTCAGAGGAACTGCTCTGGCATTCTTGACGGCATGCTGTCTGCGGAAGTCAGGGAAACTTCGGTAGCTCTGTGGCCGAACCAGCAAGCAGCTTCATACAGCTTTCTGAACTTCTTTGTTAACTAAATTATACACAGTGTCCTGTAGAAGTAAAAGAATCTGCTCCCAGTCCTAGATGTTAGTACAGCGAGGTCAGGGTTAACCATATTTTACACAGAAGTGAGTTAACGCTGTATTTTGTAAGAGGGCTACGTGTATTCTTTGGGGATAAGAAATTTAAATGTGAAGGGAAGGAAAACTAGTTGGTAGAACTGTCGAGTAATGTTTGATATTTAAAAAAAAATTTAATAGCTACTGTTGTCAAATGAGTTACAGGAACACTGGAGACATTGATTGTTCTTTAATTTGTTCTGTGCTGCTGTATTGTAGAGTACACCAGAGTGTAAGAACTGAGAAACAGGTTTGGGTCTTTATTTTTAGGCAGGATTTCACTCAATTTGGAATATTACTTGTGGCTTTCTCAATGAGCAAAACCAGAATGTTGGAATCCTGCTGTCATGGCTAGCTTGTTTCTTTATTTGCACGTAGCTGCTTAGGTATGAGATCAGAAGTGCAGGTGGAGCATCTGTCAGTAGTGTTATGTTTAAAAACTACTCAAATCAGTTGGCCTTATAGTTCCATATAGGGAATGCCCTCAGACGATCTTTTTGGTCTACATAATGTCTGGTTGTCTTTCCTGTGCGATGTTGTTTACCTGTTGTGTAGTGTGGAGTGGTTATTCTGTCCGTTTCGGAGCTCAGGGAGCTGTGTTAAAGCAGGAAAAAAGCAGCTATTCCTTAAACTCCTACCCTTAAATTTTGTCGAACATTGTTTTACGGTAAGAAGACCTGCTGTCATCGAGCACATGTATTTTTTGCTAGAGAGGAGCGCAAGATAAATCGTATGACTTGTTTAATGGTGTTGATATGGGTGCTTCTTTATCTTAGTTCTAGGTGGTGCTCCCCAGCCTGCTTTGATTAGCTGTGAGTAAGGCAACTTCGTTGTTGCCCTGGACTTTATGGTGGTTTTCTGTGAGAGGCCTTGCAGTGGCTTTGCAAGCTGTCCGGTGGTCTCCATATTAACTGGGATTTTACACTTTGAGCTGCTCTTTTATAGCAATGTTAAACTCTTGGTCATAGCTTAGATGAGCAAGATGAGTAGGATGTTTGCCGGGAGACAAGAACACTTGCAAATTCACCTTTTGCTTTAAAACTTAGCACACTTTGCCTTGGAGTAAATTCAGGTACTTGCGGTATGCATTAAATGTGTTGTCATTTAATGCTTAAAATGCCTGAGACGAGGGAATGTGTTCACACTGCCTTGTAGCAGCTCTGCTGTGTAGAAAAGGCTACCGAAGAACGCTTGGCAGCTCCGACTGGGATGTCCGTTAAACAGCATGCACCAGCCTCGCTGTGCAGCGCGGTCTCTGACAAGTGTGCGTTCAGTGAAGTGACCAAACTCATGAGAGTAGGGGATATTGAAGTAGGGAAACCCTCCATCTGTGTGCTGAGAAGTCTGCACTTAGGTGTCTTTTCTAAAAGGAAAAAATTAGCTGCCAAGATCTTTCTGAATCATTTCTGGACTCTTCAGAAGTGCTGAAGTGTATAGAAACTTGCACATTCCTATAGAAATCTAGGACAAGGTTGAAAAAAGCACTTGAAACCTAAGAATGAAAATAGTGAAATTAGTGGAGATATTACTGTTTGGCAATCCTTTCAAACGAGTGAAAGCTGTGTTTGGTTTTGAGGGTTTTTAGTGGTAGTGTTGAGTTGATTCTAGTTATTCCACAACTTATTTCTGCTTTCAAAGTAGCATTTCAAAGAAGCTTACAGTTTCATGGAAGAGAAATTACTAAGATGTAGAGCCAGTCTGAGGCTTTTCTTCCCTTAAATTAGCAAGTGTGATTTGTGCCGTGATAAACTACTTCATAGTTTCCAAAGACTAATAGAGATGATGGAGGTGCTCTGGTGGAGGAGGTGGTAACTTAAGTCAGTGAATGCTTAAAATGGAAACATACTAGTGAATAGGGAAAGCTTTAAAGCAATATTCCGTTCTCTTCCTCATGCCACCTTTCTGAAGGACCTCTAATGAAAGGCTTTTGCTATTGAGAGCAACACTTGGGATGTACGTAAGTGGGCAGCGGTAGCAGCAGGAGAGAGGTGCCTTCTCGGAGATCCCTGTGCTCTGTCTGCCTCGTTTTCCTTGTCAGAATGACATTTCTCAGAGTTCAGGACATGCTGTGCTTGCAAAGTGCTGTCTCCTGGCTAGTGCAGCCGAGGTAAACTCTGCCCAGTTGTAAGCTGCTTATCCCTGTAGTTCTTAAACTTTGGAAATGAAGAGCTGTTTCTGCCTTGTTAGCTGTAGGGACAGGATTTCCTTTCTCGCGGTGATGTATTTCTGGCCTTCTTCCACCCACCTCTGGCCTTGGTTTTGGAAATGTCCTTGGGACTGGATTGTATAGGTACTCCCGGAGTGCTGTGCAGTGACTCAGGTCACTTCCAAACCTGTACCTCTGCTTAGCTACTGAAAATCAGCAACCCCCTTACCTTGTAAATAACTTTTCGAATGACTAATTTCAAAATAAAGAATCAGTTGAAATAAGCTCTGCATGACAAACTTTTAGTTCAGCAAACTTGTCTTGGATGTTGTGAGAGTCTAAAGCTTAGCTTAAATAAGGACTTTCTTTGTGTCTGTGGTGGGAGTTGGGGGGAAGAACCCTCAAAACAAAATCAAAGAACCCTTCTAGCTTGGAAAAAGTCAAGTTTCACTGCGAAAGCATTTGTCTTCTCTGGTTTCTTGTTTGGTTTAAGACAGTAGTTGGTTATATCAGCCTCCCTTTTCAGCATGCAGAGATACGCAGGTTCATGTCCAGTGCTGTCTGTGTACTCCAGTGCAGTCACTGTGGATCTTGTCAGCGTCTATAGTGCCTGTGAAATTCTTGATAGTTTTTCTGTGATTAGCCGCAATCTTCACTGCTGGGTTTCTGCTGCCCCCTTGTCCTCTTAGGTTTCTCAGTGTCCTGCTGCAGGTGATGTGGACTTCTGTGAAGCTGACTGAACCTTTTAAAATGGGAGGACACTATGTATGAACTCAGGAGCCACTGTCTTGATTTCCAGACTATGTTGAGCATAGAGTTTCTCAAGATGCTGGCTGGTGTTACCAGCTGTAATGCCCTTTGTAACAAACCTGCTGCTCAAACCAAATGCTCTTCTCCCCTTGCCTTGGCAGGGCTGTTCCCACTCTGCTTTTCCTTTTCCCCCCTTCCTTGTATGAGCTCATTCCCAGTTGTAATGCCTGTGCCATGTGTAATTAAAAACCGCTCATGCTAGATTGGAACAAGCAGTGCTACTCTGGGCCAGAATGACTTTTGGCACAGGTAGTCTTGAAAGCTGTAGACAGCAGTTGCAAGTTGAGTGCAGAGCTGCAGGGGCTTCAGCTTCTGCGGTTTGAAGACCTACCCTGCAACAACTGGAGTCTTCTGTACAGCTCCCCAGCCCTGAAGATGGGCTGTAGCTGACATCCATGCTGAGGGAAACTTCCCATGGGACTGCTTCACAAATAATGAAAGCTGGTGCTCTTTGCACAGGGTGGTGTTAGAGCCCTTGGAGAACGCAGGAACCCCCAGAGCTTCCTGACATGCCTCGTACAGATTAACAGCTTTGATTGTTTTCCTTATGTTCTGCAGCATAAAGACATTCTTCATGAATCATCTGTATTACCAGATTAAGATGTTCTCTTGGACAGATGCATACGAGTGAGATTTAATTTTTGTCCATTTAATCCAAAGTGTGTAGTAGCACATCCTGGTCCCGAGTACTGAGCAGACTTTTATTGCTTTCTGCTGCTTTAATGAAATCTTGAAGCCTCTGTGGAGACTAAGCTTAAACATCCAGTCAAGATACCACTGGCTTAGGCTGCCTCTTTATGTATGGTATATGCAAAGCTCAGGCTTACTCTCCATTGAACTGAGGGTCTGCGTAGGAGGTGGCCTGCCTAAGAGAGGCATGAGTTCATCTCGTACCTTTGCCGTAGCTTACTTTTAAGAGGGCTGTCATTGGAAGCTGGGCTTTGGTTCAGGTGCTTCATTGGAAACAACAAAGTTGAACTCGCCCATCTGTCAGGTCTGAAATGCTGACTGCAGCTATCTGTTTTATCGTAAAGGAATATTTTGCAGGGAGCGACGTGTGTGGTACCCCAGCAGTCCCAAAGTGTGGACCAAGTGAATGGGGAGTGTTGGGTACTCTGCTCTGTCTCTGTTTAATTTTTTTTTGGCTTGCTTCCCTGCAGCATTTCAGAAGGCTTTGTTTTTAAAATAGACTTTTCTGTGCTGCTTTGTCTGGAATTAAGTAGTTCATTACTTGAGCTTCTCCAAACTGAAGTAAATCTTTCTCTTTTTCAGTGTTCCATTGGCAAGCTACAATAATGGGACCAGTAAGTATGAGAGAATTGATGTTCATAGCTTTTCATGACCGGTCTTCTTGTAATAACTTCTCAAACTGCAACGATTCTTTTTCATTAACAGAATGACAGTCCCTATCAAGGTGGAGTATTTTTCTTGACAATTCACTTCCCAACAGATTATCCCTTCAAACCACCTAAGGTGAGTGGCTTGTGCTGTAAATCTGTTCATTACCGTGTGGTGTGATGTACATTTGTGAGCCTACACTGACATTTTCCTTCTTCTGCAGGTTGCATTTACAACAAGAATCTATCATCCAAATATTAACAGTAATGGCAGCATTTGTCTTGATATTCTACGATCACAGTGGTCCCCAGCACTAACTATTTCAAAAGGTACCTCCAATGCTCATTTAATTTTGCTCTGCTGAAATGAATTACTGATTTCGACTTTGAATGTAAAAACTGCTGCGTTCCTGCTGTCAACAATTTCTGTGGTTGCTACTTCAGTCCTGTGACTCCGCATCTGGCCTGCGGCCAGTTGATGAGTGCAGGATGCTCTGGATGTCCGATTGCCCCGTGGCCACGGGGAGACCGCTCAGCTTCTGCCCCTGGATCAGATAAGTCTTAACTACACCACGTACATTGTCTTGCCACCTTGCTTCGGAGTCTAAACACTTAAACTAAAAACAAAACTAAAAAAACCAACTCCAAAAAACAAAAACAAAAACCCCCTTAAAACCAAACCCTCCACATTAAACCTAGTACATGACAATGGAAGATTTCAGTGTTCAAAATACACACCAAGTGGAATATGGAGGGGAACAGCTGTGGCCTTTAAAAAATGCTAAACCTGCTTTGATTTTTATCATCTTAAATAAAAAAAGGAAAAAAGTCTCCTTTTCAAGGGAACATCAGAGCTCCATGTTGGTCATTTTTTAACAGAACTTTCAATGATGTGGACTACTTAAACATGTTTTAAAACTTAACTAGCTTACACTATATTAATGGTTTTTTTAAGCTAAAAACATCTTGGTCCCTGTAAACTGCATCAGCTTGTGGGGCACTGGAATATATCCTTTGACCGGTAGAGCAGTTATTCATGTTATTTAATGCAAATGGGCGGTTTTAAACCCTTTGAGGGAAGACTTGGGATTTAATTTTATTGCTTTTTCTGGCAATTGAAAGTGTAGATCTAAGGTTTGTAGATCTAGCCATGGCAATTGAGAATATTTTTGGTCTCTTCTGTGTATCGACCATGTCCTGACCACTCCGGTTTTGTAGCTTCATGCTTTGTAATTAAATGCTGGAGATATCACATACTTAATTATAGCATGCTTCACACTGTGTTCCAGCTCTGTCAGGCTATTCTGTTGCCTGTAATTCTTCTCTCCAACTACATGTCATGTTCCCAGATGCTTTTTGGTTTGGATAGACAACTCCTGGTGCCCCTCTCTCACACATCATAGCTGTCTCCCTTTTACTGAACTCACAAAAGTTCCTCCTTCGCTGGGAGTTGAGAGAACTGAAGGATGATGTCAGTAGAGGGAAGATGATTGTCAGATTGTCGCAGCTTTCCTTACAAAAGCTTTCAGTTGAGTACTAGCTAGTGTTAAAAGCACTAAGTTGGTACGAAGTACTGACATCTCTTACGTTTTGATTAAATTGCTGTCTAATTGATTAGAATACTAGAATTGGAGAATATATAATTTGACATGGTGTCTTACTTTCATTTGGTTTAAAGTCTAAAGTGACCGCATAGGCAGTGGGGTGATAGATGGCACATTTGAAAATACTGGAAGATAGTCTAGAATTATGACAGTTGGAAAAAGATGGGGCAAGAATTTAAGAGGCTGGTTTAAAGGGCACCAGTGAACAGCCTATTAATGACCGTCATCTTTAGTCACTCACAAAATATATCTTAACACTAATTTTGCAGCCCAAATACAGTTGCGGGATGCCTTTAATGTCTCCATCGCCTTCTATTCTCTGATTCTCTGCCTTGAACTCCTTTCTTTTTCTTTTTTTTTTTTTCTTATCCCTTCAAATGCATCCTCCTGGCTTAGCTAGAGTAAGCCATGGCATCAGTGTGGCTGTTCTGTGCTACTCTGGTCCCTTCTATCGCCCCGCCTCCCCTTACCGTGCACTCCCTGAAATCGGGTGTCTGGTATTGCTGACCGCTCGTTGCAGAAGTGTTCATGTGAAAGCACACACTCTCCTTCGTATAGCACAAACCCCATACAGGTATAACCAGTGAGAAAACAATCCTGTCCGAGTTGCCCTGGTGTTCGTTTCCTGAAGGAATTAAAGGCAGCAAAAGAAAATCTTTATAGGTGGTTTCACAGAAATTCAGAATACTTCCCTCAAGTAAGAGGGATGTCTCGTCAGAAAGCAGACCTCAGCTTAGTGAAAGGCAAGAGCTGGTATGTAAAAGAAGTGTTCCCATCTTCAACGAGTATAAATAATTTCACAAAAGCAACGTCCATCATTTAGGGTGGAAATTTTGTTTTCAGTCAGTTTGGAACTGTGTGTTTGTAGACTTTGGGGCTGTTTCAGCTCTCTAGTAACTCTGATAGCCTTATCAAAGAATGAGTGCGTTGCTATTAGGAAAAGCTGTTGGGTTAGGTAATTAAAACTGACGAAAGACTTAAGTTATTCAGCATGAAGCTTACATTCTTTCCAAAACAGCAATTTAGTATTTGTAATGTAGATTTCTTAGAGCATTTCCTAAATTTTGCCACTCTTTAAAAGGGGATGCTATTGAGAGCAAGGTGTTTGAATTTAAAATCTGTAAGCAGATAGCTAGAACGCACTTTAAAAAAAAGTGTTCTTTCTTTACTGATAGAGAAATTGGGGAAGACTATAAACAGTTCTTGTCGGAAACAGCTTCTCATACACAGCTTCCTCCTGCTGAGGTGTCTGGTGGCAGCATTGTCATCGGCTTGCACAGGCCAGGTGTTACGTTGCAATTAATGTGTGGTACATGAACGTATTTTTCACCCTAACCTGTATGGGGAAAGGTGAAGGGGTATGCAGTGACTTCCTTTTAATCTATAGTACCACTTCTTTTGGTGGAAAAAAAATGTGAAAAATCGCGTTAAGTGTTACCTAATCAGCCTAGTGAAGCGGTAAAGGTAGAGGACTTGGCTCCTCCTGCTCTGGAGGCTGCTCCAGAGGACAATTGGAGGACCTGGTTTGGAAGCCTTCCCCTGCCCTCTTGGCTGGGTAAGGTAGCAGAGCCCGGAGTGGTGTTGGAGCAGTTTATTTCAGCCAGCTAAATAAATAAATAAGGGAGTTTCTCTCCCTCTATAAGCAATTTGATAAAGTGATCTTGGCTACGTTAGTAGGGGTGATGGGTGTCTTGGGTTTGTGTACTGCCTTTCTAAGTGTTTGCCCCTTCTAGACTTGTTAAAAGGCGTTCTGAGGAACTGGAAGAACAGCACTGTGTCTTGATACAATAGCTAACTTGCTTGAATTAGTAGTTCTGAAGTAAGTGTTCCTTAAAGAATACGTACTGTAGAGTAAATAATCTCCAAGTACAGTTTTAAACACTGTGGTGGTTAATTTAAACTCCAAAGCTTAAGCAGAATGCATAGGCTTCAATTAAAAATATTATCTCAAAGTCTGTGTAAATAAGAATCCCTGTTATCTTAAACAGGTCAATAAAACATTTTAACCTGATGATAAGTTTTTGGCCATTTTTGGGGAAAATCCCACTTTCTTTTGAATTTGGAGAGTGGATGTGTAAGAGTTAATACTGAACTGAATACTTTAGTAAGGGCCAGGCTCGTTTGCCCTCTGCCTCCCACTTCTCCCCACTGTCTCTTATAACTAATGAAATGTGGGGCTAATCTGCAGTGCGCTGGGAGCCGCTGCCTGGTGGATGGCAGTGGGCAACTTCCGTCTCCTTCATGCCAGAGTCCGGCTTGCACTGTTCAGACTCCTCCGTGGTGCAGCCTGAATTTTCTGTGGTGCTGCTCTCACTGGTGTTCCAGAATCGCCTTGCTGGGTGGGAACTCCCACGTACCCAGCAACCAAAATGAACGTGGTCTTCACAGGGCAGTCTTGGAAATCGGGAAGCTGGTTTCCGATTGTCATCCTGGCTTTTAATTTGCCTGTTGTAGTGCTGAAACAAATGACATGGGAGGGTCGTGACTGTCACATCAGTCTGCCTCCTCATGATGTGCTGAGTTAGGGTTCTATGGGGAACTTTTATTCCTGCATTTCAATTCTTTTGCTACTTTAATGTAGCCACGTGTGTAGCTTCCCAGACGTCCTTGCCACAAAGCAGGCTGTGCTATGGGGGTGTCGCCAGCAGGGGAGGAAGGTGATCCTTCTCGGCTCATCACTGGCGGAGCTGGACCTGGAGCACTGTGTCCAGTGCTGGGCTCCAGAGAGCAAATGTCCTGGTTTGAGTCTTACCCCTGTGGCCAGTGTGGCCCAAACCATGACAACAAGAGAGATGGATGGGCTGGAGAGAGTCCAGTGGAGGTCCATGAGCGTGAAGGGACTGGAGCATCTCTTGGGAGGACAGACTGGGATCGCTGGGACTGTTCAGCCTGTGGAAGAGGGGGCTCCAGGGAATCTTACTGGTGTGTATAAATACCTGCAGGGAGGGTGCGGAGGGCGTAGAGCCAGGCTTTCAGTGGCGCCCAGCCACAGGACAAGAGGCCAGGGGTACAAACTGAAACACAGGAGGGCCCCGGGGAACACCAAAAAATGCGTTTTTTACTGTGAGGGTGACTGATCCCTGTCACACGTTGTCCAGGGAGGCTCTGGCATCTCCGTCCTTGGAGAAACTCAAAAGGCTCCTGGACAGTGGGTCCAGGTGGCCCTGCCTGAGCAGGAGGTTGGGCAAGATGACCTCCAGAGGCCCCTTCCAACCTCAGTCAGTCTGTGATACGCGGGGCAAAATTTAACTTTTCTTCTCTTGTCACCAGAAATTGTTGAACTGACTTAGCAGGAATTCAAGTTGGTTGGAAGCAAGAAGTTTAAACTGCTCAGATTTAAAGGTACACTTCCTGTGAGACTAGGTAAGATTGCTGGAAGAGTTTGGAATGGGATTATGGTTAAGAGATAGGATTTAACTTGAGCAGAGCCTGGGGTTGCTTTAATTTTCTCGTATGCATTTTGCTCATTCACAGGCAGAAGCCAGTCACTTGGACGCTAGCATTTGAACTTGTTGGGTGGTGGTGTCTTCAGTTGTGTTTTCATGTCAAAAGCTTAATGTTTGTCAGTGCTGATAAAGCTTACTTACAACTGGATGCCTCAAAAGTTTGAAGGGTCTGGGGCCTGAAACTCAAATGTATGGATTGTGTAGGCAAATACTCTGTCCAAGAGTCAGCTTTCTTCCTATTTTTGAGGAATAGAGATCTAAGTAGTAAAGGAACTCAGCGTGAAGGCTTGTGGCTGTCAGGTGTGAGAAGCAGGACAGCTGGATAAAGCCTCTGAAATGGAATTAAGAGTTCCTCAGCAGCGGTATGTGTCCAAAATTCAAATTTACGCTAACAGAGATGTTTCATAATCCCCAGAGTAGCAGGCTGAATTAAACCCGAGCTGACAAACTTTACTTTCAGATTCAGAAACTTGGCTGCATGAGCTGGATCAAAAAGCCCAGCACTGTTGGAGCCTGTGGCCTGGTCTGCAGGAGGGTGACAAATTGCTTTCCATAGGAGGAACTTCCTGGCATAGTATTTGTCATTCACCTGGGGCCTAGCAGGCAGGGTGGGCTGCTTCCAGCACTGGGAACTCATGATGCTGGCACGGTGCGTAAGAATGGGTACTTCCCTGTTGTAACTGGGTGCTCCATGTCAGCACATGAGCTTTTGGATTATATGGTGATCTTGGGAGTACTGTGTGACTTCAGCCAGGACAGATAGCTGAGTAAGTATCATCCTGCTGTCCTGACACTCTGGCATACAAAGGGACTGTCTTGGTACCTTCTGGGTGCTGTAACACAAGCTTTACTGGTGCTTCCTTAGAGATGGACCTTCCTTTATCGGGAGGAGACTGGCTTGGGGTCTGCTGAGGCATTTTGCTGCATGCAGGAGTCGAGTCTACAGGAGTAACTTCTCTTTTAAAAGGCATCTTACCTGTTCCCCTCATCCTACTGATTCGCTGACGTGCTCTTTGCCTTTAGTACAGCAGCTCAGATAGCAGAGGTCTTCAAGGAGGGAGCTAAGGCTTTCACTCCCGATCTTTTTTTGACCTCAGCTGCTTGGTGCCTAGCAAAGCCCTTTTCTCTTAGATGAAGTCTAAATTGGCTCTCTTCTTCAGAGAGCAGTAACTGCACCCGACAGCTGGTGAATCAGAACACGACCAGTTCAGATGGTTTTTTCCTGGGTAGCTCATTACCTTGGAAGAATTGATGCTTGCTTTTTACCTCCCTGCTGGGATTCAAACGGAGATTCCATTGCTCCTCAGTTGCTTCTCCTTAACCTGAAGTGTCCCATAGATGAATGCTTTACTGGAGCGAGTTTTGTTTGCAATTCCAGCTGGACTTACAAGACTAGTGGCTAGGACCCTGTGTTAAGGGGACAGCTGGAAGTGATGGATAGTAGACCATTCAGGCTCTGCAAACAAATGGAGGGCTTTGAGTGTTGCATTTGGAAGATGATTTCTCTATAGGGAAAGTGGAGACAATAACCAGCTGCTTTTGGCAGTCTTTGGGAAGTCAGCGTCTTGCCTGTCGTGTCTCGGGCTTCTGCATCAAAAGCAATCCATACTTCCTGATTAACTGGGATGGCTGCTGTCGTGCAGGGTGATAGGGCAGAACTTGTACTAACCTTTCCAGTGCTGTTCTCCAAGGAAACCAGAGGGTATAGCTTTTAGGTCTTAACTGTGCCCTAACAAGGCTTAAATAGGAATTTTTCAGTGATGACCTGGGCTGGTTAGCTTCTGTAGAACTTGACTTAGCCCAGTTGACTTGAAGAATCAACAAAGCTGCACAAAGGTGTGTTAAATGCTGTGGCTTGTACACAGCTGCTTCTGACTCCTGAAGACCACTTTCAGCTGCAGCTACATGCTGTGGACGTGTGAGGATGTGTCATAGCTGTGCAACTCTTCACAGCATCAACAGAAGCTAATTGCCACGTGTAAATTGCTAGCACCTCTGCCTTCCTTCTCCTGTTGACACACTAGGGAAGGTGTCTCTCTTCTGGCTGTGGAGTTTATTCCCTCCAATTGGAGCTGGGCGCTTGTGGCTTTTAAAAGAGCCTGCTGACCTCCTGAGTTCCAGAGCTTTGACGTGATTCCTACGGGCCCATAGGTGTGCCAGTAGGCAGATGGTGGTTTAGATGGTTTTACGTGTTGCTCATTTGGCTATTGCTGGAATGATCTGTGGAGGGATGACTTCATGAATTGTCCTGACTAACGACTGAGCTGCTTCATAGCAGAAGAAACTTGGCCATGGAGTTTACATACTGAATTTGCATCTACCCGCACTTCCAGTCTGAGGTGTGGTAGAACCAGGAAGATGAAGTTACTCATCAGAACTGACGGACTACTCTGAATGGTGGAAGAGCACAGCACAGAAGCCTGCTGAGGAGATGAGGTGGATCATGCAGTGATAAACTGTAGCTGAACTTGTTGACAAGCTACAAATGGCATGATCCTCTGCACAGAGGAGCTGCCTTGAGACTGTCCTGCGATTTTGGAATGTTATGTACTCTGTAAAGGCGAGTCTTGCAGTGGAAACATGGATCAGAGTTGTGCTGCGTTACACTAGTAGACCTCGCTTTGCCTCAAAGAGCATGTTTGTGGAGCATTCTTGATGTTAAGTGGTCGTTCTGCTTGATGAGAATGCATTTGTATCACTGCTCTATGGGGAAGTGAAGCCCATTACTTTCTAAGACAGACTTTGTTAGCAGTCTTTCTGCGTGGTTAGTTTGGTTCTCCCAGTTCCTTGGTGGCTGTGAAGTGCTTGGTCAGTGCTGGTCTGTAGCAGCAGGAAGCCCAATAAGGGATGAGTTGTTTTTGTTGCCTGCAATAGCTGGATGGGGATCGCAGTTGAAGTATTGGAGTTAAGCAGGCTGTGTGGTTGGTGAAATAAAACCAAGCTGAAGCAAAACTGGTTTTTGAGTGAAAGGGAGCTTGAAGCTGTGCTTTAAATTGCTTAATGTTTGCTCCAGATGGGAATGCTGTGACAGTTAAGAATGAAGAGGTGAGAAATAACTCTGTACTTGAACCCCTTCAATCAGTGGGAAGTAATAATTACCTATTTTGCTATTACTGACAAAAATCCAAACTTAAATTGTGAAGAGTGCGCGCTTCTGTATCTCCTTCAGTGGAAGACTGGAAGGGATGCTCTGGAACTGATACCGCGAGAGCAGCTTTGCCCGACGAGTAGGACAAGGTGCAAAGCAGAGTCACTTCCCTGTCGTGTGTGGTTACTCAGCCCGATTCAGTGGTTACAAAAGCTGGTTTTTGTGAATTTTTGTTAAATTGTCTTCTACTAACGTGGTCATTTGGCTAGTAAGCATTAAGGCTTTGCTACGAAATTCATTGCAATAGTACCTGAGGTTCTCTATTCCGCAGTGCTGGTTTAATTAGTAACTGTGATGCATCAAAGGACTCAAATACACAACTCGCATTTTAAAGGATTACTTCTGTCCTCCTGTGCACTTGGCTCCTTAAACTTCTTATGATACCGTACCTCTTTCCAAGGGTCTCTTCGTAGTGATCCGGAGGCTGCTTACATTGGTTGGTCTGAAACACATGTGTGTATGCAGTGTTCCAGTGGAAAACCTCAAGAGAAACTTCCTCAGCTTATTTTGCATCAATAACTGGATCCAGCAGGCTATTAAAATTAAACCAGTTTAGATAACTCAGTTAAAAATGTTTTTCTTGCTGAGGCTATACAGATAAAAAAAGGAAAGACTTGAAGTTATCAGTAAGAGCGAGTGGAATGGAGAATAGTTTTGATTGATGAAGGCTTACAAAAATAATACAAAGCAGCTGAATGTGGCAGTGCAGTTTGAAGCCAAGTAATTGGTGTCCCATTTTTAGTCAAGGTTTTTGGAGTAATACTTATAAACCCAAGTGAACTGCTGAGGAATGAAATCTAGAAATGATTTTTGAAGGGAGTAGACTGCTAGAACTCGTCATGAGAAGCATTTAGCTACTGATTGAGTTCTAACAAACCACAGACTGTTTTGGTAAAGAGTATTAGCAGCGTGGGATTTTTTTAATGGCCAGCGAGTAGCAGTGATACCCTCATGTTGACAGCCTATAAACCGAGAACTAAAACTCCCAGACCGGGACAGGGGCTAACTCCCTGGTTTTGAGGTGCTGTTTGAGGCAGATTTGCATCGGGAGGACACAAAGCACCGCCCTGGCTGTCCCATGCCCGTGCTGACCAACACCTGAGTGTCACCTTTGTCTGGGCTGGTGCTTGGGGCGGTAGGTGGTGTGGGTTGTGCAAGGCTGATATTCCTCCTGGCGCACTTTGCTCCCAGCCAGGACCATGGGTGGTGGGGAATGGGGCAGGATGGTGGCTGGGGAAGGCAGGCAGAGGGGACTGGATGGACTTGAAGCTTGGTTCTGCTGACAAAAGGTGAGCTGTCACGTTCAAAAATGCCCTTGGTTATTAAAGGACTGGTACGATAAAACTTGAGGGAGTAGTTCTAATAGTTGACCAGAAAACTTTGGTTGGATTTCCTGTGGCTTGTGATAAAGGGAGGGCGCAGATGTTACCTGTTTTACTCACCCTACCAGCTGAAGGAGCTTCAGTGACCAGAGCAGTGGAGCCTGACAAATACAAAGCAAGGAGCTTCAGGAAAATAGCTGGAGAAATGACTGTGTTTGAAGCTAAACTGACCAGCAGCAGCTGGGTGTAAGGCGGCAGAGATTCCCACTACTGAACATGCGTGAGTTTTATCAGTGTGTGTGTGTGGAGGGGGAAAAAACAGTGCTGAAGCTGATAACAAGCGCTGCAGGTATTAAACGTGCTGTGTCCCTTGCTAAGGGACAGCAGTTCAGGACTAGCAGCTTCTACATGCTTCCAGCACCAAAATCTTCACTCTCTGAAGCTGTGTTCTGAGGGGGAATTGAATAAATGGTCCCAGCATCAGTTCATGGTGGAGAATAATTAGCCTCCTAACTTTTTCACAAGTGTGCCATAGAAAATCAGGAGAAGGAGGAAGAGGTGGTTCTTTTATTCTAGAAAAAGAAATATGTTCACTTGAATTACTAAACTTGTTCTAGAAGCATTTAACTTAAAATTGATAGCTTGTTAGTGAAGGGTCTACGGAAAACTGAACTAAATGGGTTTCTTGGTTCTTGGTGTTCTCATCATTGAGCAAGTAGCTCAGTTAAGACTTAGTGAAGTGATTTTGTCCTGTTTGAAAAGCTTTGCCAGTTTATGTGAATATTGGCCAAGAGAGCTGACAGCGTTGTGGCCTGTGTCAGCAGTAGTGTGCCCAGCAGGACCAGGGCAGTGACTGTCCCCCTGTGCTGGGCACTGGTGAGGCCCCACCTCGAGGGCTGTNTTACCAGGCACTGGAACAGGCTGCCCAGGGAAGTGGTGGAGTCGCCATCCCTGGAAGCACTGAAAAGGTGCGTAGATGTGGCACCTGGGGACATGGGTTAGTGGTGGACTTGGCAGTGCTGGGTTTAGGACTGGACTCGATGATCTCAGAGATATTTTGCAACATAAGTGATTGTATGAATATAGCCCTGCTCTCCCCTTTCTCTCTGGCTCTATCTAGCTGTTCTTTGTTTTGTAATCTGCTTTAAACTATCTTAAAAACAAGCAAACAAAAAACCCCAACACCTCCTTGCCCCCAGATAGATCACTGGAATTGCAGGCTGTTCTCTCTCGCTTCCCAGCTGAGCCCTCAGCGCGGTAGCTCTGCCTCCTGCTACACAGCCAGCAGTGACCCGTGGAAGTTCAGTCAAATTTGTGTTCAGTGCCTTCAAACTTCTGACTGCTGTCATCTCCAACTCGCTTGGAGGATGGGCTGTGACAACTCCGCTGCTGTTGCCGAAGGGATGTACGGAGCGGCACTGCTTGATCCAAACAGGCTGAGAGAAGGCAATACAAGGGAATACTTGGCATTTCTTGGGGAGAGGGGCCAAGGCGTCCCTGACGTGCCTCATGTAGTGTTGTCCCATTGTGCTTTGCTTATAACTTGGTGCCTCCTCATCTCTTCTACTTCGCTGTGAATGTAGGAGTGCGCCCGTGCTGTTGGTAGCTTTGCTGGCACTCCTCTGCCTCCAAATAGGGATGAAGCTTGACACTATGCTGGGAAGCGTCATCTGAGCAGGATGTGGCTTCTGGGATATATACAGTGTGTATTTATAGGGAAACTTTGAAGTTGAGGGCTTTGTGGTTGGTATGAGTGCAGTAAGCTGCACTTTCTTGATTCATTTTGAATGCTGTTCTACAATTAATCCATCTCAGCCTACCTTATGCTCCAAAAATAATTGGATAAAGCTGCTCGATTCCCTGCAAGACTAGCATTTTTTTTTAAACAGTTCTTAAGTAGCTGTGAGCAGCTCATGCTTCCTTCATCTCAGTGGGATCTGTCTGGTGTTTGACTTTTGATTAGTGCTCCACAAGTCACTGACAATGAGGTCGTCTGGTTTAGGGAAAAGCTGAATTTCTGGTGCAAAAGCAAGGCTGGTTTTTGGACTAGGCTCCAGGTACGGTTCAGAGAGCACACTCTGCCTTCTGTAGTCAGATACACCTATCCAGGAGGTTACCTCTTGTGGTGATGTTTCAAAACTTGTACTCATGCAAAGTCGTGTAGTTAAATGGTAAGGATTTTTGTTCCAGGTCACTTGGCTGAAGTATCACTGCTCCTTGGCGTGTTAAGGAAATGGTGCTAGAGGGGAAGGCAGTGGGTGGGCTGACCTCTGCAGGTGTCTTCAGCTGCACTTAAACTCTAATTCGGTATCTCTTTTTCTCTCCCTAGTACTTTTGTCCATCTGTTCTCTGTTGTGTGATCCCAATCCAGATGATCCTTTAGTGCCTGAGATTGCACGGATCTACAAAACAGATAGAGAAAAGTGAGTATGGAACCCCAAAACCATGTAACATTCTTGACAGAGCAGAATCCACGCTGCTCTGTCCTAAATAGTAAAGGGGAACTGAAAGGACCCGCTTCGTGGAAGAGAGTGTGAACTTTGATTTGCTTTTTTCACTTCAGCTGTGGTCTCTTTGGAGATTTTTCCTGGGATCTGGAGCACAGCTATTTTAACAGCACTGCATTGCTGTAGGAAGGAGGTATATGGGCCAGTAGAAGTGAAGAATGTAGAGACCTTGTACTTCTGTGGGTTTGTTACTGTATTTTTATTCCACACAATGGTCTTTCATTAGCGTTGCAGCTGTTAATTACAGGTTTTCTTGATTTAATGAAAATGCGAAGTGAATAATGCAAATCTGTTCCATATGGAGCTCTTAAGTTGGATGTGGCCTGCTCTTAAGAGCATTCGCTGCCTGCTTTAATTCTACATAACCAGCAGAGGGAGAACAAGTTTCTCTAGTGGGAGGATATTTCCGTGCCAGCTATTGGTGGTGGAGTTGTACAAGCAGAGAAGTAATAAAACCGTCTGGTTTCATCTTCGTTTAGCAGCATAAGGGAAGGACGGGGGGGTGGGGGGACTCCAAGCTTCTCTGAAGTAAACAGCAAGAACGGAGAGAACTGTAGCTCCACTGAGAAGATTTAAATTGCTTTCTTTCAAAAGTAACAGCTTAATGACCATGGTAAAGACTTTTCTACCTCGCTGTTCCCTTCCAGATGTGATCAGTAGTGTTAATTTCTGAAGCTACATGGTCATCTGATGAGGACGAGATAGGAAGGAAACTTGCTCACTGCATACTTGAGGAGCAGTGGTAGAGAAGTGCGTGCACCCTGTCTTTAAGGAGAGCTGCAAGAGTAGCAGTACGTATTTCGAGACGCAGCTGATAGTCACTGACTGCACTCAGTGTATGCAGGACTCTCTCCTATTTTTTTCCCAAAAATAGAGAAATAAATTTTGTGCTTAAACAATGACCGGACTTGCTTCTTGAGTAGTCTCACAACAGTGATGTAACAAACGCCCTCGCCTGCACGAGTGGATTGTCCGATTCTTTAAGCTAAAGAACGTTGTCTGCAGACTGAATGCCAGCACAAGAACCTAGTCAGTGTATGTAACTAGGAAACTTTTTGCTATAAGTCTCTAACGCTTTTTCTACAAATTCTATAGGATGAGAACAGCTCACCTTCTGTTGTCAGAAGGGAGCTTTTATCAGTACTGTTAATCCCATGTTATGCCTCAGTATCCTGAGCTCCCTCTAGCAGTGGCTCTAAAGGGCATTTGGGCCCAAAAAGCTACGAGTGGCTTGGGAAAAGGAGCATACTGTGCCTTTGGAATAAAAAAAATATTCTGGTGGACAAATCGTTATGTCCTGCTAGTGGCTGAAATAGCCAAATGTAGCATGAAGCAAGGCTGTGGGGGTTTGGCAGCCAAGCAGATACCTGGTACTGGGCTTAGCTTCTAAGGGAAGAAGAAAAAGGAGTTGGGAGGGAAACAGTAATCTGATTTTTTCATCTGGCTCTGTTTTGTGGCTTGAATCACAAAGATCTTGTATTCCTGTTGTAAATATGACTAGTTATTTCTTTTCCATGAAGCGCTGGCCTTTCTTGTTTCCCCTGTTTGGCTGGTGTTTCGGGTTGCTCCTAAACTTTACAAATTCATGATACTACTGGAGAAAATGTAAGTTCATGCCATGTGTAGGTTAGAGTGCTGGAGCTGGAATGCTGTTTGGATGTTGTGTTAAGTAAATCCTCTTTTTATACATACAGGTACAACAGAATAGCTCGGGAATGGACTCAGAAGTATGCGATGTAATTAAAGAAATTATTGGATAACCTCTACAAATAAAGATAGGGGAACTCTGAAAGAAAATCCTTTTCATTTCCATTTGACTGCTTTCTATGAGCCCACGCCTCATCTTCCCCTGTGCACATGTTTACCTGATACAGCAGTGCTGCGTGTTGTACATACTTGGAACAACAAAATAGAAATACTGTATTTCCCCGTACCAACATTGACTCCTAGCAGAGAAGTGTGTGTGTGAAAAGCTGGTTCTTCAGTCATAACTTTGTGAGCCTAAAAGCATTCCTCGTTCGATTTAAATTGGGTAATACAATGTGAATGGGCGAGTTATGGTGGATTTCATATTTCTAGGGACGGTGTTGCTGATCCACGAAGGCTTTTAAGTGGAATCCTTTTAAACTCATAACAGTTATGAAAAGCAAGGTGAAGAACTTGAAGCTGTTTCTGTATTCATTTTATTCTGAAGGACCTACACCTTAGGTAAATGTTATGACCAATGAGATAAACTGTACCCACATCCTGTGTTTAAGGTCGAAGTTTAACCGGTCAACATTTAAATGGATTTGGAGCTATTAGTGCATCAAGTGACGTTGATTTGTTTCAACTCTCTCCCCTCCTTCATACTCTTTTTTTTGGTTTGTATGTGGTTTCTCAGTTAATACATAGCTAATAGCTCTTATTTTTCTTAAGTTTTTTTAACTGCTTAGGTCTTTCTGGATGTAAGGGTAAAAATCCATTTGACAGAAAACTTGTGTATATTTAAAGACCCAACTGCTCCCCTGGAGCTTGTACGTTCAAGAATGATTAATCTGTGTAATAAACTGATTACTACAGTCATTACATATAACTTTGTGTGAATAGGCTTTTAATTTGGAGAGCAGTTTGTTACAGGCTAAAACTAACGGTGGATTTCCGGAAAACTTTTGCATTCGCCACGGGTTGCGTTTGGAAGTCTCATGAAGCGGTTTGGTTCGCATCACACCAGGCTATGCACCTGAACAGGACAAACATAAGCTTTCAAGCACTTAAACGTGAAATCAGGCTGTGTAGTGTGCCAGGAACTTGACTGTTAAAACCAAATAAGCAGTTTACTAAACGAGGATCTGAGTGACGTTTTTACAAAGCCTAATGGTATTATTCCCACTTGCATGGGACCTAACACAATGCGTATGTACTGTAGGTAAGTGAAACCTTATGTAACTAAAATAATGGATGTAAAAGGGTAAAAAAGAAAAAAAAAACCCAACCTACCAAACACATCAGCACAAACTTTCATAAAATGTAGCTTTTACATAATTACTTTGCACTAAACATTTGCAAATGTTCATACAGTTTTAAATTGTACTTGTATGTGTCTTTTTTTTTTTTTGAACAAAGTCTTCACTTGAATCTAGTGGATAAAAAAAAAATAATGTAGTTTGAAACTTTTCTTTGTATACAAGTGTATTTGCCAGCATCGTTGGTGTGAAATAGGTGAGTCTGCAAGTTTATCTCCTCTTAGTAGAATTGTAAACAAAGCCATCGACTATGAAGGAGAGGCTGTGGCCTCCAGCTCTCCGGCCACAGGGGTCTATCCCAGCCATTTTCCGATGCATCTTTACACTCTTGCACAAATGAGGAATAAATGTCCACTGCTTTTGGTCTAAATCTGTTTGTTCCGCTTGTCTCATCTCTCCATGTCCTCGTGTACGCCCCTCTGGAGGTGGATGGTGGCCGTGTTCCCTGGAGCCCCCTCACAGTGAGCTGTCGGTGAGGCAGGCTCCGGTGCCGCGACGCTGCCGTGGGGATGGAGCGGGTCTGCAGCAGTGGAGCTTTCAAGGCTTGAAAAGAAATGGAACATGCGGCTGTGTGTCCTGCTGAGTGACAGCGTAGGGGTGACGGCTACAGGGGCGGGGGAGAAAGGCCGTGCAGGAGGATGAACCTGGGTCTTGGGCCATCTCCAGCCCTTGGTGCTCCTGCGTTACACCGCGGGGTGTTGTGTCCGTGCTGGTGTAGGAAGCAGCGTGTCACTGGAGCGTGGCCCTGGGTTAAAACTTGTGTTAAAACCAGAGCGTCGGCTGGTGGTGTCGCCTGGGTCTGTGTTAGCCCGTGGCCGTGCCTGGCCTCTCGTGGCACCGCACTTGTAGCGGGCAGAGCACCGCGCCGGCCTGACCCGCTGCTGCCAGGGGAGAGGCCGTGTCCCAGCCCTGCTGGAATCCTGTGGTTCTGCACCGGGGTCACCGGGGCTGGCTCCGAGAGGTATGGGAGGGTGGGTTGGAGCGATGGCAAACCTCACAGCATGCTCGGTTTTGGGGAGGATTCCCCTTAAGTGCGTTAAAAGTGAGCCCCCGGAGAAGGACTGTAGTGATTTGGCTGGGGTTTGGCGTTGGCAGCCAGTGGAAGAGGCGAGAGGCCTGCGCTGGAGAGAGAAGGGAGCAGCTGGGGGTGGTGGTTTCCCGTTCTGGTGGGGCAGAAGATGTTGCGTTAGATGACAAAGTACTACAGCCCTACGTGGATTGGGACGGTAACTTGAGCTTGGATAACGCGTTGCCACATCTGCTGCTCTGGGGGTGATGGTCTCCTGCTCGCGATGAAGCTTTGACCAGATGGGACGTTCTTGCTGGGGGTGGGACAGAGGCTGTGGCACAGCAAAGGCCAGTCTGGTGGTCCTGGAGTAGGGAGACCAGTTGTTGAGGGTTTGTACTGTGAACTAGATGAAGGAGCCTTTTTCCTAGGTTTTAACTTCAAACCTGATCCAGATTAGCCTTTTTTGGGACTAGAAACATGCTCTTTTGAAACTGTATTGTGTATGTTCTAATGGAAAAGGGCGCGAGGAGCCAGGGGCTCTGCCTGTTGCCTTTCTAGGAACTCTGAGCTTGTACACCTCACAAACTTCTGCAGTCCCTGTCCGTTTTTTATTTATTTTTTACTTGATTTAGTATTTTAAGTTAACTACTTCACTTTGCACGGCTTTCTTTGCACTGGGCCTCCTGTGGATGTAGACTGTACCTGCAATTTTCTCTTTTTTCCTGTCGTTTGCTAAGCAAACGTGTTTTGTTTAAAATAAATGCCGCTCTGCTTAGATTCCTCCAGCTCTGGCAGCGCCGTACGGCTTGGGACGCTCCGCCTGGTGTGTTGGTGTGTTCCTCAGCGCCCGTCGGCCACAACAGGGCCCAGGGAGGACCCCCCGCCCCCGGTTCGGCCGCCGCAGCCTGCGTGGGTGGGGGGGTCAGTGCCCCTGTCGCCAGCGGGTGTTGTGTGGCGATGCCGAGCCCTGCCGTAGCCTCCCTTGCCTGTAGCCTGGGCTTTGGGGGCTGTTTGCGTGCGTGTGCTGTGCTCGCTGGGGGCCCAGTGCGTTTCAGCAGCCGGTCTGGCCGCCTGCGGAGCAGCCGCCGTCAGCCCGCGGCAGTTGCCGGTTGGCTTCAAGGTTACCGGGGCCAGGGTCGGGTGGGCTGGGGTGGTGTTGGCTCTGGGCAGCGCTGGTGACCCCGTTACTCTGCTTGGAGCATCTAGCCTGGCCTTCTGTAGTCCGTGCTGCTGCAGTTCCTTGGTGGCTTTTGACAGCCTAAGAGTGACTTTTTTTGGTTATTTGGGGTGTTGCTACCTTGCTCTAGCGATACTTCTAAGTAAAACGCATAGTGAGGCATGTACAGACCTTCCTGTTCGGTCTGCACCCGTGGGATGGTGTAGAAAAGAGCGGTGGGACCAAGTGGGATGTGATCTTGTGTCCCCGGCGTGCTCAGGAAAGCGAGCCGTGACCTGGCCCTCGCCGCTGCGGCCCACGGCTCTCCTCCCCTTTGGCGGCTGCAGCTGCTGGCGGAAACGCCCGGCTACGTGTTCCGACGGTCTGAAATCATCTTCGTGCTACTCACAGCAGCCAAACGGCACCAGAGACGCTCTTGTTCCCAGTTCTGGTGAGCGGTCGAAGATCAGGAGCCCAAAGGAAGGACATTGGGAATTGCGTTGCCCAGTTAAAGCTGGTTTTCCCCATGCCCTCAGCAGCTCTTGCTGGTGAGAGCGGGGCAGAGCACCCGGGTGTGTGGGACACGCAGAGGAAAACTGCGCAAAGAGGTTAAAACTTACTCGTACAGCACCTTGCTCTGAAGAACTGGCGTAACACAAACCATCTCCAACATGCTCCGCGCTTCCACTGCAGGTGGAGGAGCCCTTGGGCTGAGGCTCCTGCGGGAAGAAAAGCCCCGCGGCACATTGGAGTGGGAGGAAGGCTGTACTTGAAAGAACCTTGGAGCAGTTGTCTCACTCTTCCCGCACTAGGGAAGCCTACCTCCCCCTCCGGCAGGTACCTAGGAAAGCGTTGCATCCCCCCGATCGCTGTTCCCTTCCATCCCTTGGCTCCTTTGTGTAGACTTAGGGCAGATCGGCGTCAGAAATCTTGGTTGTTCGGGGGTTTGGCAGAACCTGTTTCCTACAGGGAATGTCCGGGGACAAGAAATGTGGTGAGGGCACCTGGTGGACGGTTAAAAGCAGGAGGAAGCCCTGCTGTCGGTTCCTGGATGCCTGGAGACCCAGCCCTGCCCCAGCGGCGGCGATCAGCGGTGCCGGGGGGATTCCTGCCCCCCTGCCCTCGCCCGGAGCTGCCTGTGACGGGGTCTGTGCTAACGCTGCCTGTACTGCTGTAACGTGTTGCAATTTGATCACCATTAAATAATTACCTTAAACTTACCATGGCTTGATTGTTTTCTAGGTTTTTTTTGCTTTACCTGTGCCTTTTACCCAGTATTTTTTTGTTTTGGCCTCATTTTCTTTTCTTTCCTCTTGTGGCTCCCCTCTCCCTCCTCCCCGGTGATCCACTCCTGCTCTGTCCTCTGCTCGCCCATCTCCAGTCGCCTTCATCTCAGCTTTTTTTCCTCTCCTGGGAGCCTGGCTTGCTCTCTGAACGCAGGCAGGGCTTTGTGGCCAACGTGGTGGAGCCTTGGTGGTCTTCTGCCCGCTGTGCTCTCACCCAGCCCAGCGTGTCCTTGTCGGAAGCGGCGGTTTCCTACCGAGCCGCTGCCGGCGCCCGTGTCCTTGGTTCCGTGTCCTTGGTTGTGTAAAGCCGGTGCAAGAGCGCAAGGCACCGGTGGCATCGGGGGAGGCTGGAGCCATCCTGACTCTTCGGGGTTCCCCCAACCCACGCCTCTCCCTGGGCGCCTCCGCTGCCTCCCGTTCGGCATCCGGGGGTTCGATTCATTGTGTTCCTGCCTCAGCATCCCCCCTTCCCTTCCCTTCCCCGGGTGAGAGTAGTTTCTATTGTCGTACAGTTAGGTCTAAGTGTCTCAGGGTGGGTGGGATCAGGGGTATTTACAGTTCTTGCCCTTTCATTAACAAATGTGTTTATAATGCGTACTCTTGATGGATAAATCTCTTGCGGAGATCTGTTGGCGAGTCTAACTTGGCAGGTTGTTTGCCTGCATGTGCTTCTTCCTTGCCCCCGGCTGAGGGGAGAAGTCTTTCAGCTCCCGCTGCTGGAAGCTCTTGCTGCTCTGGAGCCTGTGGCGGATGGCAGCGGGGCGCGCTGGGCCGGCGGGGAGATGCAGGGTGGGCTGAAGGACCGAGCCACGGGCTGTAGATGCACCTTGGAGCTCACCTTCTCTCGATCACTGCGAGCGCTCCTGTTAGATCTCAGGCTCTGCACTGCCTTCCTGCGGGAGAGGAGTCGTGTTCACGGGCGCTGGAAGTCCAGCTGGGCCCCCTTCATGCAACAGTCACCAAAATAAGAGGCAGGTGTGAGAAGAGAAGGACGAGGTGGGCAGCTGGGATGCTCGGCCTGATCCAGAGGGGAAGCGTGGGGTCTGTAACCTCTTGGATAGACTTACGTGAATGTGTCCTCTCCATCCCTACCTCTGTGTGATCTCTTCTCCTTCATCCACGTTTGATTTTGTCAATCCAAAGCAGTTCGCTGGGTGCTGGTGATGCTCGCAGGGCTTCTCCTGGATGGTCGGCCAGGTGGAGTCGGATAGAGAGGACTTGGGATGTTAAAACAGACTTGCTGTTAAACTTCTGCCCTAGAAAACTCTGCAGGTGTGTGATGCCCATGATGGAAAAGCGTATTTTCCTCACGGAAGGTAAACGCAGAGGGAGCGGCTTCCGGCGCCTGCGGGTGGTCGGTCTGTGCCCAGGTGCCCCTGCCCCCACCTGAGCGCCCGCTTGGCTTCCCCGCCGCCTTGGTCCCCACAAGAGTGAACTTACAGAGCGCAGAGACCGAGAACTTGGTAGGACTTTTCTTGCTGACCTTTGATGTCTTGTTTTCAGAAGACAACCTAGTTCTGGGGGAGTTTGGGCTTTGGGTTTTTTTGAGGGTTTTTGTTTTGTGGTTGGTTTGTGTGGGGTTTTTTTTAATTTTATTTTTTAAATACCGAGTTGCGTGACATTCTTGATAGGTCGGTGCTGGTGAGAGGCCCCAGCAGCCCGAGGGGAGCTGTGAACTCTGAGGCTGCCGTCACAAGACGAGCACGTAAAGCGTCACGTCGGAGCCCTTGGGCAGCGCCTACCCCCGACAGCAGAGCTTCGGAGGAGAGGGTGCAGCGGGGTAACCAGGGCCGCGTGGCACAGACCGAAGCCGTACGCCGGGGCCGGCTGAGGGGCCGGGGCAGGCGCGGGGTGCGAGCCGCGGTGCCAGCGGGCTGCCCTCGGGCACGGCCTGTGTCCCGCGGGGCTCTGCCACGGTGGCAGCGCCGGCTGCTGGGCAGCGTCACCTCCTCCTCCAGGCGCGTTCTCCTCTTGATGGGATGCGATGGGCGTCCTGAAGCCACGAACGCCGTATCTCTGATTTCCCTCGGCTCAGCACACGCGGTCCCTGTGTGCGGCTCAACAGCGTGGTCCTGCCCTCGCCCAGCCCCAGCTGCTGCAGGTGCCTCCGGAGGCAACCTCCATGCTCCCGGCGGTGGCGGTGGCACCCAGACTGGTCAGGCCAGGGAAGGGAACAACCTTTGGGCCACCACAGCTGGTGGCAAGGTGGGAAAAAGCGCCCGTGGTGGTGTTCTAGGTGGGGGGAAGCGTTAATTCTGTGGTCTGATGGAGCAAAGGGCAACCTGGAGTTACCATTGCAGAGGTTCCTGCCCTCCTTTCCCTTAAAAATGGATGTTTTGTGTCGGAATCTTCTCCCTGCTGGTCTACCGAGGCGCCCCCAGTAGCTGTGCTTCCTGGGAGCCTGGATTTCCCTGCCTTGTGTCTGCTCTTGAGATGGATTTCAGCAGGTTTTATTGAAACCCTCATACAGCTTAGGAGCATGCTTTCTTCTTTAAATTTTTTTTTTAATTCCCTCCCCCGCCTTAATCTTGACCTGGTGCTCTGGGAGCCGAGGCAGTGGCTCTCAGGGGCTGTTTGGGGGGGGGGTCTGTGTGTTGTGGGTCCACCGTGGGGTTCGGTAACTCTGCAGGGCACGTCCCTCGCCCCGCGCTGGGGAGCGGCCCCGGCAGTTCAGCGGCTCCGGCAGCAGTCGTCTTGAGCAGATGGATAACCCGGTGTCTCCAGAGCTTCAGCAAGTCCATGGCTGTGCCTTGGCTGCCCCGCGGCTCCCACGCGCGGCCCTGCCTCCCCCCCAGCAGTCGGGATGGAGGGATGCTCCACGGTGCCCGAGCTGCCCTCCTCCCATCAGTTCTCTGTGTGGTTTCCCTGATTCCCTCTCCTTTTTTCCATCCCCCTTTTCCGACACCTTGCAGGACAACAGCTCCGATTTTGAGGAGGAGGAAGGGAAGGGCGCAGGGCGGTCGATGGAGGCGGGGGCCGTGGTGTGCCAGGGCCCTGCTCGCTCCGGCTGTGCCCGCGCTGTTTGCTGTGATGAAGCGGGTGCGAGCGGCGCCTCCGCTCCAGAGGGAACGGCTCCTGCGAAGCCCGGACGAGGCGCCCGGGTCCCTGGCGAGCTGTCGGCAGTGGATGGACCCTGCTGGATTTATCACTTGTGTGAAGCCCCGTGTAAGTCTGTTTTTTCCTCTTGTAACCCTAAATAGCTACACAAAGTACACAGGGCTTCAACTTGCCACTTGGAAAATGGTCATGACGAAGCTGTAGGAACTTCTCCACGTCCATGTTGGACACCTCCTGGGAGGACAGGCTTTTGCCAAGTGGACGTTACTGGGTTTGTTGGGTGCAAAAGCCACCATCCGAGGTGACACAACAGGTAAGCACAGACACTCCGCTCGTACCTCTGTGTATAAATGCTAAAATCTTTCCTCAAGTCAAATCTTGCCTCAGCCAAGTCACTCAACTCACAAACGACGTGGCTTCCACAAGGCACCCACCGGGAAAACCATTCTCCTTGTCCAGGGGGATGTGTAGGGCTTCCCCGTGTGGGTGTCCGCTCCGGAGGAGGGTTCCTCTTGGCTGGGTCTGTGAGTTGATGCAGCTCAGCCCCATGAGGAGGGGATGGGGCAGACCTGGGAGCACCCGGAGCCCCGTGCCGAGGAGCTGGAGGTGACGGGACACAGGGATGGAGGTGTCGGTGAGGCCCCGTTGGTGCAAAGCTGAAGAGGATTAGCCCTGGGGCTCGATCCTCCCCTGCCCTGGTGGGTCCCTGTCGCGCCGTAGCGCCGTGCGCCTGCCCCGCGGGGGTGACTTGCGTTGCCTTACCATGAAATTCCGTAACCCCTCAGGCTGCTCGGCACCGTTTCTCCTTTTTTTAGGGCTGTCTCTTGTCTCCCCTCCTCCTACCGAACCTGCCTTTCTGCTTGTCCCGGCCCTTGCCTGAGCCCTGGGGTGCATCCGAGCAGAGGTGGCCTCTTGGCCAAGCCCTGGACCGGCGCGGGGGAAGGTGTGGGGGCAGCAGGGGAAGGGGCCACTTTCCTTTCACCTCTGCCTGGACCCCGCTCCCGACTGCTTCCCAGGGAGAACCTGGGCCCAATCCCTGCTCCGGCTGCACGGCGGGGATGCTCCTGTGAGCCCAGAAAAGGGGCACGGCCCCCGGGTGGTCCAGCCTGGTCCTGGGGAGTTTCTCCTGCCCCCCCACAGCGGCTCGGCAAGGAGCGGGGTCCCCTCGGCTTCGCTTGCCACAGGAGCTCTGGGGCTGGTTTCCCTGGACAGATTGGTGTAGGATGGGCGTGGTGGGGAGCTGGGGGCCTCTCGGGACTCTCCCTGGGAGCCGAAAGCTGGAATTCTCCAGTTTGCTCGTACAACTGCTGTAAAACTCGGTGTTTCTGGGTGTGGGGTTGGGTTTTTTTCTCCAGCTCTGCCCATCAGCCGCAGTGTTCTTTGCTGGGAGAGGAGCTGGAGCCAATGACGAGAGCAGGAATCCTTGAACCCCTCAGTGCAGAGGGGATCTGCTGAATTCGTGCTCCTGTCTTGCAGCCCAAGCCGTATCTGCTCCTAGTTCCCAGATGAAGTGGAATGGCCCAGACTGAGCCTTCACGCGGGGAAAGGAACCCAACACAGGAACTCCTTCCGAAGGGACCCCATCCTGCCCGCCCCCGGCTGCCAGGCTCTGGGTACCACTGGGAGCTCGAGGGCTTCTCCAGCGAGGATCGAGAATGGCCCCATCTCCTCCCCACAGCCTGCGAGGGCTGGGGGGCTGAGCAGAGCTGCCTGGCTGGCCGGGGCTGGGCTTGCATTAGCCATGGTGGCCCTGGAGCCACTTCAGAAAGGTGTTTGACACGGTCTTCCACAACATCCTCGTAGGGAAGCTTAGGAAGAGTGGGCTGGATGAATGGACAGTATGAGGGGATTGAAAACTGGTTGCAAGACAGAGCTCAGAGGG
>VXBO01014036.1:239139-252445 GCA_013400135.1 Rhinoptilus africanus | reverse complement strand
CAACCTCACCAATTCTATAATTTGTCCCCTTCAGGTACCTACGCTCTCGCCTCTGATGTGCAGGGAGGTTACACACACAAGTCAAGAGCTGGGTGGATGCACGGGCTTCCAGCCAGCCACTGCCTATTTTCATTTCTTCATCTTTGTGCTCCAAGGTTCTTGCTCTGCATGAGGAAGACTTGAGCTCTTGGATGGAACACACCAAATCTTTCTCAATTATCATACTAAAAATTGCTCTCGGAATTTTTCTTTTTTTAAAGAGAAGAAAGGGGAAGGTGCACCTCAACTATGGTTTCTGCTTTACATTAATCTTCTTTTTACGCTGGTCCAGGAAGAGTATTTCCAACTAGTTTGTGTTACAGCTTGAGCATTCTCCATGCTGTATGTGTGGTCAATGCCTGCACGTGAGCATCCATGTCCCAAAGGGAGTTTATATGCACCTGCCTGGGAACTCAGCTCATATAACCAGCCATGAATGTCATTCTCTTACTGCTCCCTGTAAAAGCACCAGTCCACCCTTCCTCTGTTGGCGTGCACAACAGAGATTTTGGAGGTCATAATGCAAGAGCTGAATGGGTCCCTCAGCAAAATGACAGGTCAAAGGGAATGTGGAAACGCTTGCAGGTGTGGGAAGGGGTTCGACTGTGAGGAACACAAATGCTTCCTGGTCCAGGGCATCCTTACCAAGAAAAGGTTAATTTGCAGCACTGTGGCTTTCAGCCTTCTCCCCCCACCCTCCATGGAATCCTTTAATCACGTTGGTGCGGTGAAATTTCAGCCCTGAAATGGTGCCTTTGTGCAATCGTTTTGGCGTCCGCCATGGAGCGCGGGGGTCGTTTTCTTGTCCTTTTTTTTTTTTTTTAAATGGATTCTTTGTTCCCTACCAGCCTCCCCTCCCCAGCCTTGCATCTGTATCAGATACGATTAAAGGGATAGGGAAGGATGCCGGGCCAGCCACTGCTAGGCTGCAGGAGGAGTGGTTAACCCCTCTGGTACCAGCGGCATTCTCAGCCCTGCCTTAGTTGTGAGGACCCTCCTGGATGGGAGGAGGCATCCCCTTCCACTAGAGAATGGTTGAGGCAGAGCCCACTTGCTTTCTTGATTTGTTTTTTGAAGAGCTGGAGAACGGTACTTGTCTGTGGTTAAGAACTTTTCTTTTCCTGCTCTTCCATTCATCCGCATCATGTCCATTTTCTCTCCCACCCCTGTGATCAGCTCTCCTACCCCAAACTCCACCATGGCTTCCCTTACTCCCCACACATGCTCCTGACCTGCCCGGCAGTGTAGGAGTTCCCTTCTGCACTCTTCCCACAGCCTGCAATTTTGGGGTAGAGATTTCTCCTCCTCTCCAGTGAATGGCCACAGTCCTATTTTGCATGGAATAATTTTGCTGGCATCACCATTGTTAGATCCATTAAGCCATTCTGCTGCTGCTGCTCTTGGCCCTACAGAGGACTTCATCCAAATAGTGCTGTGAGTTTTAAAAAGCTTTGAATGTGTTCCACAGTTCCTAGACATCCCGCTTACTCTACTCACCCAGAAAGTGTTTAATGAACACAAATTCACTGGATCGATCACATGCGTCAGCGTTGAAACCCTTTGAAATCAATTTGTAATTGTTGTGGAGTCTCTGTGTTCATTTGGATCCTACCTTGCTACCGTTGGCCTTGAGAGATATTCTTAAGCAGACCGATACCTGCTGTACATTTTCTTTCCAAACATCTTCAGGTAGCCTCCCAGGACCTGATTACACCCAGGATGTCTTCTTCAGCAAGTAAGAAGATGTATACATCTGTTCTTGAATATACTGTCTGTGTGCGAGTGTTTGTATTTAGGTTCTTGCTTGTGGAAGGGAAGAGGCCAGGGGCAAAACTAATGGTTCTACATTCTACAGCAAAACTAATGGTTGCCTCCAAAATACACAAGTTTGTGTATGTGGGGAAATTTTTTTTTGAAGGTATCTCATCTGCCACCTGGTGATGACGTACCAAGACGAGAAACCCCACACTTCTACTCTGGAGAGCATTAACAATCATGCTAAGAAATTCTTGCGTGAAGCACGTGCAAAACAATGCTGCTCTTAATTGCACGTGCTGAATCTTAGCTGAAGAACAGAAATCAGTGTTACTGCATTTATCACTGAAGAAATGATGAGCTGGGGCCTGAACAGAAGATGAGTTTCATCGCCGTGAAGGTGTCTGGTAAGCCAGTCGGAGTTCTGCCTGTGTCCTCTTCATGACAGGCAGAGGAAAGCCGTGCACAGGACCTGTGTGGTGGTGGTGGGACCCATCACACACTTGCTGGGGGGGAAAAACAGAGACTTTCAGGGAAGGGGTCAAAAAAACCCAGACACGTGAAAATGAAACTTTTAAGTTTATTATTCCATATATTTAATGCAAAGTTAATGGTGCTAGGAGAGCATAGAGACTGGGGAAAGGGAGGTGGGGGAGGAAGGTGCTACTTGCATAAATAAGGGGACAGGGCTGGAAGAGGTTACATGCGTACAAGGAGCAAACATTCTACATGATCTTTTCAGACACCACAAGGATAAGTCATCTGTAGCTAAGGGAGGCAGGAAGGGCATCTGACAGTCATATCAGCAGAGGGATACAGTGGCACCGGTCACAGTCCACGTTTGGTCAAAATATTTTATCTTTCTAGACTGGAATATCCACTGGAAGGTCCCACAACATGTCTCTGCGATCAGTTGCCAGGAGTCATCTTTTCCCGCAGCAACTTTTGTGCCAGTTCACTCCCTGGCATGACAAACCACCCCAGTCCTGGAGGTGACAAAGGAGAAGTAAGCAGACTGTCCTCAGGCGTTGGGCAGAAAAAAGGAGGTCGATCTCACTGCAAGAGCTGGTTGCTTCCAGTTTGAAACCCAGATGGGAAAACAAATTGCTTTGCACCTAAATAGGCTTCTTTTCTTTACGCTTATCCAAGATTGGGTGCGTATCTACCTTGCTTAAAGCCACAGGAGTATCTTTCCATCCTCAACGTAGGTAGGAGGGAGGTGTTGGTGACTGGAAGACATGATGAACAAACGAGCAGGGATGCACACCCCATGAGCCTGAGTTTGGAGCGGGGGTTCAAAGACAGTACTGGAATCAACTTGGGGTGTTGGCAAGTGCATAGTAGCTTTCTTGGTGCCCCTTTGTTTCAGGCAGGCACAGTCAGACATGGAAGAGCAAGGACCAAGTTTGCTCAGAGGTTGTTTGGGATACTGAAGAGATTAGAAAAGACTAAGATGCCAGAAATGCCGGACATAAATGAACGATCCAGAGTAATCGCAAGAGAGGAGGATTCACCCACAGCACCTTAATGATTCACTGGTCCTTCCCCACCTCTCCTGCACCTCCATACATGGGCACACGTGCACACACGGGCTGTGATATGAGTAACACTAAGACCAACAATGCGGTTCCTGCGTCCTACGCATTGTTCAGGCAAGGCTTAAAATCTCTGTGCGGGAAAGAGCCTGGGATTAAACAAAGACAGGGTGGAGAGAAGAGGCGGGGAGAAAAGCCAGGATGCAGCTGTGGAAATCGGCAGGGAAGCAAGCGTAGGCTGGTCTTCCAGCGGGGCTCAAGATTCATGCATGTGTGAATCGCAGGCAGGGTTGCTGCACGATGCTGATCGCAAGGGAGCCGGCCGTGCCGTCCTCCCTACTACTCCTCCCACAACAAGTTCATGACCAAGGCTGAGCAACCACCCTTCACCCGCAGCAGGTGACGAAGTGTTGGGCCATTGTGGCCTGTTGGGAACACTTGCTAACTCCCTGGAGCAGTTTGGGGAGGGGGAGGAAAGGACAGTTTCTCTCATCTTACAATCCAGGGTGCGCACAACGAAACCCACCACAGACCAGTCACTCCATGTCTAGAATCCTCCTCATCTAGAAGGCCAATAAGGTATCGCAAGCCCGACCCAGGGCCTGCGTGAAATTGGTAAAGGGTGAAAGGACGAAAAACCTTCCTCTAGGCGGGTGAGCCAGCGATAGCCGGGGTCAAGAAAGGCACTTCTGTGTACTCAGTGGGTTCTGGTGGCTGCGTGGCACTGAGTGACCTCGGAGTTCGGAGGCTCTTCTGCCTGTGCTGAGTCTTCGGAGCCTTTCCGTCGCTGCTTCGGTCACCGTTCCCCATTCCCTATGGTCTGGAGAGAGTCGTATACACGGGCTGTTCCCAATGTGTGGGGCTATGGGACTGTGGCACAGAGGGTGCAGGGTCAGAGATGGCAGTGTAAAGGGGACGTTGGGAAGGTCCCATATAGGAGAAGGCAGAGTAGAGGCCAGAGGCTTGGGTGGAATGGCTGTAGTAGGGTCCCGAGGGCTGGTGGTCCGGGTAGTCAAACTGTGGCCTGGAGATGGAGGGGAAGGCCGAACCGTAGTGGGGCAGACTCAGGGACGTGTAAGCTATCTGGGAGGTGGAGGGCTGGTCGGTGTAGTGACCTCCAGGGGCAGAGCCCTCCGTTTTCACCTGGGCCTTGGAGTCCACCACTGAGGAGGTGGCAGTGGACAAGGAGACTCCATGCTGCTTGGAGATCCAGGCAGAGTGTCCGCTGGCTGCAGCCAGGGCGCTCCCGAGGCCGTAGCCAGCAGCCGCAGCTGCCGCGTAGCCCCCAACATGGCCTGGGTGGCCAGCGTGTCCGTTGGGCGGCAGGTATTGGTCAAATTCATTGACATCAAAGGTCTCCATGTTGGACATGACTTCATGGCTGATCTCCCCGATGTCCACATTGCCAAAGTCAATGTGTGGCTTTCCCCCTTCCCCCAGGGAACGCCCTTCTCTTTTGGAGTCGGCTTTGCCTGCCTGCAGCTCGGTCTTAGGAGTGGTAGGAGGTGTGGGGGGCCCATGGCTCTGACCTGCAACGTGAAAAACATTTTGAGGAGGAGAGAGAGAGAAGAAATGAGTTACCGCTTTATGTTGGGGCTTCATATACACGCTGGCTTCACTTCCCAACATGCCAGCAACTGGCTGCTGGAGACTTCAGTGGAGGGAGAGAGAAACAGCCAGCCAAAACCGAACCTTTTTGTGTCATGTGGAAAAAGAGGGAGGGTGCACCAATACCTTGCCTGACCAGAGAAATGCAAGTTCCTGTGAAAGTCAGGCTCATCCCTGTACCACTGACTGCAGCAGAGTTGGGTCACGAGCAAGGTGTGACCCACATAGCTAAGGCTTTCGCTGTGGTGGTGACTTGTCTTTTTTGAGCCTCTGAGTTGGCTGTAACCTGTCACGGAGACCTGGGACTCACCTGAGGAGTGTTCTGGATGACCGTCGGACATGGGCGACCCTTCACCGGGATGCCTGTGATCCAGGTGGGCGTTCTTGTAGTGGGCCTGGATGGCGGCGGCCCCGCCAGCCTCCCCCTCCACCTGGCCTTCGCCCTCACCCTGCGTGGCTTTGCCATTTTTTCGCCGGCGGGGCTGGTACTTGTAATCGGGATGATCCTTCTTGTGCTGCATTCTCAGCCGCTCCGCCTCTTCGATAAAGGGCCGCTTGTCACTTTCGTTCAACAGCCTGCAGAGGCCACGGTGGTAAAGAAGAGAAGAGGGGAAGGAGAGGGACAGGTACGTCAGAAAAAAAACCCCCACCTATATGCAGCATCGTGCAACACAGCATGTAAATCCAGATGTCAGGGTGTTGCCCCATTGAGGGTGTTTCCCAGACAACAGGGAGAGTTTGGAAGTGTTTCAGTGGAGACAGCAATGTTTTCCTCCTCCTCGTTAATTATTAAGCCCTGATACTGGCTGCTGCCAGCACTGGGTCTCCCTTCCCCAGCTGCGTGATGCTTCTCACCTCAGTACGTTCAACACCCTCTCTTACATCGCCCAAAGGCAAAGCACAGCCTTTCATAGCCTTGTAAAATAAGGCTGGAGAAGCTCCTTTCAAAGATTTTGGGCAAATTACGGGTAGTTGGGATCATCCTTCAGACTAAGGTAGTGTGGCACACCCTTGCTACCTCTAGTGCTGCCTCCCACATGTCTTTTGCTCTTCCCCAGACTGTATTTATTCCCGTTTAACCTCCTCCCCTTCCATAAGCTCTGCTCAGCCTTGTTGGTGTTGGCTCCACCTTACTTACATTGTTGCATGAACCTTACTGGGCCTTTAAGCATCTTGTAATATCCTAGATGGGAATTAAAGAAAATTTTGAAAGGGAGGAAACGGTGTATTCTGCTACTCCCGGAGCTCCTGCTCACCTTAAACATTGATAATACAAAAGGCTAAAGCACAAAGGACCGTCCCTTCTTGAATTTATCGGAGCAGTTGTAAAAAATTTAGCTGCTAGGTTGCTAGCCTGGTAGCAGTAGATGAGCTTTGGTCTCCGGATGAAAGACGCTGCAGAAATGTAAGCTCCTTCTCTGTATTCTTGCCAGATCATGGGCTGCGCTGGTTAAAATAGGCTCTCCAAAGAGAGTCTGGTGAAATGTGCGGGCAGGATGGCTCAGAGCAGTTGAAGATGAGATCAACCTCATTGCTCAAGCCTTTAGCGGTGTCTTGGTTGGACGCTTCAGTTTCATTTTATGATTTTTCCCTCAAATATTCTTGTGACTCACGGTCATCCTGCTTCCAACCAGAAATCAGTGCTCTCAGAAGGGACCAGTTTTCCCGTGACTTGCAACTCCAACAGCCGTTAGATGTGGCAGGGCTCCCAAACGGCAAAAAATATTCCATTTATGAGATGTCCATGCCTTTTTCTCCTCAACAAAAGAACTACCTGGGGATGGGGCTGTGCCACCACCTTGGTACCCTTGGGGCCCTTAGCACTAAAATGTGAGCAATTCTGTTATGCTTTAAGCACTGAGGAAGATACAGAGGCCAGAACTGGCCTGAAAAACTGAAGACAAAGAGGAAGCATGGCTCAAGGAACACACAGATATATCTGGCAGGGCATCAAAGAGGTCACCAGTAAGTAATGGGTTGGTTCCTAAGCACCCCCCCTTCCCTCTGCTCCTTGTGCATCCCCTTGGCCAGCAGCCAGAAGGTGTGTGGCACGGGCTGGAGCCCCTTACGGTGCTGACCTGGGTTCACTCCAGGCAGCTTGAGCAGGTCGCGGCCACACACCACATTCCTCCAGTGCCTTAATCCCGGAGATTAAAGCAATTGAGCCTCCATGAATCCAAGACCAGCTTTCCTGTCTCCCTCCCACCAGCATACACCATGCTCACACGTCCCGGAGGGGTCTAATCCCTCAGCCTGTGCTGCCCCAGACAGCACTCCAAGGGGTCCAGAGGGGCATCATGGCCAAGCCTTGTACGCATTATGGACTGGGAGGCAACCTTGCCTTGGCAAAACCTTCCTCCATGCAGAACACCCCATTTCCACAGGAGATGGAGAAGAGAGGCAAAACCTGCAGCCTTGTAACCTGGGACACTTCGCTATGAAGCAGCCAGGCTCTGGCGTCCCTGCTCTCCCAGCCCAGATGGTGCTAAAGCTAATAAAATGCTGTGGCTGGGAATGAAAGGTCTCTTTCTGTGTGGGCACCTCTCGGAGCAAGAGGGCTGTAGGCTGCACAGCCAGCTTTGGTCTGCAGGGCATACCGCACAGCGAGCTCAGAGCTCAGCCTCCCAGGGAGATCACAGCTCAGCCTCACAGATCCATCTCGTGGATGGCGTGAACCAGAGCCGCTCCAGGCTGTGCAGGAGCCCTGCCCGAGGGCCTCACCTCCTCTCCCCTTGACAGCAGCCCATGGGCAGTGCCACCAGCAGGACAACGGCAAGTCCTCTCCCTGTGTCTTTGCCTCCTCCTTTCCAAGGCTGCCTGCTCCCTCCTCCCTCCCGCTGGGATCAGAGCTCAAATCGGCTTTAGCAAAGTGAAACTGGTGCGAGCAGGCAAAGGCCAGGAGATTTGGGGGGATTTGGATTTCACTTGCTTCCTGCCCTCCCCCTCCTGCCCCCCACGCTCCCCAGGCCATAATGCAAAGGAATCTTGCACGGGCAGAGAAGTTATGGATGACAGAGCAAAGCCCTTCATGGCAAACCCTTGCCACCCTCCCCAACACCCCTGAGCCGAGGGGAGAGGGGCAAGCACCCAGCGCCCCGCTCCGGGAGGAGGAAGAAGGGCTAGAATCTTTCTCCCAGCCTCCCCTTCTGCCGCCTGGCTCCGCGCCGAGCTGCGTGCCAAGGGACTGGCCCGGTGGCCACAGGCCTGACCCTGTGCCGGGACTCAGCTGCCGATGAGTCAGTGCGGAGATGGCGTTGGGCATCGGGGCTGATGCAAGGCGAGGGCTGCCTGGGAGCAGAAAGCAGCCGGGCGGGCTCTCCTGCACGTCCACGGGCACGGATTTTGCGGGCATGACCCTATTGCCTGGGTGCTGCCACCCCCGTGCAGAGATCCCTCCATCAGGTCCCCTCGCTCCTCCCTACCTTCCCTTCTTCCCGTGTCTTGCTTGTTTTCGGCCCCGGAGGTGGTGCTGGCTGGCATTTTGGCTGAGAGTCATGCCGACATTTTCAGCAGCCGGCCTCCATTTGAGAGCTGCTCCCTGTCCCACCCCGGGGGAAGGAAAGCAGCCAAGGCGAGATTTCATGACCATCGAGCACGGAAAAACTCTCTTCTTTTTTAGTACAGTTGATTCGCCAGCTGCACCCCTCACGCACCCTAAGTGGGCACAGACAGGGGGAGGTGGATGGGGCCATAAGCCCCCTGGCACCACGCTTGAGGTGATCGGGGCATGTCCTGCGGCCCTTCCCAACAAGGGCTGGGGTCCAGGGAGGGCATGGGGGTAGCACAGAGCCAGAGTAAATAATAAAAAAGCCCAAGCCCATTTAGCAGAGGAGCACAAGGGACGGCACTGGGGTTATCGCGCAATCTGCTAGCTGCTTTTCAAGAAGATTTCCCAGCCTCTGCCGTCCCCCTGCTTGGTTTAAGGGAGATCTGCGGGTGTCTGTGCTCACCAGTGCTTGTCTCTCTGCCTTACATGCCCTTTACCTGTATTATCTCAGAGCAGCTCACGTGGAAACAGAAGTAACCCACATTTTCCAGAGCGACTAGTGATGTAGGTTGTAGGGTTTGGGTGGCCACTTTGTAAGGATGGGGATATGCGAACAGCCAGGGCCCTTTGCAGGGACCCTCGTCCGATGTTTGAGATTAACCATCCAGAGCTCACCCTGGCTGCTGGCAGCTGGAGGGGCGCGTAGGAGCTGTACCCTGGGGACAGCATAGATGAGGGCAGTGGGAACCTCAATGGAGGAAGACCCAACCGTGCTGTGGCTGGAAGGCAAGGCTTGGGGCTACTATCCTGTTAAAATTTTGGGCCACCTCCCCCTGGAGTTTTGTGGGCTATTTCCCCCTAGCCTCACAGAAAGACTCATGTACGTGATCCTGCCCAGGCCAGACACCGACTGCACACGTAACCCAGCTTACTCTGCTGTATGGTCCCTATAGGGGCTGACGCGGCTTGGAGAGCCACAGCCTGCATTAAGGACGCTCGGAGAGGAGATGCGTTCAAGCAAAGCAGCCTTTTGGCAAACCCAGCAGCACACAACCACCCCAGGCCTGATCCTGCAAGCTTCTCTACCTGACCCCATGCTTCCTGGCTGCACGGTGCCCTAAGAAACACCCAGGGACCTTGACCTTCGTCCGGTAGCAGCGTCCCCCTGTTCCGGGTCCCATGTGGCCAGTGGCAGGAGCCGTGCCCTGGGAGCAGGGAGGCAGACGGGTGCATGAATGTGGCCGCAGGCTGGGGGCTGTGTCTCCCTGCACTCTGGATGTGACGCCTATGGAAGGTTTCACTGCTCTGCTGTATTTTCAAGGGAAGTGCCGTGTCCGGAGGGAGGCCGTTGCTCTAAAACATGGCACTATTTTGCAATAAAGGAATGATACCTTTGAAATAACACTTTGAGAACGAAAGAGGTGAGTCCCCCCACACACGCACACCCCCTTCCAGCACAGCTTCACAGTCCAGAGGCTGGTAGCAGAGCCCCAGGCGAGAGCAAGTGCCGTGGTGAAGGGAACGGAAGGTAGCGGGGAACAAAGCGGGAAAGAGCATCAGCTGAGACATCCGCAATTGCGCCCTGCCTTTGGCTTCCCAAAGAAATCCCTTTGCTGGGGTTACACTAGACACTGACGGGTCGGGGTAAATGGGCTGATGTAGCAGAGGGAGAAGCTGATGCCCAAGGGCTCGGTTCCTTGTGAGCAAGGAGGTTTGAAGCCACAAGGAGACCTTGGCATCAGCTGCTGGATGGGGTGTGTTTTGCTTCTGCTTGGAAAAATATCTCTTGGCCCACCCAAGGTTGAAGGCTTCCTCCATGAAATGCCGTCAGGGCAGGAGAGAGACTGAGAAGGGGCGTTTGCGTGAGCCTTGGTTTGCGTTGGTTGGTGCAAGGCGAGGGTGGGGGGGACGGTACTGGGGACTTGTGGCAGAAGGTGTTTATAACAGGTTGATGGGGTTATCGGCAGAGACCATCAGATGGGAGAGAAGTGGCACGGTCGGCCCGACACGCTTGGCTTGGGCATGATGGCTCTCTGCACGTCCACGGGCTGGCTGTGGTCAGACGGGGCAGCCTGTCGGTCTGCCGGAGGAAGGAGGAGTGGGGCGGGGAGGGAACGTAAAGGACCCAGGGATCTGCAAAATGAAAACAGGCGCAACAAACTGGTGGGGCCAGGGGGATGAGTGTGTGTGTGCTGGCGAGGAGGGAGGGTGTCTCTCTGGGTGCAAAGGGAGACGGGAACGGTTTGAGCCAGCATGTTGCAAAAGAGCCCGCTAAGGCTGGGACTGTTGCAGGTCCCTGCCTTATTGCTAAGCCTCAGCCCCCCTTTCTAGCAGGGTCGGTCCTTGCCCCCCCCATCCTGGGGGTTGAACTAGATGACCTTTAAAGGTCCCTTCCAACCCAACACATTCTACAATTCTATGATATCGCTGCACTCGCATGGCCTGCCAAAACTGGGACTGTCCTGGGAAGGACGGGTCTGTGGCTCCATCTGCCTGGCTCCCTTCCCCTGACCTTCCTCCTCAGCCGTAACTTGGTTTCCCGCTTGCTCTGCAGCCCTGCAACCCAAATAACCCCTGTTGGCAGTGGGACCAGAGTTCAAACAGGCTTGAGGCAGCCACTAGTGAGTTAAGTTGGATGGGGCTCAGCCCAGTTCCTGCTAGTGCACAACTTGGTCCAACAGAGAGGGCGAGCCAAGAAAACAAGATCTGCCCTGGCAGTCGGGCAGCAGAGGACCAGGACAGGACTGTCCTGGTTGGGAACAACAGGAGAGGTTAGTGGTAAGCATGTGGAAAGGGTTGTTGCCCAGGATGGAGGTGAGCTCTGCTGAGGAAGCCTTCACTACATCCAACCACCACTCTTTCCCCAGTCACCAACTGTGCCTCCTGCGAGGGGCTCCCTGCAGGGAAGAAAGCCCCCTCAAGGGACACCCCTTCCATCCTTTTGCATGACCACATGACCACACAGTCCTCTCCAGGACACCTCCGGACCTCAGCCCTCGCACTCCCCCTCTGCCCGCCCGCTCTTACCTCCAGAGCTTCCCCAAGGTCTTACTGAGCTCGGCGTTGTGGAGGTGCGGGTACTGGTCAGCCAGTTTCCTCCGGGCAGCCTGTGCCCAGACCATGAAGGCGTTCATGGGCCGCTTGACGTGGGGTTTGCTCTTGTTACTTCCATTGACCCGGACGGGCATGGGTACCAGGGTCCAGTCATAGCCGCTCAGCACCTGGCTGACCGCCTCGCGGATACACACCGGGAACTTGTCATCGTCCGCCTCCGAGTCTTGCTGTTCCTTCTTGACCTTCCCCATCTCCCCGCTGCCAGAGCCGGCGAGGTGCGGGGAGTTGTCTGACGCCATGGAGGGTCCTGGAGAGAGGCAGTGGTGATCTTCAGAACCCACTGGGCTCATCTCCACCTCCGAAAGGTCTTGGTCGTCAGCCATCGTCTCTCTCAAACCCTCTCTCTCGTCTTTCTTGGTGTCCTTCTTCTCACTGGAGAAGGGAGGGAGGAAGACAAAAACAAAGGAAGGAAAGGAAAGAGGGGGGGGAAGAGAGAAAAGGAGAAGAAACCACCAAATCTGAAAGGGACTCCAAGCTCTCCAAAGAGCTGACCACGAGACAGGGGCCGCTCGATAAAAGCGCAAGCAAAGCAATTGCCGTGCACACCGCAAAACCCGTGATCAATGGGGGTGGGGATGGGTCGGGGCCCCTGATTAATTGGGATATCGCTCCCTATCTCCGCAATCATCTGGAGCTGACATGTGCAGAGGGGCCTGCAGCAAGAGGGGTAAGGGGGGTCTGGGGACCTGAAAGGAGAGAGATATGGACCGTCCTGCCCAGGCGCAGCTCCCCACGGGCAGCAGGATGGGGGGCACAGCCACAAAACTTGTGTGGGGAAGCACCCCTCTCTTTTGAAGAAGTGTGGTGAAATGCCAGTGCAGTGCCCCGGGGGGAGGCATGGGAGGGAGAGTGCTGGCACGGTATCGATAATCCAGAAGGGACCTATATCCCAGCTACCGAGGAAGCACTGGGCAGGGAACCAACCCGGGCGCCAGGTCCGCACTTGGAGAACCTGATGGGCTGCAGGGACACCCCATCCCTCACCCTCCTCACGCAGCTTATAAACCAAAGGCTTAAAATACATCCACATTGCACCCCCAACACACACCTGTCTATGCGTATGTATGCATATTCACATTCACATATATGTACATATGTGTANTATCTCCGCAATCATCTGGAGCTGACATGTGCAGAGGGGCCTGCAGCAAGAGGGGTAAGGGGGGTCTGGGGACCTGAAAGGAGAGAGATATGGACTGTCCTGCCCAGGCGCAGCTCCCCACGGGCAGCAGGATGGGGGGCACAGCCACAAAACTTGTGTGGGGAAGCGCCCCTCTCTTTCGAAGAAGTGTGGTGAAATGCCAGTGCAGTGCCCCGGGGGGAGGCATGGGAGGGAGAGTGCTGGCACGGTATCGATAATCCAGAAGGGACCTATATCCCAGCTACCGAGGAAGCACTGGGCAGGGAACCAACCCGGGCGCCAGGTCCGCACTTGGAGAACCTGATGGGCTGCAGGGACACCCCATCCCTCACCCTCCTCACGCAGCTTATAAACCAAAGGCTTAAAATACATCCACATTGCACCCCCAACACACACCTGTCTATGCGTATGTATGCATATTCACATTCACACATATGTACATATGTGTATATATATATATATATATACAGGTAGAAACATAAACCAAGCTTAACTTTGAGAAATGCCAAGGCTTTGGGTCGCCTGCCCCACACACTCCTCCTCTGTCCTGTCTGTAGTCACCTCTAAAAGTCCCTGCCACCGTGCAGCAACGCCCCCCCCCCCCCCTGGCGAAAGAAACCCCCCAAA
>VXBO01014036.1:213093-229906 GCA_013400135.1 Rhinoptilus africanus | reverse complement strand
TGGCCAGCGGGGACCACATGTGCACAGCGGAGAGGATGGGGCGGTAGAGCGAGGGGCTGGGGCCGGCGGGGAAGGGGGAGGAAGGCTATTCTTCACATCCCTCCAGTCTGAACCTGCCTTTGTACAGAAGAGGCAGTTGGGGGGCACAGCATCTTCTCAAAGCACTGGCAGTGTCCTTCATGCCACTTGGTCATTGTCCCCCAACCTACCCACCCATTATGAGAAGTGCTAGGGCCTCTTCCCAAATTAGCAGAGATTTTCTTGCTCCCAGAATTTGCTTACACTTGTATTTTTTTCCTTGGAGCTGCCTATGGACACATGCCTATGGAGAACTACACTGGTTTTCATAGGGATCGGTGGGACAGTGCTGGATGGTGATGGCACTTTGGTCACATCTTTGCCTAAAGCTAGATGACAGCACGGGTAAAATTGCCACAGCCACAGGGGCTTTGCTCGTCATTGCTCTGCCTGTTGCTACCCGTGGGGCTGAAGAGATGCAAGCATCCCTAAGAGTGGACATCCCACCATAAACAGCCTTACTGAGATCAGAGTGACATTTATTGAGATAAGAGTGAAATTCTGTCTGGGATGCTCAAGAGCATTTTCCAGTTCGTCTTAGGCCACTACCTGCCTGGTTTTATCCCAACCACACCAGCCGTTTCTGCTCCAGTGTCTCCATCACCTCAGAGGGGTCACACAGGAGCACGTTGATCTGGACATGCAAAGGAGCTCTGCCGTGATTTTTTTTCTTTTCTTTCTTTTTTTTCTTTTTTCAAATGGCATAAATCAGAGATTGAAACATTCTGCTGAACTTGAAAGAGCAGGTTTTATTTTGTGGTTATTAAGCTCATGTGTCTGACCTCTCACCTTTTCAACCTGGGTCAAGTTTTAAATACAAAATGCCGGTTTGAAATGAAATGTCAGAAATTCCCTTTGAAAATGTCCATTCACAACATTTTGGCATTTAGAAAACAGAATAATTCAGGAAGATTGTCTTGAAATGAAATATTTGGATATTTTAAAAATCCCCCTCCCACACTTGCTTTTCAGCCAAAAGTGCTTACTGAATTGGGTCTGGATCAGCAACTGAGTTCATTCCCCTGAAGTCCCATTTCTTGGCAAATTATTTAGCAATAAATGCTTCACCAGTACCAGTCATTCCCACACGCAGATGATGCCACATCCTTGCCAGCCTTGAGAGGTCTCAGGGGCTCCACAAAGTTCTGGAACGTGCTGGAATTGCTGGAAGTGCTGGAATGTTCTGCAATTCTTGGTTTCCCTGAATCCCACCTTGCTGCAAGTGATCTCAGGACTCATGGCAGGCCTGCCATCAGTCTGTGCCACCCACTCCCTGAAGGTCAGGCATGAAGCCCAGCGCTGGCACAGCTGTAGCTTTGTGGCCTTAAGAAGTAGAGGCTTAAACTCATGTAACGCGGTTGCACTTGTTTGTAAGGCTGCAGCTCAGGCTGTTTCTAAAGAGACATACAAGGAGCTGAGTGGCAGCGCTGTGAAGGTCTGAAGCTGTAGGAGAAGTGGAGGGGAGGACAGGAGGGGATGGGACGGACTCTCCCTTATCGCAGGGATGAGTGGCAATGCACGCAGAGGGACTCCTTTTCACCTGAGTGGAAACTGAAGTGAGTCAAAGCTGAGAAAAATTGCTGACTTGATTAAAGATAACAATTTTCATACCTTCTTCTCCCATGTAAACATGAAATGAGAGAGTGAACCATCCTGATGGCCACGTAGAGATGAGCCAGGTAGTGGCAAAGGGATTATACCGTTGTCAACAGCTTCCCATTTCAAGAATGGTTCAGCTCCCCACCACCTCCTCTGCCCGTCACACTCCTTCTCCAACACGTCTGATTTGCTTCTATGGGAAATTCTGAAACCCAATGCTGGCTTCCCCCAGACAGATATTGCTCCATATCCAGCAGGTACCTCCATACCCAGTGTCACCAAAAGCATCTTCATCTAACCTCAGGCAAGAGAGAATGAATAACTCCTACCAGCAGTCAGTATCACTACTTGTTCAGATAAAACATCCAGGTGCATCTGTCCTTCCCTTCCTCCAGTACAGCGCGAGGGGACCTCACAGGACTTCTGGATTACAAACTCAAAGATTTACAGGGTTTTGCTTGGAAAAATCTGGTCACACAGTGAGTTTAGCAGCAACCTGGTAGCCGTTTCCCTGTGCCAACTGGAACTGGTGGCAACATCAACCCTACATTTGAGCTGGACGGTCACAGAAATGTATTGGAGTTAAATCCCCTTCTAAGACTCTCATGTCTTTTTTTTCTCATGGGCAGTCTCAGCTTTGCCTAACGTACAGCTACCTACCAATCTCACCCGCCCTCATGGCAGGTGGCACTGGTGGCTTTGAAGGAGATGGTCTTGTCTGCCCAGAGTAGGTCATGTCACATCACAGAAAGGTCAGAGCACTGGGATCTGGGTTTACAGCAGGCGAGTGCACCCTTGTGTGTCCTCAAAGGCAAAGTCTAGCCTGAGCTGCCTCCCCTGAGAGCAGCATCTGGATTACACCACAGATGTCCCCAGAAGCAGTGGGTAGTAATGAGGACCAGCCAGGTTGCCTCAAGGCTGTGCCTGCAAAGCACTGTAGTTTGAAGCAGGGACCACCTCTCCTTCCACATCAGCAGATAGTGGAAGAGAAAAATTCTCATCATGCACGTGAAGAGGACGCCTCATCCCAGACAGTGTGGGAGACACTCCTTGGACACTGAGGTCTCAGCTGTGCTCATAGTGGGCCTGAATCTGCTTTCAGTAGCATCCCTTGGGGCAGGGACAAGACCGTGGCCCTCGCCATGAACTTCACAGTCTGAGCAGTTGTTGAGAATCTTACCATTAGGTTTTGCTTTACGAATGCCGGGGAATTTCAAGGAATCATTTGTCTGCCATGGTCTGGGATGGTCTGGTAATTTTTAAATGGATATCAGCATTAGGCTGGAAATTCCTAACAAGCCCAGATCAAGTTCCAAATCAAGAGGTACATTTGGGACATTTTAAACCCAAGTGCCACCTCCTGGGAACAGCACAGGCCCTGCACCTCTGCAGAGAGTTGCACCCTGCATGTTTGGCTGCAGAGTGGGAGAGGGGGCACAGCCCGCTGCCCCCCGGGACGTGCGACGCGGTGACTAGAGGAGCATGGCACTGCTCGCTGAGCATCCCGGCCCAGATGGCACAGCTGAACCTGCCGGGTGGCAGGACTCCCCGGCACCGCCAGCGGCACCAGCGCCTGCTCCTGCGCTGCCCAGAGCACAGCTGTCTCGTGTCCCCTCTTCTCCCTACCCCCCAGGAGACTGCGTGGCATCCGTGATCCCCTGGCCACCAACGTGGCCCCTCTCTCTGGGGACCTCTGGCTCACTGGTCAGCTCTGTTTGAATCGAGGCATAAGAATTTCTCCCTCATTCGCACAATCATCTTGCCTTTTCCCCCCAGCCCCCCAAGCCATCAAAATCCTTCTTCCCTGCCTCCCTCCTTCTCCTTCCCGCCGCCTCCCCCTTCTCTCCCTGGAACTTCCCTGCAGCTGCAGAGCTGGCCAGACAATCGGGTGTTTTAGAGAAATACATTTTTGGGCTAATTTGCCATGCATAAGTGTTTCTCTTACCCTTTAAAGGCAGGGAACAAAGAGCACATTCTCCGGGAGCTCTGCCCCGTTGTGAGCAGCCCTGCAGCTGTACAGCGCTGTGCTACCCTCCGCTCTCCGGCTCCACTCTCCGCAGGCTCTGTACGGAGATGAGGGTCTGCTTCTCCCCGGGACCACACCATCTCCTACCCGTCACTACACGTTTCTTCCTGGTTTTTAAAAGCAGAACCAGAACAAGTCGGGAGGGAAGGGATTTGGCCGCACTGCCACCTAGATTGACTTGCCAGGTCACCCAGGTACAGTCTTACATGTTGAGATAATGTCTATTTGGAAGCAATCTGAATTTTCCTTTATTTAGGGCTTAATCCTGTGTCCAAGTTAAGTATTTATTTTATCCCCTCAACAAGTATACTATGACAACGCATTACACACACCCATATTAGATTGCATGAAATTTTTCATCATCAAGGAACCTTAGTCATTAAAAAATAAGTCATGTGCAGGGTTTTCAGGTCCTATTTCCTCACTTCAAACACTGGTAGCCATCCCTGGTTAGGGAATTGCTCAAACAGGAGGATTTTCCTTTTTAAGGCTAGGATGTTGAGTGATGAACAGATTTGACCTAGTGGACCAGATCAGGAAGGAGATGCAGATGTTCTGTCATGAACCACTCATGAATGTGCAAGGTTGTGGGAGAAGATGGCCTGGAGCATCTGGACCCTGAAGAACTAATGATTTTTGTCAGCTTTTTGGGGATCCCATTTCAGCACTTCCTGAATGATCTTTTTCCTGTCCATGGAAACTTGGTCCAGTGGAAGGCTTCCAAGAGGGGGTGACACGTTCTGGTATAAGTAAAACAAGGCTTTTAAGCCAGACACAGTGAAGTTACTCGCCCCATTTCAATAGCACTGTATCAAGGCAAACTCTTCCCATCAGCCCACTCCCATCCAAGGTAAATATTAACTCTGTCCAAACCAGCTCCTTTTTCAGCTCCAAATTCAGCACAATCTAAGGCAGCAAACCCAGTCAAGTCTACCCCACCCTGAACATGCCTATCCCAAGCTGCTGTCTCAAACCTCCATTCAGATTGCACTCAGTCCACGTAAGTGTAGCTCAGTTGGATCAAAGCCAGCGTAACCCAGGCCAAGCCAGCCATACCCAGGCTGTTCTGTCCAAATGCAAGCCACCCTTCTTTCAAGGACTAGTATAGTCTAACCTGTCCAGTTGCACGCAAAGTCTAACCCAATAAGGGGGTGAACCAGGATGTGTCAACTGCAAGGCAACAGAAGCTCAGCTCTGAGACACTCGTGCCTTCAAGTAAAAATTTCTGGATCTTACAGAGGTCACCATGGCTTTAAGAGCTTGTGGCACTTTATCTCAAACAGTTTGGTCCCCCTGAAACGCCCTGCACATTATACCGATACAGATGCGCTCATTCTTCACTTCTCTCCCACACTTTGCGCTCTATCGTTTTGCCTCCAGCAGATCCTCTTGACTCAAATCCAGATGGNAGGAGAGGAGAGGAGAGGAGACTGCAGTCAGCAGAAATGCATTTGGGGGAACATGTAATGCAAGAAAAGGTGAAGGTCTTATGAACTGTAGACTAAGATCCTGAGCTTTTAAGCTAGGAAAGGCCAGCTTGGAAGAAATGATAGCTGGAGGAATGTGCAATAGAAGAAGGCATAATCAGCAACACCACCCAGGTGCTAGGAGAACGGGACAGGGTGAGCCTCACCTGGCACAGCCCACTAAATCCCTCAGTTCCTTCCTCACTCTTTGAGTCCTTTGCACTCAGGAAGGTCGGTAGCCACACGCACGTAAGAACTTAGTTACAGTAGGAGGCCATTAGTGGAGGCAAGGCTCAAAGACATGCATTTATTAACAGTGTGGTGGCACTTGTTCTACACAGAACACCACCTGCTTGGCTGGGGTCTTAGTTTCAAACTCCACAACTCGCTCTTCTGACCTTACAAGTGACTCCAGTAAGTGCTAGTCAGGTTTTAAAACCATAGCGCCATGAAAAAGTCAGTTTCTGCCAGACTCATTGAGCAACAGGCTTAATCATATTTAGCATCCCCTCTGGGTAAATGTCCTTCAATCCCTCTAGGAGAGTGAACTTGAAAATTTCCCTGGCAGGGCTGCAGGGGACATCACAGAGTACAGGTGGTCTGAGTGGCACAGGTAGGTTGGACACCGAGACCACCTGCCAACACAAACATCCCAAAGCCAAGGATGAGGTTAGCAAGAGCAAAATTCACCTCCAGCCTTTGTGGTTACCATCTCAGAAAGACAGAGAGAGAGATAGAACGGAGAGGAAAGGGAGGGAGAAGGTTAGGGAGTGGGGGAGGGCCAGGAGCCTGCAGACTTCTGTGGCCACATGATTTTCCTGGTTGTTTTCAAAGCACTGCTCTAACACACGCGCACGAGTCCCATGTGATCGCTTATTTACGAAAGCACAGTCGTAATGTTGTGTGCATCTCACATCCGCTCGGCAGCCCACCTGACTGCGGGCTCTGAGGGCACCCACTGCATCCTCCCCATCTGCGCCATCAAGCCAAGGGGGATGGGTGACCCATGATGGGTGGACACTGCTCCCGTGCTGGTGAGGTGGCGAAACGGAGAGGAGGACCGTCTTTCCATTTCCAAACTGCTCTTTGCTTCCCTTTTCCTGGCACTATGTCAGGAGGGTCCAGAGGGTGGGTGCTGTCCCTGCTGTACTGTCATGGGGAGAAAAAGCTTTTATTTCAGATCTTTCAGAAGCTGTCTCACTTCTTGTAATTTGCAGAACACCCGAAAGCAAGCTCAGATACAAACTGACCTGGCATAAGCCCATATTCCATATTTGATCTTCAAATAGGTGCAGATTCTCTTTCCTTTGGTGGAACTTTTTCTTGTACCATCATCACAGAAGTCCCCTTTCACCCAAAGACCCACTCAATAAAAGAGGAATCCTCATTAGAAAGGGCACGGGGGAGGCTAAGGGAGAGTGTTCACAATGAAATAAAGATGGTTGCATCTTTGGGGATGGGGTATTTGGCCTACCTTCAATTCATTTGTATAGAGAACCCCTAAATCCAGTAAAATTTTTCTTCTCAGCCAAAGGGAGGTCTAAGACTTGAACAAGAGAGATGCAGTGTGTGAGGGTGGAGGTTTTGAAGGCCAGCAATAGGAACTGAATTCACAGAAGGTGTGATGGGACAAGATTATACTGCAGTGAAACGTACATTTGGGGTGTTGTGTTTTCCTCTCTTTTCTCTCTCCAGAGTCCTAGGTGCCAGCGTCCCTAGGAAAAAATGTCAATGGAAAAGAGTCATCACCTCATATGCTGCAAAAAACCCTCCAGTGATCTTTGCCAAACCAAAGCTCCTATGAAGAAAGGACATCTGACATTTTAAAACGTTGGTATGGTCAAACCACTCAACGTCATCCTTACCTCCTCTTCCCAGACAACCAATCCTTGCTTTAAATTGCCCAAGAGCCGACGCCGCTACCTCACCACACAGATTACGCCTCCCATGGCCAGGCGTCTTTCCTGCATCCTCAGTAAGTCGCCTCCATGAAGGGTTAATTCAATCAGGGCCTTTTACTCCAAGTTGTTTTCCAAGTAGCTGAGAGAATAGGTCTCTTGTTACAAACATGGCTTCTGGGCATTTGGTGATGCTTTCCCTTTTCTCTCTCTCTGTACCACAAAAGAATCTTTTGTTCTTGTCCCTCTGTCTCATTTACTCTCCCCCACCCTGCTCTCGCCTCTTCCCTCCATTGGCTGCCAAGTGACTAAGGAATGGCAAAAAATGACCATAGCGCGGTCATGGCAAATATTTCTTCAGCTATTATCTGATAGAGACCTTGAGCATCTATGTGAAGGGCCCTCTGCCTTCCCTCAGGCTTCTCCTAGAGATAGGGAAAAATGAGTCAGACACAACAGGGCAGGATATAAGTTGAATCAGCCCAACATGCTAATAGAAATGTCTTGCGAATGGAGTCATGGTGCCTGTTTCAGGAAAATCAAATGATAGGAACCTAGAACTGGCAGGAGTCTGGTGGCGGCTTCGATGGCTCTAGATTTTTATAGGAACCCTGCGTTTATTAAAAAACATGGGAGGCACAAAGAAGTCACTTTCTTGCCTCCACATTTACTGATTCAGCTGTTTGTAAGCTGGAGCCAACACTCTTTGTTGGATGGATTGTAATGTCGTACAGTTTCTCCGCACCATTGCTGTAAATCCTCTTGGGCATGATCTCCTACCACAGAAAAGCTGTGGCAAATCCCCATGAACATCATGTCTTCCCACACCCCATTAAGATTATACCTCAGGCATTCCCACAGACATCCTTCTAGCTATAGTCTCTGCACATACTGTTTCATTGAGTCATTTTACTCCTATGTACATAGATATATAAAAGTTCACATGACGCTAACGTCACTGCAACTTCCACAATGACCTTTCTGCATCAGAAAAAATTCTCCAGCCAAGTTCTCACCTCCATACCTTTTAAAGCATTTGGGTATATCTTTCACTGATACTGCCTTCTGCAAGAAAATAAAATTCTTCAGTCTCACCTGAAGCAAATCTTGCTGTTAGGCTTTTCTGCTCATCTTCTTCTCTACTGACTCTCTTTGCTCCTCTGACTACCCTTTGTTCCAAGTCCATGTAAGTTTGTGTTGTGCTTTAGGTGAACATGGTGTTTGCTGCCTGGCTCCATCTGCCAAGCTTTCTGCAGTCTTCTCCCATTCAGTGCCTTAACTATTTAGGAAAGCCCTTGAAACAATCATTAAATTTCAGCCTTAGTGACTTCCCGCACACACACATGCAAAGCTGTGGATGTAAGGCATTATCTGGAGAATTTTTATTCCCGTAGAGAAGGGGACAGATAAAAGGGACGTTATATTCCCACATTAGAAGGACTTCTTGTCTGGTGGATTTTAACCAAGCTGGTTAAAACACCATGAAAACGGTGCACTGACCAACTTCTTATATTCATATGACTGTGCCCACAATAAAGAGTTGAGCTAAGTCAACCACATCTGTTTCGAAACTGCGTGCAGAGCAGCTTTCATTGTAAAGCATAAACCTCCTCTAATATGTAATAATTAACAAGTACACAATAATCCCCTTTCTGCCTCCTAGCTTGATAAAATCTAAATGAATCCTAACGTAGGCACAGAGATCCTTACTGCAATCCCAGCTGTGCCCCACTGCCCCTGCAGTAGCTCCATCATACAGGGTGCTCGCGCCTTAGTGGATAAACATTGATCATCTCCATCACAAAAGACAACCAAAGCACTCTGGAATGAAGAATTTTACCCTAGTCAAAAAATCAAGTCTGTGGCAGATCCAGAAAGTCGTTATTTCAAATGCTGTGTGTCTGAAGCTATGAACATAAACCTCCCCACCAAGCAGCGCCCCTGATGAAGCAATGCATTGCTGGATCCTCTTAGAAACCCCCAATTAGCAATGGTGAAATGCGGAAAAGGATTTGCGTCTCCCTGGTTCCAATTCCCCTTCACAGAGATCCCACAGTCCTGCAGTGGAGACTGCTGTACTCAAAGGCATTACACTGCCTAGAGAGCCCCGACAGGGTCATCTTTGCACCCTGTGGAGACCAAGAGGTCAGCTGTTGAAGTCTCTTTGAAAAAAAAAGGATCTACCAACATTTCTTTCACATATGAGAAGCCCAAGGATGGATTATGGATTCTTACTTAGATAATTTTGGATGAATCAAGAAAAAAGAGGAGGGATAGCTGGATGGCTAAATAAAGCCAATGAGATCACATGTTCCGCCTTTTTATCTGCTTTTCTCTTTCTGCTTTTGGACAACAAAGCTTCCTTTGATACAGAAGAAGGGGGGGGTAGGGAGGGTGGGGAGGGGGGCTGCCAGTCACCCCAATGGCCCCCGGTCACTTATCCACGCTCCTTAATGTGATGTTCCCACTGACAGAGACAGAAAAAAACAGTGATCTCATGATTCCAGAGACGATTCCTGCAAACAACCCTGGGAGATGAGGGGTGAAGGGGACAGGAAAGAGGGGTAAAGGATGAGTGAGGAAAGGCAAGAAAGGGTGGGAAAGATAGGTACAGAGGAAGCAGGACCTTGGAGGACAACTATGGATGGAGTTAGAAACTGAAGGTCAGAATCCAAGAGAGGATGTGTAGAAGGATTGTAGGCAAGAGAAGAAGAAGGAGTCTTGAGACCAAGGGTAACAGGGCTGGTGAAAGGAGGTTAGGTGGGACATTGTATGGCAGGACTGAGGGCAGGGGCAGGGATAAGAGTTGACTGAGTCGTCGAGTATGTGAGAAAGGGAGGCTGGGCTCAGAGACAGGGTGGTGGGATGAGGAACAAGGTTTGATATGAGTGTGAGAAGGAAAGGAGGGGGAAGTACTTACGGGATTAGGAGTATAAGGGGTAAAATTTACTGAAACTTGTTATTTCTCCATTCTGCTTACACAAAACCAGGTCGCCAAATTTTCCAAGAGAGTAATCCTAGTCTCTCAGAGCCACAGAGCCAACAGATGCCAGGAATGTGATGGGGAGAGAAATTTAACACCTGAGGCATTCATCCATGTCCGTGGGAGGCAGTGGGGCTGGAAATAGGCAGCCTGGTTTCCACTTTGGTTGGGTTGATCCCTCTGCAGCAGACCTTCACACCTGCACAGAGGAGCGCTGCCTGTATATTACACCTCACCCACTAGCAGCCACTTCCTGCTGCCTTCTTCCTTTCCTCCCTTCCTGCCATTTCATTCCTCCTTCCCTTCTTCCCTCCCTCCCTTCATCCTTCCTTGCTGCCTCCCCACAGGGAGACTCAGTGCAGTTGGCAGGAGATGTTCCACCTTCTTTTCCATCCCCCCGAGGTCCTGCCACTCCAGCAGCCCTCGTCCCTAACCAGTGCAGCAGCCAGGGCCCGGCAGGAGGCTTTTGAGCCCACAGGGCTCCTGATGGAGCTGGGACAAAGAGTCAGATGAAGGACTGGGGAAACAACGAAAAGAAAAAGTGTCTCCCATTAGGAGCTACCATCTCCATGTCTCACAGCTCTCCCCGGGGCTCATCACGTTTCCCCCCTCCTCTGTCTGCACCACGGCAGCTAATCGGTGACCCACTGACAGTCTCTGTCCATCACTGTCTCTGCACACAATGGGGTAATTAAACCCTGACCCTCCGCTCCTTTTATCCATTTCCTCTGCGCAGTCACTCCCCGAAACGGCTGAGGGGAGGGCCCGCTGTGGAGGCTCCTGCCCCAGCCTCCAGCTGTAATGAAGATGGAAAGCACAGGAAGGACTCGCTGCGCAAAGAAAGATGCTGAGGGGGCAGCCAAAGAGGTACGGAGTGGTACAAGGCTTCCCACAGGCTTATGCTGAGTTCTGCTGACCTACCTCCACCATGGACGTTTGTAAACCTTCTACTCTTTATCATCACGCCCACAGGTTGTCCAGCATCATCCCCTGCCCACGCATACCTACGGCAAACCCATCGCTCCTCTGCATGCCCTCAGGGCAGTGCCAGGTGCAGGTGCCCATCTCACTTCTACTGAAGATTTCCAGGAGCTTCAATACCTCCATCCCTGGGTTTGCTCCCCCAAAATACCACCCAGCTTTCTTGATGTGTCCCCAACCCAAAGCTTCCTCACTCCATAGTGCGAACCCACCACCTCCACTTGGGCTCAGCCCAGTGTCTCAGGCTTGGCCCATTTCCTCATCAAACGCCTGCAGAAGGGCAGGGAGAGTTCTCAGTGGCGGGGCGCGTCCCACGGAGCACAGCGGATGGAGCCAGGAGCTGGCCAGAGCAAGGCGATGTTGCTCTTGCGGGCACAGCAGGACAATGGAGGATGCACCCAGTGACAGACAGGAGTCACAAAATGGCAGGAAGTAATTTTCTTTCTTTCTGTCTTTCTTTTTTGCTGTCTTTCTGGCACTACACAAAATTTATTACACAGATTGATTAACAGCCAGAAATGATGCCGAGCAGCTCAGACTCTGCTTCCTCCTCCCTACCCGGAGTGGGGAAGCTGCCTCCCTCCCACGCATGAGCAAGAAGGGCTGGGGCCACCCGGGGAAGGGCATGACGGGTAAAGCAGTGCCCCCGAACAATTAAGCACTGTCCCAGGCACTGCACACCCCTGTCCCGGGAACAAAAGCGTCACACACAAGAGACCTGACTGTGAAGCCTCCATCCGCTTTCATCACTGACCCCCGGGGCAGCCAGGGCAGAAGGTCAGCCCACTTAAACTCCAAACTCAACCAGAAATAGAGCTGGGAAGTGGGCAAGGGTGGCCAAGTGCAGGGGTCCCCAACCATTTGAGGGGTTCTTTGACTGAGCCATTTCATTTCATCAAAGACACTTTTTTTTCTGGAAGGAAAATGGAGAGCAGCGGGTGTGAAGGGAGTAAGGGGGAGGCGGCGTGTTCACCGTGAATTATGACCACTCTCAACAAGAGTCTTTTACATCGTGGAGGTGAGGAGAGGATGGGGTAATTGGGCATGTTAGACCCATGCATAATGAGGGCAAGACTCTGCCCGTTTCCCACCCTCCACTCTGCCACCGCGCACGAGATATGGTCCCCAATATGCCCCGTCCCTATTCCATTGTGGGGGTCCACAGCCCAAGGGCTCAAGCCAAGGGCCATGAGCTTTGACTCGCCAGACTGGGAGTCCTCCTGGGCCATGCAATAGCGTGTGGTCATGCCCCTGGTGTGGAAAGACTGAAAGTTGCCTTGTAAATTAAAAGCCATCAGGTAAGTCGGGGCCCATGCTTTCCATCCGCAGGGTCTCAGAAAACCTATTAGGTTTTAAGTCACTGTTTTTTCAAGTTGCAAATGCTGCCTCTGCCTGTAATGCTTTCAGACAGGTAACAGCTGGACCTTCTAGGGGTCAGCACTGAGAAGTCTGTTAGTGGTAGGTAAGAATAGATGCTCCTGAGACCTATCTCCTTGACTAGAAGGAGAAATCTGTAGGGACAAAGTCAAGGGAGAATGAAACGCGTTTGGTGCATGTGGAAATACAATGTACCTACCATGGAGCATTGTCCATTTCACCAAGATAAGCCTAAATTCAGGAAATCTCAGAGGAAGGCCAATTAAAACAGCCAGGAAAAAAAATAAATAATCAATGCACAAAAATACTTTTTGTCCCAAAAACGTGAAATTTCACCACCCGGATTAAGTCAGCCAGAACTCCAAAGGACAGCAATATTGTATTCTGCTGAAACTCTATGGGGCAAGCACTCAGAGCTCGGTGCCACCCTGGGGAGGGGAGTCTCCAGCTTGTCAGTGGAATGAACTGAAGGTACATCTCATTGTGGGAAGAGTTTGAATGCAGCAGCAATAAGACATATAGGTTGGGAAATGAGCAGTCAGGTCATCTGCAGCCATGTTTTCAATACTTCTCACCCCTTGCTTTCTCAGTTGGTAGTCCCAGGATGCAAGGGCTAACAGCAAACATCCACCCCGGAGTGTGATAAACCACTCCTGCATATGACTGTCCCCTGTTCCACCTCAATGGGGCTACCACCACCACCTCCGTGTCCCACTTGCACCATGTAGATGTCCCTACAGGCGTCTGGAACACCCAGCAGAAGTGGAGAAGTGGGGCAGGGACAAAGCAGGGATGATGTGGAATGGCGGGCAGGGAATACAATCCCCACACTTATCCACTGAAAATTCCCCCCAAAACAGACAATACGACTCGAGGGACAGCAATCGCGGGGATGTTAGCTCAGCATTAGTCGTGTTGACGCTCACAACAGTAGCAGAAAAGCAGCCAGAAACACGAGATTCAGCACAGACCCAGTACAGAGAAACGCATCTGAGTGCCAAGAAGCCAACTAGTCATGCAACGTGTGATCTGCTTGCAGACTCCTTATTACAAATGATGAAAGACAAGCAGAAGGGAGTTTGACTCTCAGAGCCTGGGCTGACTTTTCATAGGTTGTCTACTTAAGGGTGGAAAAATGTCTGTACTTGCAGACTGAGCCCTCTTGATCCAAGCTGCATTGGTAGACTGTAAGCAGTGAGCACACTTTTCAGGATAAAGCTGCATTTCAGATTTTTGATACAGTCCCATTCTTGAAAATGAACAGCTTCCTGGGTTTTTTTACAAGTTGGCTAGCCTTATTTTTTTGGATTTTAGATAACTATTTTCATCAGTAATTCATTACTTTTTCCTTGGGCGGAGGCGATTGGCTGGGTTTCTCATATAGAGAGAGACATGGCTTTAGGGCACATGCACATTCATCCTCCATCTCACACAGAGAGAATCCCATCGATCTTGGACATGTTGGAGCGACTGTACACAAAAGGCAGGGTCATTCAGCACACGCATACAAAGGCTGATGCTTCGGGGACATACTGAAGGACATACACAATGCGCACACGTCAGCGGAGCAGCACAAAAGCAAGGCACATCAGACCTACAGGTTTTGGCCTTGTCAGTGTCAGCAGGTCTGGTTTTTTACCCCAGGCCAGTTCTGCCTCTTGTCTTTCTAATGGCAGGAGCTGCCACAAAAGGAGAAATTCACTGCCCGTTTTTCTCCCTCACAGCTGCAGTAGCAGAAGTGGACCCAGGAGACAGGGGGTCCCAGGGCTTTTTTTAACCAGTCTGTTGCCCAGTGATGCACAAGGCTCTGAGCAATCCTTTTGGGCACAACCAAATGATTTATGTTATGCAGGTGTTCTCCCAGATGTGGGGGAAACTTTCCTCCCTAGCCCTTGCAGTAAAGCAGAAGAAACACCCCGCTCTTGCAAAGCCAGCACGCTTGAATCCAGACCCCCTTCCTGCAGCAGAAGTTCTCAGCAGCGCCCACATGGCGGAGCTCCCCTCTTACAAACGAAGCCCAGCTGCCTGCTCTGGTGGTCGCCTCCTCCCAGGGCTGACCCTGCAAAGCCCACGGTCACGAAGCAGGAGACAGCAAAGGGGCAGTGGGGGACTCCCAGAGCCCTACCCGCTGCACGGAGCAGTCCTGCCGTGGCATGGACGCACGGCAGGCCCGGCTTCTGCCTCGGACAATGATCTGCTCTCTTGGCATTTGCTTAATCAGCTCTTGTCTGTATGAACCCTCAGCTTTGGGGAGGGTTTTGCAGGGTTTCCAGCTAGCCAGGGGCTGGAGTTCATTGGGGGCGGCAATGTAACTGCATCACAAATGTGTCAGCCCCCAGCTGTCAATAGCGAAGTTACAGTCTCTGAGGAGGACAGAGGGGCAGATTTTTTTTAAAAAGTGCATTTCAAAGTAATGATTTAAGAAGAAAGTTACAGACAGTTGTTTTGATACAAGAATTTGAAAGATAATTACACAGGAAAACGTTTGCAAACGTTGCAGGGTCTCACTCAGGATCACAGCATGGCAGAATCTCTCCAGTTACAACATTTTCACCATCTCTAGGGATGGATATTCCAGCACCCCTCTGGGCTGCTGCTACAGTGCTTACCCACCCTCACGGGAATTTTTTTTTTTTCTAACTGGAATTTCCATGCTGCAACCTGCGACCCTTGCCTCTTGTCTTTTGCTGTGCAAAAGCCCTGGGAAGAGCCTGGCTCTGTCTTTGTACCATCCTCAGCCAGAGTCAAGTGCCGTTGTACCCCTGAGCCCCAGTGAGCTCCCCACATGCAGAGATCAGGGCCCAGCTCATCAATTCTAAGGCTTCACTGATGTAAAACTCCTGTCAGTGTCCAGGGTCAGGATGTCAGCCTCTTCAGAGAGCTCTCACCTGAAGGACTGCACTTCTCATTCAGCTTCCCTTCATAAATAAATCACCTCTTAAACCCAGGACTTAAAAGTGGTTATTAACAACACGCTCTTGCCCTTGTACTCCAGCAGTGTGGGTGGCTTCAGTTGGTGTTTTGATGTACGCAGTCGAGAGGTTCATGGAGCTACACACTGCAAACACTACACTAACCACCCTCTCAGCCCGCAAGAGAGGTCATTGTCATTGGCCTTGTTCCTGGTCACGGAGGAGTTTTCAGTTCAAAGAGTGAAATTTTTATTTTTTTTTTTTATCTGCGTCAGTAAGCCAGGTTTCACAGCTTGGTAATTGCTCAGAAGCCAGCAGTGGCTGAAAGAGATGACACATAATGCAACAGGCAACCACATTCATCTGGGAAATCAAAGCATTCTCCCACTGATGGGGTTGTCTTAATGAAGGCAGAAAATTCATTTGAACACCTAACCACTACCCCCACCCCCCCCACTGCAGAGGAGAAAAACGCGCAGAGGGTTGGCGATCCTGCCGTACGCATGGCAGCGTGGTGGTTTTGCATACAGCTGTGCTGACTGGCTTCCAAATCACTGCTTTCACTGGTCGCTGCTGGTCTGCCAGCAGTAGGGGTGATTGTGCCAACCAGTTTCAAAGCTCTTTGTGTCCCTGCTGTCATCTGAATCATCAGTCTGGGACGTGTTCACATTCACAAACATCTTTCTGAAACGCTCCCTTCCATGGGAGGCCAGCAGTGGGTGTATTTGTGCGGGGTACATCACCTTGTCACTTTTTCAAGTGACAAGTGCAAGTGAGCATCTTTTCCTTGAGGTGGGCACACTTTGGGTGCCCCTCCTGGTGACTGAACAGCTGATAGCTCACCACGATCCACTAATAACAGCAGTAGGACAAGCCATGGTGCTGCCATTTCACCTGTGCTGTGAAATCTGTTCAACGTGGTGGTTCCCATCCTCTTATTCAGCTGCTGCCGCCACTGAGCTCCCCCTCTGCGACTTGCTGAGCCCAAAGGCTCTGCCTCCAGGTGCCCCGCGGTGACTGAGGTACCTCAGAAACCCAAAGCGGAGTCGGATGTAGCCCAAAACCTGTGCTGGTGGCTGCAGGCCCGGCTCCACCACGCTGCCCAGCCCTCCCTCCCTGCACGCTGTGGTGGCCGGAGGGGCCCGAAGGCCTCGGGGCGAGGGGGAGACACAACATGGGTGGAGGATGCTTTCTCCCAGGAGCAGCTCCCTGCCGGCCCGGCTCCCTGGGCCCCTTCTCCTCAGACGGAGGGGAGCCCAATGGCGGGGGTGACACCGGGGCTCCACCACCAGCGCCGCCACCGCCGCCGGGCCGCTNCCGCTGCCAGGAGGAGGGGAGGGAGGCGGCCACGGCCGGCTGCCGGCGAAGCCCTGGCCCCTCGGCCGCCGCCGGTGGGGTGTGATGCGGTGACCGCCGTGGAGCAGCGTCACCCGGGCTTTGGTGCCGCCGAAGGAGGAGGGCAACCAAACCACGTCTGCTAATGACTGTCCGAA
>VXBO01014036.1:190020-212982 GCA_013400135.1 Rhinoptilus africanus | reverse complement strand
TTTTTTGGTGAAAATGAGTTGCAAAAAGCTTTGTGTAGCCTCCCGAGGTACAAAATAAATGTCCAAAAGTGACATAAATTGTTACGAAGTCAAGAACAAAACAGAGACATTTAACAGATGTAGGGGATAAAACTAAATAGTAGTAGCAGCCGTGGTGCTGGGCAGGGAGAGCGTGTGAAGACACAGCTTCCAGAACGGACCACGTTTTGTGCTGTGCTTTGGAAATACTGCACACCTGTGGGGTTTGAAACATGCAGCATTTAAACTCGAGGACTTTCTCCTGTGTCATTCAGAGCAGAGAATCGGAGACACTTGACATGTTTTTCTATTTCCAGTATAAAACCAGAGACCACAATGCGACTTTCAAAAAAAAAAAGCAGGGGGTGGGTGGGAAGAGGATTGACAAGGGTGACAGGTTGATTCTCTGCAGTTTTCTATTGAGATCACTGCTTTATTGGGGTTTATTCTGTTCTTTCTTCCCAGGGAGTTTGGAATAAGCAGTTTAAGGTGAACAGGCTCCTCTTAACCAAAAACAATGTTTGCAGATTTGGACTATGATATTGAGGAAGATAAGCTGTGAGTATTTCGCTTGCCTTTTCCTGTTTGCTAACAACAGAAATAGTCTTTGCAGCCAAGACCTAATGGGAGTGGATAAATTTACCTCCTCCTGACGCTGTGTGCTGAAGTCTCAGACTGGCTCTTCGGTCCTGATTTCTTGCTCCCTCTGGGGACTGGGGTTGAGGCGTCGCTGTGCTGGTGAGCAAAGGAGAGCACTTTCTGTTTACAATGGCTACCCTGCATTTCTGAGTGCAAAGCAGTGCTGACAAATCTGCAAATTAGTGACCTTAGCCAGAGAAAAAAAAAAAAATTTACAGTGGAGAAAAGGTAATAAGAGGCAGGAAGAAGTGGAGAGAAGCTCTGGACTCCTTACGTCTGTAAGGAGAACACCAGCATTTCCTGAGCAAAGTAAAAGGTTTGATGAGATTAGCAATGAATTTGGCATGGAGCACTTTTCTTGCATCTCATTTATGCTGTGCAAGTTTTCCTCTCACTCTAGCACTAAGAGCAGATGAAACATTCTCTAAAACGTAATAGTGTTTCCTCAGTGCCTAGTGATGGATGAGGGTGTCTCTCCCACCTCTCATCCTTGCATGCAGTTTCAAAAAAGATCACCCAGAAGGTCTTTCTGTTGGTCTATGCTGACAGATTCTGTGGCAGAGATAATGTGATGAATTGAAGGGACTGGAGCACCTCCCTTATGAAGAAAGGCTGAGGGACCTGGGTCTGTTTAGGCTGGAGAAGAAAAGACTGAGAGGGGATCTCGTCAATCCTTATAAATATCTAAAGGGCGGGTGTCAAGAGGATGGGGCCAGGCTCTTTTTGGTGGTGCCCGGCAATGGGACAAGGGGCAATGAGCACAAACTGGAACACAGGAAATTCTGTCTGAACATGAGGATAAAATTCTTTACTTTGGGGATAACAGAGCACTGGAACAGGCTGCCCAGGGGAGGTGGTGGAGTCTCCTTCTCTGGAGATATTCAAAACTCGCCTGGGTGCGTTCCTGTGCAACCTGCTTTAGGTGAACCTGCTCTGGCAGGGGGGTTGGACTAGATGATCTTCAGAGATCATTCCAACCCCTGCCATTCTGTGATTCTGTAATTCAAACGTGCAGTGCCCATTATGTTTCCAGTTTGTATTGACTCAGATACCAGAGTTGTTTCATGTACATGCAGCTCTGCCTACTCTATTCAGTTACTCATCCACTCTTTCTCATTTAGGGGGATCCCCACTGTACCTGGGACAGTGACCCTGAAGAAGGACTCTCAGAACCTGATTGGGATCAGCATTGGGGGAGGAGCACAGTACTGCCCCTGTCTCTACATTGTCCAGGTGGGCAGGAGAATCAACCATCTTGGTGAAACAGTGTTGGCCTGAGAGATGTAAAGCGTGGAGAGTCCTGTGCTATTTGTTTTTCTCAAAGTGGGAGACATCATCTCACTTTCCAGTGAATAAGATTTCCTTACCCTAGTACCTAATAGGTGTGGAAGAATTAAATTAAGACTTCTGAAATTATCCTTGTCCTTGGAGAGGACAAGGATAGAATTCACAGGGAACAGTGTGACGTTCTCAACATCAAGAAATCCTAAGCTTGAGGAGGTATGGCAAGACCTTCCTGATAGAACAAGATGATCAGCCCACCTGTTAGTTAGGAAAGGAGAAAAACTGTGACTTTACCATGAACAAAATACAACTGAGTTAAATAGGAAGAATGCAATTATCCCTTTTTTGTTCTTCAGCCCTGCATTCACCTTCCTTGTCCTCTTGATTCCAGCATACCTGAGCTCTTTCTCCTCTCCACTAGGTGTTTGATAACACTCCAGCAGCCTTAGATGGCACCGTAGCAGCCGGTGATGAAATCACAGGAGTGAATGGGAAGTCCGTCAAAGGGAAGACTAAGGTGGAGGTGGCCAAGATGATACAGATGGTAAAGGTGAGAGGTAGGAGGGGGTCACTGGAGCTTCTGGGTCATAGTTCACAGTTTATTGTCCATTGGTAAAGGAAGCCACAGCTACTTCCTTCCAGCACAGCAGTTTTGGATTTGTTCTTTCTACAGGGAGAAGTGACAATTCACTACAACAAGCTTCAGGCCGATCCAAAGCAGGGCAAGTCTTTGGATATTGGTAAGACTGGTTTCTTTCTCACTAGGCTGTTAAAGTGACATGGAGGGGTGGAAGATTGGTTCCAGATAAAACCAAAGTAAAATTCTGATTCCGTTCTTCCTCTTAACTCAGCCATTTTCAGATGGATACTGTCAAAGAGAATTGCAGGTTTAAAAAAAATCCTTCCCTGACTTCTTGAAAGTGTCTTGAAAGTTAAACTGAGGCTTGACTATTGTTGTGGGAGGCTTGTTTTACTGTGCTGTGCTTAGCATGGATGATGAAACTCCACTAGATAATAATTTAATTTATTTATTTTGAATACATGTAAATTGTGATGATCTATTGAGAGTTTCAGCTGTCCACAAAAATGCATCTATTGAAAAACACCGGTTGTAGTTTCTCAGCTTGGAGAACAGTGATGAAATACCTATCTACACTGAGTTTTGTACAACCATAGATTTTATAGGAGAGAGGGGAGGCTTTATTTCTAAAACAAAGTGGGTGTTTTGAACTGAGCCTACACAGCTTTTTCCATTGTATGGTCTACCTTTCTCACTTTCCTAAAAAATCTGTCCTTTTTGCTTTCATTTCTTTTCATGGTGCTCAAAGTGCTAATGAATTGACAGGGGTTCAGGAAAATGGAGGACTGAGATAGATTTCTGGGGAAATAGAAGTGCGATGAGAATATGGTGTTTTCCAGAGATGCTGAACACTGTGGCTCCAGCTGAGTTCTTGGGAGCTGCAGGCACTTGGCACCCCTGCAAGTTTGCCTCTAAAGAAGTGTATCTGATTCATCTGATTCCAAAGAGGGCATAATTGTCTCTAGTAATTTGCTGAATATGACCACCAACACCAGAAATGAATTCCATCAAGGGGTGACAAAAGGATTTAACTAAGATCCAAAGATAAAAGTAAGAAAACGGATAACTTTGAGCATTAAATCCTATTTGTCTTGCTTTTAGCCTTGTCTCCTGACCTAAGTTGAAGTAGTGCAGCAAGTAGCATAAGCAAAGCTTAGTTCCAAATATCATGATAGGTAACTTATAGCGAAGTGTTTCACTGGAATAGTCTTCCAAAAGAAGTGCTGAAGCTCTATTGGTTGAAGTATATAGGATTTGAGAGCAGAACAGACAAAAGATTAAAGATGTGCTATGCATGGCCGGATGGAACATCTAGTTTGTATGGTAATTCTTTTTCTGCTCACTACCTTGATAGTGAGTTAAGTTCAGACTGGCCAGTTTATTCAGTGCCAGAAAAAGCAGTGAAGTATGCTAGTGTGCTTTTCATGCCCATAGAAATGACCCTGATCCTCGTTTGCAACTGTCTTTTGGCCTTTAGTATTGAAGAAGGTAAAGCATCGACTGGTAGAAAACATGAGCTCAGGGACAGCGGATGCCCTGGGGTTAAGCCGAGCCATACTTTGCAATGGTAAGTATTGTCCAGGAGAACAATTTTCTTACCCTCTTGTGCTTACCTACTTTTTGTAGTTACTTGCATGTTCCACATTATTCCTTCATAATTCTTTCCTTCTGCTATACTTTACTGTTACAATTGCCTCCGCCTTTCCCGTGTGATATATCCTGTCACTGGGGCCATTTAAATGTTAGCTAAGGTCAAATTAATTTAAAGTGGAGACCCACTTATGAATGCTGATACGCCACGCTGTAAAACTAGTTGGCAGCTATTTTAAAAGCTTCCCATGTTGTACCAGGGGCCATGCTTTAGAGGTGAGAGAAATTTGAACCAAAAATATGAAACTGGTGTTCTTCCTATCGGTCAAGTCTTAACCATGTCCTGGATTTGACTGTTGTCATTCTGTATCCTGATTCTTGTTTCCATTTAGATGGACTAGTGAAGAGATTAGAGGAGCTGGAGAGAACTGCAGAGTTATACAAAGGTAAATTGTGTCTTCTGTTAGACCAGATCAGAGAAAAAGATGCCTCCATTGCGTTTCAGTGAAATGGCTTACGTGGTTTTTTCTGTCTTGCATCACAGGCTTGACAGAGCACACCAAGAGTCTTCTCAGGGCTTTCTTTGAGCTATCCCAGACACACAGAGGTAAAGAATCTTGAGTGAAGGGAGCAGAAATCTTTGACCTCCAGTTTCAGGAGTTTTAGTCAGTACTTAGATGCGTGATTCCCTTCACTCAAAGCAAACTAAGTGTTGCAGAAATGTGCTGGGGAGGGCTGCTCTCCTGGCATTAGCAGTCATGGTGCTAATGTAGGCTTGGTCTTTCACATGAGACACTGACAAAATGCCCTGACAGCCTCTGGCCTTTAGAGAATATGTAGCATCATTCCCCAGCTAATTGCAAGGTTATGGGAAGGAGTTGTAATGTTGGAGGCAAAAATTCTTCTCCAGGGTCAATCTCTTCTTTCATCTGTTTGTGTTTATTAACCCCATCCAGCATTTGGAGATGTTTTCTCTGTCATTGGTGTACGGGAGCCGCAACCAGCTGCCAGTGAAGCCTTCGTGAAATTTGCTGATGCCCATCGCAACATTGAGAAGTTTGGGATTCACCTTCTGAAGACAATTAAGCCGGTAAAGAATTTAACCCTGGGAGTAAAGGGTAGCTGGAGAAGAGGGGAATCTAGAAAGACAGAAGTGTATGTTTGAAGGTGTGGTCTGATAAATCATTCAATCCGGGAAGAACTGTCTTTGCTTTCCTTCAGGGAACTCTCTTCATAAAGAACCTAAGAGTTAACATAATGAATATATTGATCTTGTCCCTTTGACTTTTGCACATTAATATATTACTCCTTTTCTTTTGGGGATGAGGGGTGGTTTGATCAGCGTAGTCCCTAGAGCTTTTTCTCTGATCTTGGTACCCATAATTTAAAGATGTCACTAAACTGAAAAGAGTTTAGGTAAGCAATCTGGGAACAATTTAAGGATTTCAATCAATATACTTAAGTGAGAGTCTCCAGGGGATCTGTCCATGTAGTTTAGTAAAGAGAGTATTAAATGTTGATTTGGGCACCACTTTATGTGCCATGTTGGATGAACAGCGTTGGATAGTGGGCCTCTGAATCAGGGAGAGCGGTTTCCTGGACGAGTTGAAAATGAAACAAGATTATTTAAAAGAACACGCATTCAGACCAGAAGTGAGGCGTGCATTTCTAACGCTGGAACCACTTGTCGGTGACTGTAATGGATGCTCTAACCATGGCAATTCTGAGTCAAGATCAATTATTTTCTTTCAGATACGCTCTAGTTAAAAAGACTTAACTCGAGGCAGTCTCATGACCTGCGCTGGTTAGGAGGTGGCACTTGATGAATTGTAGTCATGCTTTTTGGTCTTACGCTCAGCAACAGGATGTTTCCCTTGCAGATGCTTACTGACTTGAATACGTATCTGAATAAAGCCATTCCTGACACAAGGCTGACTATCAAAAAATACCTAGATGTCAAGTTTGAATATTTGGTGAGCTGCTGTTTAATTTTTTATTTATTTGATTTTTTTAATTGTGGTTGAAATTAAGTTTCCTAGAATCATATCCTGAGGGTCGCATGCAGCCTATACAATCACAGTTCCATCCCTCCACAATCCATGCAAGAATGCATTATTTTCAGTTCTCTGTCCTTTGTTGGATTACTCGGATTCAGGCACCTGCTTTTGACCCAATAGTTCTCACTGGTAAGAGAGATCTCTCAGGACCCAGATGACTTAATTTCTACATGACCAAATTAATTTCTTTATTTATTTGTAAAGTGTTCCTATGCAACTTATGCTCTTGAACTCCCCTAAATAGCTTATCAGCCTTGGAGTCCGTATTTTTCAGGTAGTTTTGGATAGTCTTTCTTGAGACAGATTAAACCACTGTCAAATAATGTTTGTTTTCATTCATTCACCGTGCTTTTTCCCCCCCTTCTGTATTCCACTCACCCCTTGTTTTCTACACCCCAAAAACCAGGGTAGGGTTGTTAAGTCCATCTGCTCTATAACTGTAGGAATCTATTTCCTTTTACCAGTTAAGAGAATATTTGGAGCTGCAGCCCTAAGGCAAGTGAATATGACAGCATCTCTTTCCACATCAGTCCTTCCCACAATTTATCTTGGTTTTCCCCCTCTTTAATTATTCCCTCCTCATGCTTTTCTGGTACTGTGTTTTCCCAAGCAGTAGATGAATGCAGGATTTTTTTCTCCTACTTAGATTATACTTAAGTGTTTGCTCCTGTAATATGAATATTAAGCGCCTTCTCTCTCCCCTACCATTTTCTCTCCCCATCTTTCTCTAAATAGGTTTTCTTTCTACCTGGGATGTTTAATGTACTCCGATCCTGTGCTTTTCCCAGTGTTCCCGAGCTGTAGCATTTATGGAAGGCTTTAAGTAGTACAACCTTATGGCTATGGGTGATGATGAAATTGCTTCTAATTCTTAATATTTCCTTCTTATTTTGCTTTTTGCCTTTTTTTTTTCCTTCGTCATTCTACGAAGTCTTACTGCCTGAAAGTCAAAGAGATGGATGATGAAGAATACAGCTGCATTGTGAGTACCGGTCCTGTGGCAATGACACCTGCATGCTCTGTTTCTGCATCTTCCCTGCACTTGTAATTACACTGCTTTGTAATTGCAAAAGCGCTCCTCTGCCTGTGTGCATCCAAACTAGCGAATACATCCTACAAATTACACATATTTGTTCTTAACATATTAGAAATTGGAGATCCTTAAATGCTACCTAGGAAACACTGCCGATAACTGTGATGAATCGCTGGTGCCGTGGAATAGTAGAGGGACGAGATGTCTCCTCTGCAGCTTGTTTGCTCGGTGGTTGCCTGTCTCAGTGTTTAAGTAATATTAGCTTGTGTAAGGAGGATTAAGGTGTTATCTTCACAGATTCCATTTGTGTGTAGTGTACAGCTTATCAGTAATTCTGGACTCGTTTCTGAGAAATGGAGGTTTAGCTTCTCCAGCAGAACACATGTGAAAGCTGCATTTGTCGTTGAGTAAAATTGGTTAAAGGATCTCTCCTAACAACAGGGTTTTCCCCAAAACCAGGTAATTGAAAATCAGAAGGCTTAAAAAAACCGAACCCTGGCAACATTCTCCATTAACAGTTTGCTGTCAGGTTTAGAGTTTTATGACTAATCCTTAACAGCTCTGTTTAAGATAGCTAAAGGTGTTGCCTTTGTGCCCAGTTTCCCTGCTTAAAAGTAAAATCCTGTTTTATCCTAGTTATTGATCTCAGACCAGGGATTTGAATTCTTGGAATGCCCAATTCCTGGTGCCAGGAAGGAATAAAACATTCCTAACACAACATTTAATTATATCTTTCCGGCTCAATGTGAAGGAAAGAATACCAGTCTTTCCAGTGGAGTTGGGTGTTGGCACATGCAGCGTGCCAAGCCATAGTCGGTAACAGGGATTTCTATCTATATTATGTTTACAGGTGCAAGAGCAGAATGCTGTTTTGCTCAAGACTTTCTCTCAAAAGTCTTTTGTGGGACAGTGTATAGGTCCATCCCTGCTGGTTTCCAGCATCGTATCTGGATGGTTTTAGGTACCGCTGAGTTCCCGGTGTAGATGTAGAATATGTTGGGCAATCAATACAGGGTGAAAGCTTGCAGAGGAGGGCAGGATTTTTTGTGTGATTGATGTAAATTAGTATATCCCTCAGGCCCTAGATTTGTTTGTTCATAGTGCCTGTCTAAATACTTCAGATAAGAAGCCGTTCCACTTGTCCATGCTGGGTTGAAAGGTGCCTGCCCTTCTGTCTTGGCTTCGTAGCGGTGCTTTTCTTTACTGTGGTTGGCATGTATTTGGCCTTCAAAATGGCCTCATTGGCTGCCAGATTGTTGACGTGCCTCAGCGTTCCCAATGTTTCGTGCTTCCTGACTGCAGCTCCAGTGAACTTGAGGGGGCTGTAATAACCCAAGGCCATTGCACGTCCGCATCGGTAGGTCCAACTCTGTGTACAAGCGCTGTTGTGGGAATCTAAAATGGCCCCGTGTTTTTTGGCAGGCCCTGGGCGAACCCCTCTACCGGGTCAGCACTGGGAACTATGAATACCGCCTCATCCTGCGCTGCCGGCAGGAGGCTCGCACGCGCTTTGCCAAGATGAGGAAAGACGTCCTTGAGAAAATAGAGCTCCTGGACCAGAAACACGGTGAGTAGCACTGCTGCGTCCGGCACCTGAAGGGGTCAGGCAGACGTGACTTTGGCCTTCGTGCTCCTCCTTCAACTCAGCTCAGAAGTCTTTGCTGAAGAACCCTTCTGTGGCTGTGCTCGAGACAGCTGCCCTCAGGGGCCAAAAGGGATTAATGCGTAGGAGACTGTAACTAATATTGGTGAGGGAGGATTGATCGCAGCCTTCATGCTCTGCTTGTGAAGGGGATTTTTGCCTGATTTGTTCCCAACTTTTCTCCGCTACAGTGCAAGACATCGTGTTCCAGCTCCAGCGTTTTGTCTCCACGATGTCCAAGTACTACGACGACTGCTATGCTGTGCTCCGAGATGCGGATGTCTTTCCCATTGAGGTGGACCTTGCCCGCACAACTCTCAACTATGGGCAGAAGGACACATATGCGGACGGGGCAGAAGAAGAAGAAGAAGGAGGAAGCGAGAGAGAGAGTAGCGGGAAGGAGGACGCAAATGGTGAAAAGCTCATTGATGATGCCTGAGTGTGCCGGCATGGCCAGAGGAAGGACTTTGCAGATATAAAAACATGTATTTCAGATGGCAGTTCATCCTCTGTGATTTCTGTGTATGTCCAGCCTGGGATTCCTCCTCTGCTTTGGGTGGGGGTAGCTGGTTGGATTGGGACCAACCTCTGCTTTCCTCTCTCTCCCCTTGCTTGTTTGCCTGGATATTCCTTTTTTTCCTCCAGAGACTTCTGCTGCCCAACTCGGGTACTGAGGTGTGGGGAGGAAAAAATCTCCTGCCACGCCGCCATGTGACTCTGTGCGGACAGGACACTGCGGAGCGTGTGGGATGGACCACTCCCCTCTGGCACAGGGAAGCCAGTTAAAGGTCTGGAGATGATTGCAAATGGTGAGAACAGCTCCCTTCTGTCCTCCCCTTGTGCTGTGGGGAAGTGTTCGCACCAGCATTGGTTTTTTCACCCCACTCCTCTCTGTCTTCAAGCTTCCCATTCTCTGACCTGCTTTAAGCTTCCTCTGTCCCTTCCACCTGTCCCCATGGGCCACAGGACCGATTTTAGCAGGATGGTTGCTGCCACCGCTCCCAGCTCTCTGTGCCGCTGTTCTTAAGAAAAAGTGCGAGGGGATGCCTCGAACTGGTGGTGGTACCTGTGATCTGATCACCCCCCAGTCCGAGGGGCTGGGGGGAGCTCTCCAAGCAGGGGCTGGTGGAAGTAGCTGCCTGCCATGCTGAGGTGCTGCAAAGATTTGGGAGTCTCTCCCCCTGGCTGCCACCCTCTTCGTGGTCCCTGAGCTCCTGCACAGCTGGCGCTGTCTGCACATACCATAGCCGCACCCCAGGGCTAGAATCCTGCAGGATGTGGCTCTGCCCTCCCCTGTGGGAAGGAGGGACCGGGCTTAGGAAGGAGACCCCCGTACTCAGCAGAGACGCTGAGGTGAGCTTGCCTGAGGCAGACGGGTTCCTGGGAATAGCAGCAGAGCTGCACACGTGTCCTTTCCATCGCTCTCCTCTCCTATGGCACCTTGCGAGGGACGGTGACCAGTGTGCAGCCAGTCCTGCACGCTCTTTCCTGATGCAGGCACCAGGAGGAGCCACCTTAGGACCCCAAAGGAGGCATCCCATCCTTAAACTAGAGAGGAGAGACGGAAGCCTTGTGGAGAGAGGAAGACATGGCCTTTAGGCAGAGGCGCTGAGATTTCTTCAGCGCAAAGCGTGACTAGCGTGCCACCCCCTGCTCTCCTCTCTGCACAGCCGATTTGTGCTGCCTCTGGGCCAGAAGCAGTAGCTCAAATCCCGTTCCCCAGCACAAGGGAAGGGGGGAAAAGGAAAACCAAGGTAAGTGGAGCTGCTTCTTTCTTCTTTCCTTTTCTCCTCCCTCCATCCTTGCGGGCTCATCCCAGATGCAGATGGCACCTTGTCTTTTAGTGGGCAGCACGGCTGCTGGGAGTGGTGTGCTTCCCAGAGGCAAGGAGTTTGGACTTCTCTGTCATTACATTCTAGTGGCAGGGAAATAAAGTTATTTAAGGGCATTAATTTATGATCAAGATGGTTTTTGTTTTGTTTTGTTTCTCTTTAATTTTTTTTTTGAGCTTTGTCATCTCTGTGGGTGCCTGGAAGAAAGCCATCCACGGTCAAGCTGCTCTGGAAGTTTTAAACGGACTCTGATGTACTACTGACTTGTCTGTAATAAAGAAAAATGTGACATTTCCTTTCCTGTCCTTCGTGGGTTTTCTTTAGTGATTTTTTTTTTTGCTCATCCTCCTTTGGTTATATGATGGGAAGAGGGAGTGTCATGTGCTGGCTGTTATTTTCTTGCTCATACTGGTGGGTAACCTCTATGCCAGGAGGCAGTTGGCACTGCAGCACAGCTTTCCAGAGGAGGGAACTTTATAAATTTCTAAATCCATTTTATAAATGCTGTGGCAAAGCCAGTCCTCCGTGTGACTCCAGCTTCTCTGCATCTTGGCTTCCCAGGGGAACAGCAGCCTTGAAAAGCCACCTCTCCTGCCCGGTGGCATCCTTGTGCCCGCCCAGGGCCAGCTTCTCCACACACCTCAGCTGTTGCATCACAAGCTGAGCTGATGCCTAAGTACCTGATCCTCTTTCAGAGCTGTTGTGCCAAAATACGGAGCAGTGAAGCAAAACAGAGAAAAGGCTCCAGCGTTTTGACGTTGGCCAAAGTCTAAATGCCAAGCGGAAGGCAGGGTAGCCAGGTTTTTTGCCACCTGAGTGGTGGAGGGGAAGGAAGAGGGCCGGGTATCTTACAGCATCGGCTGTGGCGAGATCTGGTGCCCTGAGGCATTTTTTTTGGTGTGCTTTTGTGAAGATTTAAGAGTGGGAGGGTTAGAGGGCAATGTTGACTGGTGACAAGGAAACAGAGGGGACCGTGTGCTCGTGACCTGCCTGGCGCTGATGAGGGCAGCTGTTTTCACGCTGTGGACCTTGGGGGTGGGGGGGGGTCACGGCCTCCTTCTTGGAGTGGGGTATTGGTGAATAACGGCAACCCGGCCCGGGGGGGATGGGGTTTGGGGTCGCTGGGGAAAGAGCCACAGGGCGACTTGGTCCAGCAGAGCAGAAACAGTGGTCTTACCTTGGGAGGGGGGAGCAAGTTTGCGGAGCGGTGAATGGATGCCTGCGGGGCTCCGTCACCCTCGCTGCTGCTGCTCCTTCTCCCAGAGCCTTGCACCTGGGGCTTGTCGTGGTGCTTAGCCTGATTTGGGATGTTTCTACAGGGGTTTGAACAGGAAAAAGCCCAAGGTCACCGCTGCGAGGGGCTCACAATCAGAGCGAACAATGGTGGTGGCAGCCAAGGTGGGACAGGGCATGGCCCTGGCATGGGCTTTGCCTTTTCCCCGCCAATTTCCAGTTCTTAGGTCTCTTCTTAAACTGACGTCCTTCAGCAGCTTTATTTCGCTCATCATTTACCGTTCTTTACTTGGGAGCATCTAGAATGAAACCCTTTCCTTCACATCCCCGCTCTCCCTCTGGGTTTAAAGAGTTTTCCTGCAGGCTTTTCCCGTTACCCATTAATTTGTGCTGAGTCTGGTCTGGAATGAAACCCCCATTTTGATGGTCCCACGAGCTGCCTTCCCTGTCGCCCTCTGCTTAGTTTTTGATCCCTGGCTGTAGCCACAGGTTCCCCCAGGGCCCCTGAGGTGAAGCAGTTCAGGAAACCGGAAGAAAGGGCTTTGGCCGGGGGGTGTTTATAGGAGATCCAGTCCTAAAGCAGATTAGGAGTGGTTTAAGCATGCTGGGGAAGGTTGTCCTCTCGAGAAATCCACCACTGCCGCGGGGGTGAGGGGGTCATGCCTGCCTTACCACGTGCTCCAGCACCCTCGTTACTGGCACCCAGGGGCTGCGGCTTGTCCTTCTCGCCTTTACCTTTGATTCCTTTACGTAAAGGGGTTTTCTCTATTTAAAAGGAAAACGCACACGCGTCTGCTGCCGTTCCTGCTGAGTGGATAATCGCTTGGGACACGGTCATTTACCTGCTCTGAAACCCCCACCCCCGAAGAAGGGCCAAGTTGTTCCCTTCGCACGTCAACAGGACTCACTTCAGCCTGGATAAAGCTGGCTCGCTGCTATTCCTGTCGGCGAGGCTCCCACCCGTGGCCGCTCACCTAATGGCATTAGCCTTTCTTAGGTGTCTTCTTCTGGCACCTCAGCGGCGGCCTCTAACCCAGCGCTTCCCTACTTGGAAAAGCAGCGTCATGTGTCGCTGTCCCGGCTTTACCACCCACAGAAGATGTTCCTGGTGGTCAGAACGGGTATCCCACCGGTTTGGCAGTGCCCCAGGGAGGTATTGCAGGGAACACAGTGTCTACCCCCACCCTGCCCATGCTGGCTGCAGCTGGAGGTGGCCCGCACGATGGCCATGAATTACACCACCTCCTAAGCCTGCTTCCAGCTAGCCTGGCGCTATCCCGACCGGGCAAGCGGGGCGGAGGAAACACTGACACCACACCAAAGCGTACCAGATCTGATTACAAAGAGTCTCTAATTGTGTTCTGTACGGTGACAATGCAGAAGGAAAAGGACAGTCCTTGGCAGCCTCTCCAAAAGACTTTTTCCAGGGTTGGTTTGGAAGTGAGGAAAGAAGATTATTATTATTATTATTATTATTATTATTATTGTTTTCTTTTTGGTGTTTGGGCTGCTCTGAGTCTGTGTTGTACCAGCATGGGTGCAGGATGCAAGTAGACATATCACTGGGTAGGTATGTGGATATATGTACATAAGGACCAGCTATTCTTATATCTCTCCCTCCTACTTCTTACACCTGCTTTTGGCTCAACTTCCTCCACCCCCATATCCCACCTACCCTCCCACGCTGAGGTGCACGCAAACATGGCCAGTTTTATACATCCCTGTTCCTCTGCCCTGCCTAAAAACTGTCCCTCTCCACCGTCTGGTCAGCGTTGCAGCCGTCTCGTGCCAACACCTCCCCGTCCCCCTCGGGACACCCGCCGCCCTCCCCGCTCTGCTCCTCTGCCACGTGGTTGGCCTCCTCGCTGGCCGCCACCACGGCATTGTCGGTGGTGTGGGTCGGCTGGTGGTTGTCGCTGCTGTGCTCCTCGGCTTCCTGCACATCGGACTCTGCTTCCTCAGTGTCACTCCCCCCACCTGGGGGGTTCTTCTCCGGGGGAGGCTCCTTCTTCTTCCCTCGGTTCAGGCAGCAGTAGGTGGCCACGGCCAGGAAGACAGCAGAGAGCACCACCTCTGAGCCCGCCAGGTAGAAGATCACCTCGTAGTTCTTGAGAGCATCAACCAAGCGGCCTGATGGTTGGAGAAGAAATGAGACAGTTAGCTCCAGCCCAAGTGATCCGTCACGGACAGCCCAGCAGAGGAGGGCAGCACCTGCATTTGGCTGAGGACCCACTCCTCAAAGGGAGAGCAAGGAGCCTGAATAGCTAAGAATCACTCTGGGCAAGAGCTACACTGTACCGCCAGGGAAAGTACTGTAAGAGTGTGGGTTTGGTGTTTTCCCTTGTTTGGACAAGATTAAATAATTGTGACATGCTGATGTTACCGTCTCGCGTCATGGCAGGCCATTTCCCTCTTGCCAAGGTAAGATGAGCCTCTGAGGACTTGGCTTGTCCAGTCTCAGAAAAGAAAATTTTGAGAAGGCATTGCTATTTCTTAAGCTACCATGTCAGGAAAACATTCAGAGGGAGAGAAGAAACATCTCCTTGGCAGAGAAATCCCTTTGGCTGGTGCACACCTGATGATTTCTCTGCCAAGGAGATGTTCTCAGTGCATCTTCTGAATGCACCAGAGCTGGCACTGGAGGGAGGGTTCCCAGTCCTCCGTGCTGGGGAGCCTGAGCAGCTGCCCCGTTATGGTCAGGATGGCACACACTGAGTATAGGATGGGCCTGTGGTGACCAGAAGCTTCATCCCAGTCCTGCGTGCTCCCCACTGCGCATGTGACCCCCCCAGTCGCTGCTGCACTATGGTGAGTGGCCTGAACCCAGCCCCAGGGCACGCTGAGGTGCCTCCCGGAGCAGTCATGGGAGGCACGTGGCAAATTCCTCCCCGGTTGAATGTGCCCCTGTTCACCCAAGCTGGACGGCGGGCGAGGAGCCTGCACGCACACGCGCGTGCGTGTGTGTGTGTGTGTTTTATGTGTGTGCAGCTTATCCTGTGCCAAACCCCCTCAGCCCCACCGAGTGGGAAGCAGCTCAGGAGGATTACACCAAACAAAGCCACTTTGTTCAAACCCCTCCTTTCTTCCAGCCAAGCGCTGCTCCACCGACTCCGAGCTGTGGGATTTGCCAGCACACTCAAGCTTCCCATACCAGGGGGGGTCCTTGTAGCAGCGGGTTCCCCCTAGGGGGAAGGTGGGAACCACAACTTCGCTCCCCCCAACCCCATCCTTTGGTGACCCTGCACCATCAGCATCTCGTCGTGCGTGTGCACGGTACTAAGGCACAGCTGAACCAAGGCAGGAGGGCGGAAGGGGTGTCCCCCATCACCACCCACTGCTGTGCCCTGTTCCCTGGAGCGAGGCGCTCTTAAATCCCTCTCTCCCCTCATGATCCCTCTGCAGCTGCCTCTCAGACACATATTTCTTGACAGTCCCTGGCCTGGGACTGCCGACTGCCCCACAGGTTGTAAGATGGGACATGAATTATTGTTAGCATCAAGACGGTCTTTTCTCCTGGCCACGAATTTTGACCTGAGACCTGGGTGGAGTTGCTGAGGGAGGGTTTCACTCAGAGCTGGAGGTACATGCTGGGAAAAAGCTCATACACACAGAGGTCTTCGCTGATGAGGGTGAAGAAAGGGAGTGCAGGAAGCAACGGAATGGTTCCTCCCTGGGGATTTGCCCATGGTCCGTGCCTGACCCTTCCTCACACATCACACATGCAGGAAGCCACGCTTTATTTGGAAACGATCCTTTGTCACGATTTAGCTTTCTCAGACCTGATCAGACACTTAACAGGAACCGACATCAGCCTCGTGAGTGAAGGGTCTCTCCCCATTCAGCAGCCTAATTATGTGCTGTCTGTGGGGAACAGACCTTACCAGGGATGTGGCCTAGACAAGGTTGGTTGAGAAGCTGGAAGTGCCTTCATCCTCTTTAAAAAAAGTAACGGCAAATGCCTCAGGTGGCTCCACAAACTGCTTTGAACTGATTGACACCAAATGCCTGTGCCTTGGGGTTGGGATCAACACAAACCGAGACCATAATTCACAACAGCAATTAAAAGGCCAGGGACACCAAGGAGAATATCAAAGATCCTTGTCTTTTCCTACTGAAGGCTCTCAAAGGTTTGACTGCAGCATGTGCCTGACCCTACCCATAACATGATTTTATGCAACATTCACAGTGAAGGCAGAGACCTGGATCCCAGCATGAAAGAGAGGGAAGTGCCCCTGACCAGGAGTGAGGGACAGTGGAAGTCATGCCACTGGATAGCTCTGTATGCCTGCGATTGCGCAGGTCTCTGGGCAAAGGAGACAGAAGTACCACTTGCTCAGATTTAGTGATGCGGTGCATGGAATGAGCCTGGGAGCTCTCACTTCAGATCTCAGCTTCCAGGGGAAATTTGAAGTTGAGAAATAGGGTTTTTCTTCAAGTACCCTGCCCATGCCCAACACCTACAGTACTGTGGAATGGCAGCCAAACGAATCACCTGTGTTTTGCAGCATAAGACCTACCTGCAGAGGGTGGACCGATGAGCACAGCGAAAGCCTCGATAAGTAGGACCAGCCCGATGGCGCTGGAGAACTTCTGGGAGCCAACGATGGCCATCAGTACCTCGAACTGCAGTGCCCCCACCATGCCGTAAGAGATGCCAAAAAAGACGCAGAAGATGACCAGCCCCGTATAATTGCTAGCCCTGGCGCTGCAGATGTCTGTCAAGCCGTTGAAAAGCATAGCGAAGCTGAAGAGGTATGACACGTGAGGGCGCACCCACTTCAACCCTGCCACCATGCCGCAGGCTGGGCGGGCAAAGATGTCTATGAAACCAATGATGGAGAGCAAGAATGCAGCCTCTGTGTCTGGTACACCTGTGTCCTTAGCGTAGTTGACCAGCAATATGGGGGGCACGAAGAGACCCAAGACCAGAATGAACTTTGAAATAGTGTAAATGATAAAACCTCGGTTGGAAAAGATACTAAAATCCAGAAGCTTCTTTCCTTTCTTGGGCTTCTTCTTGGCTTTCTTGGCTTTCTTGGTTCCATCACTGGTGATGATTCCCTCCTCTGATTTCCCTCCTATGGGCAGCATCTCCTTGGCTTCGTATTTGTCCTGAGCCTTCCCCATCTTCCGTTTCATGCCCGCATCCAGGGGTCTCATGACTGCTCCACAAGTGCAGCAGTTAAGCAGAAGGCCCCCCATGATAAGGAACCCTCCTCGCCAACCAAACTTCTCCAGTAGCACTTGCCCCAGTGGAGAGAGGGAGGAAAGGAAGACAGGACTCCCAGCAGCAGCCAGTCCATTGGCAAGAGGCCGACGCTTGTCAAAGTAGGTGCCCAGCATGATCAGTGAGGGCTGGAAGTTCAACGCCATACCCAGACCTACATGAGGGAGACAGTGAATGGAAGAACATGAGACGTGGTTTGCAACAAGCTGAAAACTCCCCTTAGACTACCCTACTCCTGAAGTCCCATGATGAGATTCATGTGCTCGTCACAAGTCTATGCTCCTTCACGTCGGTGGGTTACCCCTGGAGAAGATGGGCTAAAACAGCCTGTCTACCTGAACTGTACCTGAATTAGGTAGCTGTGGCCATGTTCAGACAAGGCCTGTGCCTTAAACAGGAACTTTACCTCCCTCTCCTACCCTTATATACAGATGCCATCCCAGTTGCCACGATGACTGTGCACCACTTGCATTTCTTCTGTCCCTCTCCCCTCAATCACAGCCCCTGTCTGTATAGATGCAGTAGATCCATCTCCCACAGATGCAATGTTCAGGACTAGATGCCTCCCGTGAGCAGGTGCAAATAGGTGAGGGGAGACCTGATGCTAGACATGGCAGTGCTAAGGGGAGATACAACACTGTCTTGGCTCTTCCCCGGATAATTCTATCCCTCCCAGCTCCTGGGGCTCTCACCCGTCAGCACGCCAGCTGTCAGATAAAGCTCAATGATATTGGTGGTAAAAGATGCCAGGATCATTCCAGAGGAAGCTAGCAGCCCGCCGATGAGCATCACGGGCCGGCAGCCAAACTGGTTCACCATGATGCTGCATACTGGTCCTGGGAGAAAGCAGAGGAGACACAGTAGGAGACTAGAAAGAGAAAGGACAACTGGGAAGGGGCAGCCTTCACAAGCAGGGCACCCGGGGAAGATGAAACACTAATGATGGAGATCACTGCTTGGCTGCTTAGATACACAGCCCTTGGTCCTGGCGAAGGGAGACAGGCTACGGTGTGGAGACCTCTGTTTTGCCCTGCCTTCAGCCCTCTGTTCCCTGGGAACAAGAAGGGTCTTGGTGTGATAGGGAAAGCTCTTCAGCAATGGGAAAAATCCACATGCTAACTGTCTGAGAGGCAGGTGGGGTGACCCCCAAGGTCTCTTGGAAACAGGGACATGAAATGCAGCACACTTCTAGAAGTGGTGGAACAATTGTATTCTGCATGTTGGTTCATGACCGGGCCAGTGAATGTGAGGAGAGCCCATGGGGACAAGGTCTGGGCCTGCAGCAGAGCAGGGAAGGCACAAATTAGGGAGGGGGAAGCATATCCAAGCATCACCTGTCCCATAGAGCATGGCCAGCATGATGGAGGAGATCCAGGCTGTGTCACTGTAGCCCACGTGGAAATCTTTCATGAGCTCCTTGAAGTAGACACTGACGGCTTTCGGGAAGGCATAGGAGAAGCCTGTGATCACAAAGCAGCCAAGGAGTACGATCCAGCCCCAGCCACCATCCGGGGGCTTCACGGGAGCCGGGAGATGCCCTTCCTCTGGGTCAGCTCTCCCCATCGTTTAGCCTGGGAGGGGAAAGGCAGACAAGGAGGAGGTAAGGCAAGAAGGAGGAGGTAGGAGAGACAGAGAGAGAGAGGGAGAGAAATCTCTAGGCACTGCAAGAAGAGAAGAGCACAGCAGGCAAACTTTTACTACAAGGTTACTCTCCATGCCCACCATCTCCAAGCTCCCAAGGGCCTCACTGGAGGGACCACATCATCTCTCAGCACCTTCATCCTGCCAGGCAAGGCAGGATTGCTTCAGGGTGCGAGGTCAAGCCACAGCTGGGCAAAGGTGAGAAACTCCCCCTGACCTTGAGGCAGCCCACAGCCCCGTAACCCCTGGTCAGATGCAACCAAGCAGGGTCACAGCTCTCAGCTTAGACTGGAGCGCTGCATCTGATGTGGTGGGGTATCAGGATTTGTAGCACCCCACTTGCTCCACATCCAGCCTTGCCTGCAGCCTGGTGCAAGGTGAGAGCCAACAATGTGAACCTCGCTCGGCTCCCAAGATCTTCCTTAGAGCCTCTCCCCTCCTGGTCTTCTCCAGCTGGGAGCCTTCCCAGGACCTGCCTTGTTACAGATACCTCCAGCAGTGAGGCACAGGAGGTCCATTAACCCCGCTGTGCTTTCCTCTGGGAAGCCTCTGTGTGCAGCCTTCTCCTTCTCCCTCGCCCTCCCTTGCCCAGCACGAGGGGCCAGATTTGGGAAATGGGTGAAGGGGGAGAGCATGGGCAAACCGGTGGTCGTGGTTATTTGCATGCCAGAGAGATTAGGGCTCTGTACCTACACAGAGGGGCCGGAACAAAGCCTAAGGAGGGAATTAGAGGGGATGTCTTGTGAGTCGCTCTCACGGCTGTTAAGCTGCCCAGGAATTTTGCTCCAGTTGGCTGCTGTATGTTTTTCTCGTTTCTCCCCCAGGCACCAGGTCTCTGCCATGCCCCTTCCAGCACCATTGGCCTCAGCTTCTTGGTTGGCCAGGATTAATTTCACACCTGTATGCAAAAACCTCACTGGCCTTTGATTATAGGTGCACCTAAGTAGCATCAGACAGGCGTTAAAAAGCAGGCGGGCTTTTCCATGCCTGAGAAGGGCTTTGCCAGGTCCAGTTTGCCCTATGACCGTCCTGCTGGCAGTACACCCCCAGCGTGGTCCCTCTCTCCTCCCAGCCCCCTCGGCTGAAGGACTACGAGATGGCAGCAATGTCCCCATCCCTTGGCACTGGCAGTCATGGGAAATGCCAGCAGTCACACGCTGACCTGGGGACTGTCAAGGGAACAAGGACACTGCTATGGGCAGTACAAACAGGGCTAGCACCTGGGAGCTTTGGATCTGGGTGCATTTCTCAAGGCAGTCCCTCTCCTTTGTGTCTTCCAAGCAATGGGAATGACTTGCCCCGATTCCCATAGCCTGCTGTTGCTCTGCAGGTTAAACAAGTGCAAATCCTATAGGCAAAAGCAGGGATGTCACAGGCTGGGGCATAAAGGGCCCTTGCTTGGAAAGAGGTGGTCCTACGCTGTGACACCCCTGAGTCTTGCAGAAAATGAGCGTGACTGGTCTTTCTCAGGCTGCAGGAGGTTCAGCACACAGAGCCAAGCTGGAAACAGGGCTGGGAAGTGTTCTGAGAGGAATCTGAAACCACAGTTTAGGGGATACTGGAGGAGAGACTTGCAAGATAAGACCAGTAGGCCAGTTCTGGACCCCTCTGCAAGGGACATGGCACCTGCACTCACAGCGCATCGACATGAGGAGGCACAAAATGGTCTTGACTGGTTGGTTTTAGTCAGGTGCAAAAGCCGAGGTTGACCTGTGGAGGGAAGGGTGGAATTGGAGTCACCAGCCACCCTCAGTGGCCTCTCTCTTTCCCCTCCCCGGGGGACCATGGCTCCTGAGAACACTTGAGGGTTTGTTCATGGCAGTACCCAGGCATCTGCCACCACCACAGGTCCCAGCCACAGAGATCCCCAAACTTTCAGCCATGAAAAAAGTGAGCAGGATCAGGCTCTGAGTGTGGATTGGGGCAGTTCTTCTTCTGGATGGCCATATCCTAACAACTCTCGGGCTGAACCACAGGGGACGGCGCAGGTTACTCAAGTCTCTCCCCCTGGCCCAGGTCTCAGGGACTGTGCCAAGGGGCAGAGGCATTAACTGAGAACAGGGCGCTATAAAGACATTTTCAAGGCAAAGAATCATTGCAAGGAAGAAAAGGTTAATTACACACTCTCCAGACCCCCACACCTTCCCCCTCACCACCCCTTCTGGTGTCATCTGGATCACTACCAGCAGGACAGACAGACTGAACGGTCTCACTCAGCTTCTGCCCTTACCCTCCTGCTGCTCCTCTCCCAGTTCCACCCGACCAGCAAGCTCAGTACAGCTGTACAGAAGGTGACCTGCTGCAAAAGCACAATGATTTCTCCGTCTGTGGTGGTGCTCCACCACTGCATCCTCTGCTGCACATAGCTACCCCACATTAGAGTGACTGACACTACACACGCCCTAAGCCTTTTTATACAAGTCCATCTCCCAGCCTCACTCTTCTTGATCTTGTTCTGCACCACAAATCAAATTAATCAATCAAACCATTGCAATTAATCTTTTTTTTTTTTCCCAGCTTCCTAGTAAGGGAATATTTGTCCATCTGTGGCATGCCCTTCAGAGATTTCTCTAGCATCTCCTCTCAATGATGAGTCCAAGGCACCTCATTTTGAAGAGCACATTCGACAAATATCCATCAGCACTGTTTGAGTTTGGAGCTGGACGGGTACCTCTGCAGGAGCCACTTGCTCAGCGCTAAACAACTGTACAGCAAGGCATGAAGGGGCTTTTACCCGCCTGCAGCTAGGTGTTGGCTCAAAAAGATGAGGTACACCAGAGGAGCTCGCCTGTGGAGATGCCTCCAAAAGCCAATATGCTATATAGCATAGCTCTGCTGGAGATTTGTCCCAGCTCTGAGCCAGGCAGTTCAGAGCTTCCTTGTTCCTAACACCACGGCGCATAGGTGGGCTCTTCTGCTCATGGCTGTACTTGGTGGCCACACCACGTACCCTGTACCTGCCTCTGCACGCTCTACAGCTTGCTATTTATTTTATCCTCAGTTAAGGAGCTTTAATCAGAGGTAAAAATACCATGGGTCAGTTCACATGCACCTAAAAGCTCATCAGCATGGGCACCTGCCCTTCCCCGTGCCTGACGCGCGGGTGGGACAGAGGAGCTAGCTGCAGGTGGGTGCCAGGGGGAGACTTGCGCTGACACCAGAAGTCACTAGCCCAGTCTGGGAGGGCGAAGGACACAGCAGGTTCAGCCGTGGCTTCCAGTCCCTGGATGCACACAGAGCAGTCGGTGCTGGACAATGCCCAGCAAAGCCCTGCGGTGCCAGGCAAGCTGCATCCAGGAGAGTCAATAAGAAGGTTAGAGTGGCTCCTCGTGCCACCACACAGCATGGGCTGGGGGGTGTCTGTTTATTAAATGCAAGGGCCACGATTCATGCCACCAGCCTCCCCAGCTCACAGACAACACCTTGGGAAAGCATTTGTTAGGCAGTTAAACGAGCGCAGGCCTAGGACGAGCTGTCCCGTCGGCAGCTGGTGCCAGGATACAAGCATCCCTCCATGCCACTGACCTGCCCAATGAAGCGATGACCTCCCGGGCGTGGGCTGAGCCTCCAAGGGCCGAGCAGACCTGTTGGCAGCACTCCCTTCTCCCTCCGGCTGGTGATTCCCAGCTATGGACGTGGCCTCCTGGTTAGATGGTCCCACTGGCTCTTTGCTCCATGGCGGGCATGCCGTCAGCTGGGCACGGGGCGATGCCTGCAGGAATCCAGCGCCTGCCGAGCGGTCTCCTGTGCCCCGCTCCTTCCTTCGGGGCAGCTATGTCCTCTCTAGAGAGCTAATTCCCCTCTCAGCCTGCTTTTCTCCGGCTCCAATGCTCCCCAGCAAAGCCGCCCGTGGCCGATCCGGGGGGATGCCCCGTGCAGGGGACCCCCTTACCTCCTGCGGGCGCAGGCAGTGCCCCACGGCGAGCCCAGCGTGGATGTGGGTCAGCACCCGCTTATGGCTTCAGGTCGGCGGAGACTGGCGGGTGCTGAGCAGGCAGAAAGCACTTCTCCACTTTTAAGAGGCTTTTCCAGCCAATGGGGAGGAGGTGGCTGCCTGCCGCGGCCCGAATCCCCCAGTAATCCCGCTGCCCAGGGGCTCCTCGCCGATTCCCCAGCAGAGAGGGGCAGGGGCGGACTGGGAGGGGATGAGGCAGGGGTGAGGGTGGGGGGCACAAGTGATGGAGGG
>VXBO01014036.1:160317-190015 GCA_013400135.1 Rhinoptilus africanus | reverse complement strand
TGAAGGCACAGGCCCATGCCTCAGTAAGGGGTAAAATGGGGAAAAGGGGCTGCTTTCGAAGATTCCCCCTCCCACACCCCCTGCTTCCTAAGCTGCCGGGCAGAAGGATGGAGCAGCCCTGGCGTGGTCCTGCACAGACCACAGCTGAGAGCGCAGACATGACGTGCCAGCCGAGGAATTGCTGCCATCTGTGGCTTGAAGGGCAGGATCCATCCCACCCCTGGCAGCTCACCAACACCCCCCGCCCAAACGAAGCCCCTCGGCAGCTGCCACCCAGCAGGGTGAATGTTGGGCGCCAGGGACAAGCCAGTCTACGGCCACACGTGGCGGAACCTGTTTCACATGGGGTCACCCCAGGTGGGATTTCGGGCAGCAGGGAAGGAAAAGCCTAGGTTGTAAAACCCCCAAAGCCCCTCAGCCCCCACTGCTGTGCCTTCCATGGCAGCAGGGCTGGGCTGGGGGGGGCCTGCGGGGGCTTTGCAGTGCTCGCAGCTGGGGTTTAATTTCTATTAATAAGGCTAATCGGCTAAAGCCCTGGCCATTCCTGGTGCTCCCTCCCTCACCGCCTCTCCCTTCAGCCCCCAGTGGCGGGGCCGGGCTGGTGGGCACGCACAGCCCCCCCCACCCCTGGGGGAGCGTTTCACCCCCTACACCGAGCAGCCCTGGGGCTCACAGCCCGGGCGAGGAGAGGATGGCCACCAAGCCCTGTCCTGGCATGGCAGCTGGCAAGCGGGGACCTGCTGCCCTCCAGTGGCAGGACAGCTGGGGGGAGCGGGGGGCGGCTGGCGGTGGGTCCTGCAGCCCCCCTGGGGTCCCCCATGTCTACCCTGGCCCCTTGGGCTGGAGGCTGCCCCAGCCGGAGCCACGGCACTGCGGTGTTCAACATAGGCAGCCATCGCGGCCCCAGTGCTGGCGGGGACCCCACGTCTCTGTCTCCTCTGACTGAGGTGAAATCCCAGTGACTGGGACAGCTACGAAAGCGACATTCTGCCTTTTATTTACAAAAACCCAAATCTTTTCTGCAGGACAATAGGCAAAGGAGCAGGGTCACCGCCACATGCCCCAGGGCTGCCCAGCAAGGGAAGGAGCCACGGTGGGGGCGAGAAGGGGCAGATGCAGCTACAAACAGAGAAGGTTGCCAAAGGGTCCGAGAGCTGCACGCCGCAGACCCCGGCAGCCAGACCACATTTGGGTTCATTTTGGGGTTCATTTTCCAGTAGTGAAGGGACTGTTCGGTGAGTGTCCTTCTCTGGCCTCAGCAGGGCTAGCAAAACTTCGCCTTCCTCGTCCTGCCAGCGCTGCCCCACGCCACAGATGACCTTACCCATCCGTCCCTCCGCCTCCCAGACCCACAGCATCCCCTCTCCCAGCCCACCAGCACCAGTAACAGCAGGCTGCTCCCACTCACGTACAGTAACATCGCATGGGGTGGGGGGGACAGGGGGATACCCAAAAAGAGCAGCAGGGATCTTGCCGCTGGCTAAAGCACGACAGCCAGCCATGCGAGATGGGTCCCCGTGTCCCGGAGGGAAGGGAGGGGAAGAGAGAGGTCACTCCGTGAGTGGTAGCACAAGGTTGCTGCCCAGCTTGAGTGTCGCTTGTATGCCTCCCCCTTCCCGGCTGAAGCTCTCCGCCATCCGCAGCCCCGCTTCATCGGATGATGGGTGCCGAGCGGTCGTTGGTGACCGTGGGACGCAGCTTGACTGTGGCAAAGGGGTTGGTGCCTCTGGAAGGGGAAAGAAAACAGGCGACCATCAGGAAATCTGTGAAGACCATGCAGGGGTCCCACTGACCCAGCAAAGGCTATTTAGTCCTGCCAAACAGCCGCCACCATGCCAAGGGGAGAGTGTGGTAAAGCTGGCTGCTGAGTGTGTTGTCTCCCTCCTCAACACACCCTGCTGCTGGTTGACGTGTGGCTCCCCTCGGGCTCTTCCCAGGGCTTCTCGCCTTCTCTTTTCTATAGGATGAAGAAGGGGCACTAGCATAAGGCTGTCCCTTGTGGCCCCTGACCCTCCAAGCAAGGAGTCAGGGAGCAGAAAGAGGCCACAGCACCATGCCAGAAACGTGGAGACACCAACCCAGCTGTGGGGGGAAGGAAAGCTGGGATTTATGGCAAGTCTTATCTCCATAGACCTGATTCATCAAAGCTAAAAGCCATGTCCCTTGCACCTCAGTGCTTTCCAAGCAGGCAGAGCTGCACAAATCATGCCGCTCCATGCTCCAAACTGCTATTGTGGCTCTTCCAAGATGGATTAAAAGGAGCATGCGGGTCTGGCCATCTGCTCAGGCCCAACCTTGTATTACCAGAGGTAAGAGAAAGCCTTCCTGGGCAGCCAGAATGGCCCACCCCTGTGGGCCCATCTCCTGTCCTGGAAGGTGGGTTGTGCATTGCTTTCCTCCAGACACTTCCCTGTTCCTCCCATGTTTGATAATCCAAGATTAAGTAATAATAGTACTGTAATAATCCTGCCCCCCGAGGATTGCAGAGCACGGCTCCATGTCTCACTCACCGTGGGAAGAGTTCAGGGGGCTGATCAAATACTCCTGATTTCTGCAGTGAAAATAAAGGCAGCAGTGAGTAATCTGGGGTGGGGAATGGTAAGACAAAAGTGGGGCAGGAAACACCGCACACACAGAGGAAGATTTCACAAAACACTGAAGTGAGTTAGGAGCCCAAATCCTGTTAACGGGGCTCTGACTCTTTATTCATTCAAACTTTGCATAATCCCACAAATTCACCACTACAGATAACGCCCTGATTTCTGTGGTGGGGGGAAGTCCCTACGCCCCAGGTTTCCTATTCACCTAGGACACCTCCCCTTGTCTTGGGGAAGAAAGGAGAGGCCTCAGGTGCCCAAAGTGTCATGTCTGAAGAGCACAGCAAACAGCGACAGTCTGAGCTACATTTCACCCTGCCAGCACAGCCAGAGATGCCCCCCTCATGTTCCCCACACATCCTGGCAGAGAGTTTATCATGGGTGCCCTCTCATGTTTCCTGCATCCACAGGGAACTCAAGAGCTGTCGCTAATACCCTACACCACACATTGTTTAAATGTGGACCAAGCTGATGCAAAGCTAAGCCCTGTGGCCCTTATCCTTGGCCAGTAGATAGTGAAGGATCAGTGACAACCTGCCTGCTAAAGTACACCAGTTTCCATAACTGGTGGCAGACAAGAAAGCCACATGTGGCTATCCGCATTCCAGTTGGAAAGTCAAACAGACATGCATTTCCTCCTGGTTCAACTGGAGGATATCTTAGGCAGAAGTTTAGAGCAAGGCTGAATCTTTCCAAACTTATGAGGCTCAGTGCCATGGTACTCCAAATGCTCCACACACTTCATTGCTCAATCACAGGTCTATCCCTATACCGCAGCCCTGGGACCAGATGGAAACCAGTGACCCAGAGCCAGGGATAGGCTGCAGAGCCTGTTCCCCTCTGTATTGTGCAGCCTGAGGTGCTCTGAAACCACAGAGCAGGACGTGAAGGGAAAAAAAGAGTAATTAAATGGTCATTTTTCAGTCCTTTGAGCTTGCAACCTCACACTGGTCTGGAACCAGTGACCAGAGATGAGGTTTCCCAGCCTCCTGTGAGACTGAGCAAGTAATGTCCCATGGGCAGCACTGTTTTTCCTTCTCCCAGGTCCTCTCCTTTAACCGTCCTCAACTTTAATTTTGTCTTCAACAGTCAGTTCGCCACAGCTGGATGCAGTGATAAGTGTAGGGTTTCCTTTCCAGCACACCATCCACGAGCCATGGGTTGGACACAATTTGTAAGGCTCTCCAAAATGGCTGTGCCTTCAGCCTGTGCTTTTACCCTACCCTAGCAGTGACTTTAACCCAGCTCTTGCTTGAATTTAGAAAAGGAGCCCTGTGAAACTCCTCTCCATTCTCCGAAGGAAGGGCATCTCTGTTAGCTGGTCACTCACTCCCAGCCCAGCCTGATCACTCCATGGTCCTACTATTAGCAGAAAGAGGTGCTGCCCTTGAGCCACCAGAAATCAGGCTGGGAGGTCATGGAGAAAAGAACTGAACTGAAGGGCCCCTGGTGAGCAAAAAGAGAGAGAAATGACAAGGGCAGTGGCAGAAAAGCAGTCCCTCGAGGAAGGAAAGCCAGGGACTGTGGATCTGCATACACAAGGCTGACAGGCAGGGGCCACCAGGAGATGGTGGCAGGGAACAGACTGGGTGAGAAAGGCCAGTGCTAACAAGACCCCTTAGGTCAGGCAGGGAGGAGGTCACAGACCAACATCTGGAAGGTGGTTTACTTTCTCAGCAGGCCAATGCAGAAAAGATGTGCCTTGGAGGATGAAAGTCAGACACGGCCCACTCCACACGCAGACACACACCAGTCTCTCCTCCTGCACTCACCTTGGAGCCAGAGCTGACCTGGGTGGCCACCCCACTCTGGTGACTGCTGGCACCCATCGAGAGGGGAGGTGGGCTCGGCAAACCGGGCTGAGCAGCAGCAGGCCAGTAATTGCTAGAGGAGGGAGTGCTGGGACGGTCCAGGATGTCATCCATACTGTGACTGCTTCGCAGTGGGAAGGACCTGAGCAAGAGGAGAAGACAGTGGGATGAGAGTCAAAGAGCAAGGAAGAGGGGGCAGCACAGGTGCTATCCACAACATGTGTCTGTGGAATGGCTCTGGAGCAAATAAGCATGGCTTGGACTGGCCCAGTCACAAGCACCTTTGAGAAGATATTGCACGTGTTAGGGGAGCCACCTCGGGTAAGCCTGTGAGACCTCAGGGCATGGCGAGGCTCTCAGCAGATGCTCCAGCATGGGAGCACCGCAGCTTTCCAGAGGGCACACCCCAAGCAGGCACCCACTGGTGTCAGTGACCTGCAAGGAGCCACTCCAGCTCCTGCCTGGCCAATTGCTCTCCTGTTACCTGGTGGCTGGCTCCTCCATCTCCCTCGCATCCTCCAGAGGCTTAACATAAGCTTCAGGGAACCAGCCGCATCTAGGGCACAAAAGCAGAGACGGATGAGCTCCAAGCAACCACGGTTTGTGGCTCTTCAGCTGCCCAGCGCCCCTGGTCTACACCCGTCCCACACATCAACCAAGCCGCTGCTGACACTGCGTCGTGCAACAGGGCTTCTGTCCATCTTTCACCCCCAGGTGAGGAACGGGGTTATTGCGAGACAGTCCTTGAGCCTGGAGCAGGACTCGTTTATCTCAGAGGCTGCGCAAAATCCCTGCTCCCGGGAGTAACGCTTGTGCAATCCAGGAAGAGACGCTCTGAACTGAGCGCGATCGCCAAGGCCGGCACACAAGGAAGCTGCGGAAATCCCTTCTCCCCAGGGCAAAGCAGCTCCACTCCAGAAATACACCCCCCCAAAAGAAAGGCACTGCTCTTGCTCATCTTGCACCGGAGTGGGAGCTTCCCTGCAGAGCACGGTGCAGGGATGCCGTGTTTGCTTTCCAAACAGGCGTTGGCCGGCAACGCCGCGGGAAGTAATTCAGTAAGCGCTGGGTGCAGCAGTTTCCGTGCCCTGCCTGTGCGGGAGGGTGCCGCGGCAGTTGTGGTGTGAGCTGAGGGACGCCAGGCCTCTCAGGTAACTCCAGCAGCTCATGGCCCTGAGCTGGGTCCGACAGGAGTCACTCAGGCTGGGAGGGGGTCATTGCATCCCCGGCTCTTCCACCCAAATCCCCTGGAACCTTCTCAGGCAGCTCATCCACGCTCACCCTGCCCCACCACATCTCCTTGGCTTGGAGAGCCCCCATGCTAGGCACAGCCCATGACCGAGGACACAGCCGTGTCCCACCCGAGACACAGTGCCCAGGCCACACCAGGAGGGGAGCGGGGAGACAGTTTTGGGCTTAAGCCTCCCAGAGCCAGACCCGACAAGCCTGCACCAGGGCAATTTACAGCACCAGAGTCACGTACGTGGACGAGCCCTCCAGCTTGCCATACAGCCAGCCGTTCTGCGCGTCCGGCATCAGCACCGTGATGACGTCCCCGGGGTCAAACCGCAGCAGGGTGCGGTTGGCGCCCGTTGCATGGGGCACAATAGCCCGCACTCGCTCCGTGCCACTCTTCCTCCTGCCTTCGCTGCCGGCCTCGCCAAAGGAACCCGAACGGGAGGTACGGCCGGTGGGGAGCAAACCTGCAGGGAGGCATCAGAAGGGTCTGGCTGGAGTCCAGCATCCTCCTGCAAGCCCTACGCTGAGCCCTTGAAGGGACCGGCGCTTCCCCAGTCAAGTAATTATCCTAGAGGGGTAGATGGCTTCTCTCTGCAGGCAGAGAGCAAGGCGTAGCATGGCAAAGGGTAAAACAATCATCTTGCAGGAGAAAATCAACCCAAGCTGAAACCACTTGCTTTGCACTGTGTCCTCTTTGGCCAGACGTCTAGGGCACAGGCACTGCCTGCTGAATGTCTGGCTGATGTCCCTCTTCCCAGCCCTGCTGGAGCAACTGAATCACAGAGTAGTTTAGGTTGGAAGGGACCTTAAAGATCATCTTGTTCCTACCCCCCTGCCATGGGCAGGGACACCTCCCACTAGACCAGGCTGCTCAAATTTGAGGTTGCTCAAATTAGAAAATTTGCGTCATTTTCCTCTCTCCCTGCCACTCCCCCTTTTTTTTAACACTTTAAGTTGCAGTTTTTCAGGGGGGAAAAGCAGGTGAGACATGAGGTAAGTGGGTTTTGTAGGGCAGGGTAATATTTAGTCTGGTAGCGCAAGGGAAGGTTCATTACCAAAACAGGAACTCCAGTAAGAACCAGCTCTCATGGTTCAAGGAGCCTCGAAAATTGCACACCTGTGGGTTCCCCTCTTCTCACAGCCAGCCAGGAAACCTGGCCCTGTCCTGGATGGACACTGCCTGGAAGGTTGAGCTCATCCTTTGCTTCATTCAGCCTTGCCCTCCCCAACTCCCATATGCACTGTCCCTCACCATGCCCAGGGATATGGCTGTGGACCGGTGGTCTGATAGAGCTGTTGTCCCTCCCCAAACCCAACCCTGTTCCCAGAGAGGCCCAACCACTGTGTCTCTCCCCTTTTTTTTCCTGGACATGGGTCATACTGGCTGACGGTGTCCTCCGCAGTGGCCGCCTGGGGGACTCTGGTTGAGGAGACAGTCTCATTTCTGGAGGCTCTGGAGAGAAGACGCTGGACCTACTCCCAGTCATGGGAGAACCAAGGGGTCTCTGGCCCTGTTAGAAGGAAAGGAATCTGAATCCACAGGGGCTGCATCAAGTGGGAGATGCTCTGAGAGATACCCAGTCCCTCTCAAAAAGCCAAACCTAGCACATTCCCCCATCGCAGCCCACGCACACGCTTCCCTTCATCTTGGCCAGGAAAGGACACGGCAAATACCACGGGTGGCCAGGGACTGGCTTTGCCCTGCAGCCTGAAAGGGGCCGCTGCAGCCTCGCCACCGCCATGGCAGAGGCTGTCCATGGGCTCCTCACCATCTCGAGGTGGGTGGGGGTGAGCCGGCCCGACGGATAGCCCTGGCTGTGGGAGGCTGCGAGAAGCCCCTGCGAGTGGCTGTTTGAGGGGTTGCGGCTGGCCTCCAGCTGCTCCTTCCACTGCGGCGCCTTGGTCTGGATCATGCCCCGGGCCTGGGGAGAGAGGGGAAAAAGAAGGGGTGATGGACAGGGCAGAAGACCTACAGAGGGAGCCGAGGGCTGCCACGTGCAATAGGTTAGGGACCAGGTCCTCCCACAATTATGCTTGTGGGAATGGCTAAACAGAGCCCCACAGGAGTGAATTTCTAGGATGCCACTCCTCCAGCAGATACCCTGTGGTCCCAACGACCCTGAAATAAACACCCACATCGCCCTTCCCTCTCCCATCACCCACACACCCAACTAACCCCCTGTCAGCACCATCCTCACCCCCGGCCATGCTCTCACAGCCTGCTACAGTCATCCTGGACCCCACAGCAAGAAAGGAAATAGAGTTTCCTGCCCAGTCCGTGCAGAGCTGCTGCCTCCACCCAAGGAGAAGCTCAGCCCTAGCTCCCTCCTGCCTGTATGCCCCCACTCCAGCCCTGCTGCCTGCTCCCCCAGCTCTGCTCCCGGGCACACCAGGGCCATACCCTGCTATAAAACTGGAGGAGAGTGTTGTAGAGCATCTGGTGCTTTTCAGCCAGGAAGCGGTAGCGGCGTTTCTCCTCCAGCTCAGCCTCCCTCTGGCTCTCAGAGACAAACGCCTGCATCTCCGAGCGCAGCCGCATCACGTTCTCCTGGGCCACAGGGGAAAGAGGGAGGAAGGAATCAGCGTAAATCCATCAGAATGGGCTCACACACGGCAAGGGAAGGGTTGAAGCAGGTTGTCGTGTCTGCCAGCTTCCCAGTCCACTGGAGCAGCACAGAGGAGCTAGAGCAGAGTGCCAGAGATTAAGTCCTTGCACACTGAGGCTTGCTAAATGAGGAAAGGGCTTGGCAGGAGTGAGCACCACAGGTCAGCAGCACCCTGTAGAAAAGGAGTTTCCTCCTTTCCAGATAAGCCTGCTGCCTTTTGAACACTGGGGTCAACCCCTTGGCTTTTAAGGAAGGACAAGGTTGCTCAGAAATCAGATCTGGCTCCAGAGAAATCATCCGGTTCATTTTCCAACTCCCCTTCCTGCAATCACTGCTCACCTTCATCTCCCGGACATTTTTATCACGGGCTCTCTCCATTCTCCACAGCTCTGCCATGCACTTATCCAGGTTGGTGGCTCTGCGCTGGTACTCCAGCTCATACTGCTTCTGGCTTTCCTGCCAGGGACAAACCAGGCTGGGTGAGGAACAGGAGACCCAGACACACTGTGATGCAGCAAGGGTCCTGCCCTGATGGGTGGCTGAGCATCTGAGTCCCTCTGAAATCAGGCTTCACCTGGACCTCTTATAAAAAGTCTTTCTTTACTGTTCTCTCTTCATTTTGAAGGGTCTCAGAGGGGTGATGAGCCTCAGGATCTCAGGAGCAAGAACTTTCACCCAGCTCCCCCAGTGGTCTGCCTCCCTCCATGACAATGCCTGCCAGCATGGCCAGCTGGACCACAACGGCACAGGACCCACACCTATTCAGAGGCTGTGATTTGGGGAAGCTGGGAACTCTGCTTTTGGGGTGCCAAGTCTCTCAGCCCCACTGCAGCATTCAGCAAGTCCCACTGCACAAAGGAGAAGAGTTTCCTGCCCTCTTTAGCCCTCCATCATCCGCCAAAATAGGGGTGGGGTTTGGTCTATGGTGGGAGAAGAAGATAAGTCCTCACAACTCCTGCTGAGCAAAGTCGAGGAAACACCTCAAGTACTCAAGCAAAAGTCCTTGGTGGAGGGGAGAGGGAGACAAGGAGGGCTGAGGAGGAGAAGGGAGTCCGTCACTCACACTGATGAACTGCACATCCAATTTGGTGTTCTTCTCCATGTGCTGCAGCAGGTCCACGTGGAAAGTCTGAGCCTGGAAGAGGCACAGAAGCCATCACCCTCATGCCTTCACCATATGGGCTGAAGGAGTGGCCTGCAAAACTCACAGAGCTAGTGACTCCTTTGCCGCCTGGACCCCATACAGAAGCCAGAAATGGGCACATTAGTACTACCATGGAGCAGCTCTGTAGCCTGGGGGTGGGCATTCAGCGCCCGCCTGACCATTAACCCTGGAGCTTTGGCACAGGCACAAACAGCAGTTATCTGGAAGGGTTACCATCCCCTCCACTCCTGTCCCACCGCTGCCACTCAGGAGAGGATGGCCTCGCTGCATCTTCCGAGCCGGGCATTGCTCAGTCTACGGCACATCTGCCACCGCGCTTGCAGAGAGTTGGTGACAGTCCACCAACAGCCCCAGGCACTGATCAACAGCCAGGCTCTGGGCATGCCAGCTCTGTAACACCCCTCCGGCACAGGCGGGAGGGACAGCAGGGAGGCAGGCACCTGCCAGCAGGCATGTCAGAGGGCGGGAGATGGAGAAAATCGGGCAAAATGCCGGCATGCTGTGGTTAAGGAAGTCCCTTTTTCCCCTCACCTGCACCAGCCCCCAGGAAAACCACTCACCACGACTTCCAAATCGGAGCTCAGGAGTCTCTGCGTGTTGGACATCTGCATCAGAATTTCACCTTCAGGGAAAGAGACAGGAGAGGGTAGAAAAATCCTGCGGCCACTTCCTCGCACGCTCAAGGAGGCATGCGACTCAGGCTGATGATATACGAGTGTGAAAGTCCACCAGATATCGCAACGCACTGCTCTCTGCACCCTGAAAGAGGCTGGTAGCCTTCCTCCCCGGGGCCCAGCTCCACCACCACTCCCCAGGCACTGCCAGGGCGGGATTGCTCCAGCCCAGGAAGCTGCCAGCCCAGGAAGCTGCCAGCCCAGAGCTCTCCTACAGCCCCAGGTGCCAGCAGGCAGCTTTGGCTCTTCCGTGAGCTCTGGGTGGTGGGTTTCTGCTCTGCCACAGCCCCTTACAGGCCCCATTTCCACCCCCAGTGGCCCCCCAGCTACGGTGCATGGTTCTGGCTGTCCTGCAGGAAAGCAGCTGCGGCACCCACTGCCGACGCTGCGGGCGGTCCCGCTTGGCTGGTGTTGGTAGCACGAAACCGTGAAGGGACGAGAATGACGACAGGGAACAGAAGAGCGGGCTGGGTGGTGCCGATGATGGCACTCTGCAGAAGGGACACATCTGCTGGAAGCTTTTTTTACTGAAATGTTAAGTATCAGAGCAGTTCCCTAAATGTATTTTCAGCAGCCATCTTTAGGCTGCAGAATTACTTGAGCTGCTGAGTGTAAGCCCCTCAGCTCTGAGCTGCCATTTCAGGCTCAGGAGGACAACACCCCATCAGCTATTGTCAGTCCATGCTCTCCAGCTTTTCCCTTACACCTGCAAGGAGGAGCAAAATGGTTCCTCCGAGAGGAAAACTTCAACTCTCAGGGCAGAATCTCAGCAAGGACTGGTTTCCATGAGATGTCCGTCGCTGGAGGTCCATCCCAAGAGCTCAATCATTGATCTCAGAGAGATACAGGGAAGAGCTCTGGGGCCTTGGGGGATATTCAGGGGTACACAACAAATTTGACTCTTACTGCCTGGACAGGGCCAGGCACTGTGAGATGCCATTTAGAGAGCTGTCTTCCTTCCCTCAATGCCTGGAAAAAAACTAACTAAGGGGGAAAGCCAAAACCCACAACTGTGGCTCATCAGAGGATAGATGGTGAGAGGGAGAGCCTTACCCAGCACGCGTGAGGTGGAGCTCTGCAGCGCCCGTTCCCCAATCTTCTCGATTGCCTTAAAATACACTTCAGCCGCTTTGGATAGTGCTGTGAGGAGAGGAGAGGGGAGGGGAGGTGAGGACCTGGCCTGCCTTCCCACCATCACCAGCCCCAGCAAGCAGCACACGGCACAGCCACCCTCTGGTACCTAGCCTATAGGCAAGGGCACCCTCTTTCTCCCCATCTGTGCCTAATGACAGCAGTGGGTCCTGGAGCAGAAGAGTGGCAAAAAGCAGCTCAGGACATGTCAGAGAGGAGGACCAGCAGCCTTGTCCTGGGTGACAGCACAGCGGATGCCCAGGACAGATGCAGCAGCACAGTCTGGAGCCTGGGCCATGCAGAACCCCACTCACCGTGGAAGGCACGCAGGTAGTTGTTTCCCAGGTACACCAGGTTCTCCAGTGCGGGGTTGAACTGCTCCAGGATACTCTGTGGCCAGGCAGAAGCACGTTAACGCCAGTCTTCCCCATGCCCCAGAGACCTCAGCAGGTCGATGCCCTCCCGCTGCGGTTCGGCCGGGTGCAGCAGGGACCCAGAGAGCCCCCCGGCCATGACACTGGATGGCTGTGGTGACGTACAGCCGTGTACATAGTCAGCTCCTTGTGTCGGAGGTAGCTGCGACCCTCAGCTGCCTTGAGTCCTCTCCAGCCAAGGTATCTTCCAGAGGGCAAGGTATCTCACCGGAGAGACAAGCGGCTGCCTGAAGGTAGCTGTCTCCCGAGGCCCCACACCCACTGCGAGCAGAGGAGTGAGTGCAAGGGGATCTGAGCCGCCTTTTCCCTCATCCCTGAGCCTGTTGGGGTGAGGGCCACCACTTATTATCCAGGCACAAGCATGTCTTTTTCCTGGCCAGGATGTGGTGCCCTGCCAGACGTGGCAGCTTAGAGAAGGGATGGACTGCTCCAGAGGAGCCTCTCCGCTCCCACCTGCTGTAGGCATCAAAGGTGTTTATTGCCTACGGCGGAGCAGACCAGAGGGTAGAAGAAGCAATTCCCCTTCCCCCAGCCCTCACCACCTCGGTGCAGCACCAATGTGCGTAGGGAAGCGTTTGCGAGATCAGACTGCTCTTTCCAGCAAAGGGGAAAACAGCTGACTCAGCTCCAGCTTCCTACCGGCAACCAAGGCTTGTCACCCTTCATAAACACGCTTCGTGTCCAAACCAGCCAGGTTGCCCAGTTCCTTCCCGGATCTGCCTTAAGACCCGCACCACCCTCTCCTCCTGCCAGCCATCTGCTCTCAAACACGGCCCAGGTCCCACAGGAGCTGCTGCAGGTCAGCCCCAGGACGGATCCACCCCTTGGCTGTCCACCCCTGAAGGGAGCTTTTGGCAGAAAATAGCTCTTCTCCTCCCACCCGCACATCTCCCCCAGGCAGACAGAAGCAGCCTGTGGTGTTGGCACTGACCTTATAGATGGAGATGGTGGATCTGTAGGACAGGTCCATCTCCAGACCTTTTTCCTTCTTCTGCGGAGAAGCAAGGAGCAGAGGAGAGCACAAGGTGCTATACAAGGTGGCCCGGAGGACTCTGCTTCTGCGGAGCCAGCTGGATGGAAAGAGCTGGCAAGGTAGGACAGCAGGAAGACACAGGCGTGGTACAAAGGGAAGGGAGCACTGCTGGAGTTTAATAATTCACCAGCCAAGAGGCTGGAACTTGATCTCTGGAAGTAACCGGACTCTGGGAAGAGAGGAATCCTGCGACAGCCAGCAAGGGCACGTGACCACCTCCTTGAATTATTGATGGCCGGCTCAGTACCCAGCTCCCCCTGCCCGACACCTGCGGGGCCAGCCACCTGCCAGTGACCGCCTCTCGGCTCGCTGCCTCCGGCACTGTCCCCGCTCGGGGGTGGCTCGCTCAGCCTCGCTCTGCTGGCAGAGCCTCTTCAGGTCTCTCGCACGCAGGCACCGCGAGTCAGGAGATCCCTATCAGCTTACCATCACAGGCAACAAGCAACTAGGGGGGAGCAAACATAAGGAAAGACCAAAATGGGTTACACCTCTTCCCTTCCCACTGTTCCCCCACCTGAGACCTCAGCCCTCTGGCTCTTAACCTTCCTCCCACTCCTGGTCTCAATGTGATTCCCCAAGAGCAGTCAGGAGCTCCTGCCCAAACCCTCCTGCTCTCCCTGCCTGCATCTAAGGAGTCCGAGCACAGCATCACCCTGGCAAGTCCCTGCGGATGGTGCAGGCTTATAAAGAGAAGGGCAGAATGCAAACCAGGGGCAAAAAGGGAGCTCATGTCCTCTCCACCCTGAGATGTGGGGGTTTGTTTTTCCACAGGAAGGTAAGCCCCTCCATTATGTAGGAAAAAGAAAACCTTTACTCCACATTAAAAGCCCCTTAACTCCACAATCTCATTCATGAAAGTGAAGATCAGAAGGCAGATAATCAGTTTTCAGCCCTATTCATGACTCAGCACCCGCATTCCTGCCAGCAGCGTCCCTTAGGAATGTGTGGGCACCAAGTCCAGTTACCTTGTCTGGGAACCACCTGGGGGTACCAAAATTAAAGCCCCATCTCCAGTTATTTGTATCCCGAGGGATTTCAAGTGGTCCTCTTTCTAGGCCTGAGCAGCTCCAAGAGGTTTCTCACAGGGGAGAGGGCACAAAGCCTCTCCACTGGCTCCGGCTGATAAGCCCAGCGTGCAACGCTGCGCTTCTGGGACAGCCAGCCACCCATGTGCTCCCAGGGCTGGCTGCAAGGACAGGCCATTCACCTCTCCAGCCCATGCAGAGAGTATGATCCTGTGTCTCCAGGAGCCCAATTCCAGATTTTCCACCTCTAAGAAACTCAGAGGCTGCAAGCTCAGAGCCCCTCTGGGACTTTGCAAGATGGAGAGAGAGAGACAAGGCAATCACAGACTGCATGACAGTGGAACCAAAGCCAATCCTCTCTTTATTTCAGGTCACGTTAGTCTTGCATAGATGCACTGTTCACAACAGCAGTCCACTCGGTCGAAAGCAAATGATTAAGAATTCAGTTTTCCAGGTTACTCCTCAAAACACCTCCAAATACAAACATAAGTTATTTATAAATATGCAAAATTTACTGCAGAAACATTCAGTAGTGCAGCATTCACAATGGCATTGCCAGCAGTAGAAAAAGTAAACGCAAATTGTCACAGGGTCAGCTTCTTTGGTGGGAACTGCTTTCAGAACACTTCAATTCCATGGTAAGAAGAAAGAGGAACAATCTCTCTACCAAGCCAAGGCTGTTGTCCCTCATCTTGAGCTTGCTGTGCGTAAAGACAGGCTTTCACATCTCAGCCCTTGAGCAAAGAGCAGCACAGCAAGCCAGGGGGCACAAAACAGTCTCGGGGGGGGGGGTCTGCTCCCAGCCTGGGGGCAGTCAGTACCTGTGCTGCCAGCCCACCTCGCAGGAAAAGGGGAAGGTGCTACAGAAGACCTGGCTCAGGAAAGGTTTCCCCTTCTCCCAAGGCCAGCTGCAATATTTTGCATCACATCTACTGCAGAAAGTCCCAGTGTTTCTGCTCCCCTTAAAACTGGGCGTGTTGAGGGAAGAATAACTCCTGTTCCCCATACTATACGCTCTGAAACACTTTTGCCCCAGTGGGCCAAGCAATCTCTGAAGCTTTATCTGGCCTGGGCCTGTTTGTGACGTGGGAAGGTGCACGGTGCTTTGTCAGTGGAGGTGCTGCACAGACAGGAGACTCCAGCTGCTGCAGCTCAAGAGAGGTCGGTGGGGGCTCGGGCTGTAAGGTCAGAGGGCAGGGCAGCAAAATCGAGCACAGCAGCAGAGATGGGGCTACAGCATGAAAATATCTGTCAGCATTTCACAGTTGCCCAGGAATACGTAGGTGTGTCCTGGAATACACGTGTATGTGCACTATTGTCTATTAAATATCATTAATTCCTCATTAGTAGTAGTAGTAGTCCCTCCCCCACCTCAACACCTTTGTTCAAGGGCAAATCCGAGCCATTTCAGCGTCTTCTGCTCGTTGCCACAGGGACGCAGAACAGGAACCTCCAGGTGTGTCATCGGCAGAGATGTTGCACCAGCCGCTCAAACTGCTCCCGCTGCTGGTAGATGTAAAGCTGGGTGTCCCAGAGGGCGTTGACCAGCACAGTGTCGTTCACCTCGTCCAACATCACCTCCGTGTGCAACTGAGGGCTGAGCCTGCAAACGGCAAGACAGCATCACCAGCTGGCCACGGTCGCCAACGCGACAGGGCAGCGAGCCTGCCCAGCACCAGACTTGTGCAAAGCGGCTCCGGCTGTCCTGGGCGTTCACGTGCCCTTATCTAGCAGGCTTGCAGAGCGGGGGCTTCCCCCCGCCTCCAAGGCCCAGCCGCGCTCAAGGCTGAGCCAGAGTTCAGCAACAGCAGCACCTAAGTAAGGCACGAGCCTCGGAAGACGCTACGCGTGGTGGAAGAGGGCAGCATGCACATCCCCTCCAGACCCTGTTAGGCAGCACCCCCAGAGCCCCCACGAACCAACCCCAGACAAGGCGTGCTTGGTCCACCACAGGGCCAAGGCATCCTCCGGTATGTCACCGAGGCAGGAGGACAGGTCTGGGGCAGGCATGCCGCTGGAGGGGACGCTATCTGGGATGACGCACGCCGCAGCCAGGTTTGAAGTGAGGGGGATAAAAATAGGTCAGCGCAGAGAGTGGAAAGGAAGCTCCTACCGGAAATATGGGACATCCGTCATCTCGCACCAGGCCCTGGCACGATCCACAGCTGGGCCATCTGCGTCAGTGCACTGCAGGAGAAACAGGCCCACAGTTAGAGCCCAACTGTCACACTGCTCCCCCCCTGCCTGCAAGAGGCTCCCTTGGCACCAAGTCGAACTTGCACAAGCCGCACAGGGAGAGGAAAAACCAGGAACAAGGGCATCTTGGATGGCAACATTCACCACTAAGAGCAGGGTGGCTTTTTGTTCGTTGTTGGGGTTTTTTTTAAATATAAAAGCAGTGCTCCTGATCCTTAGGACACAAGGAATTGCACCCTACAGATCCTCCATCCATCACAGGACTGAATGGATTCCTTTAAAAGAAACCCCTGGGATGATGTGAATCACAGCCTCGCTGGGATCTCATCTCTATCCATTTTTCCCCGAGCCCAATACTCGTAGATCCTGTGACACTGCAGGCTTTCTGGGCTGTCCTCGGATAGCTTCCCTAGGAGCCCTGAAATAAAAGACAGGGGAAGCAGAGGGACCTCTCCAGGTATTTTCTGGCTTTAGGAAGCTAAGAGGAGATAAAGCCCCAGAATGAAGATCATAGTCCGATCTTTCTGGCTTTCATTCATTCGTAGTGTTTTCATTTAATGAGCTTCTCTCTGAGGCATCCAAGAACGTATGCCTATCCCACACTCCTAACCACAGCTCTGAACTACTGCTTTTTATTGGCGATACTCCCACTTCTCTAGCATTTGCCAATTTCCCCAGTGGGGATAACAAAGATTTTCTAAAGACAAATTAATTTTCTGAGGCTTGATTTTTTTTGGTTCAGGTTGCTCAGATGACAATCAGTGCTCCCTGGGAAGACACTGAGTTTAACGAACTGACACCGGCAAAGGTTCCTGGGGTGACTGACCACCATCCGGTCCTCAGCTCTCCCACACCTTAGCTCCTTACAGCTGCCCGAACCGCACCTCCCTTGGCACTTGAGACCCCAACAGGCAGACAGGGCGTCAGACCTGCTGTGCTCCCACAATTCTTAGGCTACCCACTACATCCATTCCTTGAACTGGCCACAGTCGGGGCAATTCCAAGGAAATACAATTTTCTTCTAAAAGGAAGAAGCCGAAGACTGGAAACCTTTGCTCCCTCCCTGCAAGCAGCCCCAGGTGCCTTCCCCCATCCCCTCCTCCCAATACTCACACAATCCACCACCATCTTGCCAAGCTCCCTGGCCCCAAAGACGGTCTTCGCCAGCTCCCAAGGGTTCGAGGGGCGGAAAACATCCACAGAGCTCACCGGGACCTGCGGAGGCTTCCCTGTCCCCAGGGAGACCACCAACCCCAATTTTCTTACTTCCTGCCTCTGACCCTGTGGACAAACAAAAGATTTGTTTGAAAGGACCAACAATTAAGGCGGAGCATGTCCTTCACAGCAGTCTTGGCTCTGAAAACCAAGGCAAAAGGCTTTTCTCCCCCCCGTCCTCCCCATTTAGTACTGCCTGGTGAGACGGATATAATCCACATGACTTCAACACTTGCACTGTTCTGTCCCTTACACCCCTGGCTGCACCCAAACCCATGGGATCACCCCAAAGATGAGGCCTAGGATCAGATGACTATGAACCAGTCCAACTCTTTCAGTCATTTTGGCAACACACCTCCCCTTTCAGCTACAGGGAGCAGTAGCTGCCAGTAGATAGTCATCTTTCTGAGGATCTTGCCACACCACAGAAAGCAGTCACTCTTCAGCCTTGCAAAGCGCCCTACCATTGTCTTCTCCATCTATTTTGGGGCAGGAAAAGGCCCTGCAGAGACATGTCAAGGGCCACACACAACCATCAACTGAATCATCATCGCTCAAAGTAGCAAGGAAATGCTGATAGGGCTGCCTTCCCGTCTCACACCTTTGTCAGAAGAGGTATTTCACCTTTCTGCTACCATTCCCAACACATATCCCCCTCCATACGCTCTCTTCTAGGGTGCTGCACTGCTAACTTGTTTATCCACTAGAGAGGCATCAATCCCCAAACCTCCTTCCCCTTCAAGCGAGGCTCAGTGGAGCCAATAAAGCCCCAGTTACCAGTCAGGGACAGGACTTCCCCTCACCTTTTTGATCAGTGTCTTGTTGTACTCGTGGATCTCCGTCATGGCATCAAGGGTTGGGTTGTTGGCTAGCAGCCCGCCATCCAGAAAGCGGCCTATTGGCCGGAAATAAGTGGGAGCCGCACCGCTGCAGCGGGCAGCGCGCCATACAAGTTGGTCTGGAGAGAGAGAAAGCAAACAGCCTGTTGCAGTAACTTTCCCAAGTGCAAGAAGCACCTCACCTTCACCAACAAAAAGTAGAAGGGCTTGCAGTCCCAGAAGACCCTACCCCAGATAGTTGTGCCTCTTTCTCCCAACAGTAAGATCCTCTGCTTGGATGCACAGGATTCTTTTGTGGGGCTTTAAAGGATGTTCTCACCACTTTCTATATATCCTGGGTCAAATTCGCTCACTACCAGCTTCACTGCTGCTTTTTGATGGTGAACCAGTTATGTTTGCTAGACAAAGAGAGCAGCAAGCTGGAGGGAGCTGCATGCTCCAGTTACACAGCTTTTCCATGTTAATCTGTTCCTGAGAGCCCAGGGAAAGGCACTGACTGTATGCAGGACTCCTCCAGCAGACCCCTTCCCCATGAACTTTGCTAGCCAGCCCCTGTTCCTTGTACAAGAGAAGCCAAGGGAGCAGGAAAGAGGAGAAAAGGGAACCATCATTAGAACAAAGCTACAAGTCAAGATGAGGGATGAGCCATTGCTGGGACACCTTGATTTTCAGAGCAATGGGAGGGAAGAATCTTCTGCCTCTGAGGGATGGCCCCCTCCTCTGCCAACCAGTTGGACTGCTGTGTGCCAGCATTTACCTTCTGGCTGAGTGAGTGGTCTGAAAGATGCACTTGTCTTGTATTCCGTGGAGGTTTTTGTCTCTGGTACAGGGTAATTCCGGAAAAGGTGGAGCTCAGCTGGTTGCCGGTCACACAACGTCCCTGTCACCATAACCCTGGGGAAGAAGACAAGACAGAATCAGTAAAATAGGAAAAAAAGGTACTTAGGGCTTCAACAGTCTGCACATCGCACTCCTCCAGATCTGCCCTAAGGAGAGGCTGAGCATCTCTGCTGAGAGGGGTCTAGAGCACACACAGGAGAGCAACAACCAGCGCAGCCCCAGGCAGGACTTACTTGGGTTTTCGGACATCTGTCATTTTGGTGTTTTCCCCAAACTCCTTCTTCAAGAACTCATCCAGGGGCTCTGACTCGTAGGGCCGAGAACCCCGGAACACCATGTCCTTCATGCGGAAGTACAGGCAGCGCATGTAGTCCATGGACTTCCCTGAGACAGGCAACAGCGTCAGCAGGAGCAGAGGGTGGGAGGAAGGGCAGGCAGAACAAACAGCACACCAGAGATGGGACTCTCCAAGACCAGCAGAAGATGGGAGGTGCCATTCCCAATCCCATCCCCTTCCCAGGCTGCCTGTTACCTGCTCAGACCTCAGCAGCCTGACTAGGAAGGACTGAAGAGGAAGAGCAAGTTTGGACAGTACTTTCCCACTACCAGAAAGTGCTGATCACCTTGCTATAAAACCCCCATGGAGAGAGAGAGTAGGAAGAAGAGAACACTGCACTCTGCCACCACGCACTTCCCAAAAACCCGGAAAGTTGATCAAGGCCAGTTCATTTGAGAAGCAAGCGCAAAGCCAGGTCTAGGCTTTCCTTTTAACAAACATCCCTTCCCTCCTTTGGCAGGGACAAGTCTCAGGCAGCTCCCACCCCACATCCGCTCCCCACACAGGAGCGCTCGAGCCGACAAGAGCGAGAAGGGGCCCATTATTTGCACTGTCCTCACCATGTACAATAGCCAAGGCCAAGATCCCCCCAGTGCTGGTCCCCGCGATCCAGTCAAAAATCTCACGAATGGGACGGCCCGCAGCCTTTTCAATAGCCAGGAGGAGCTGGATGAGCACCAGGCCCCGGATGCCCCCTCCATCCAGGCACAGGAGGCGATCGTGACTGGAGAGAGACAGACACAGATGACTGGGAGCTGTGGGACAGCTTACAAATCACAGCGTACCGCAAATCAAACAACACTGCTGTGGACAGCGTAATCAGTGAGCTAATAAATACAGTGGTGCTTCCTCAGATGCAAATAAGGCTGGACCTGGCTAGATATGCCTCACTAGAGCTGCTGCAGGTCCCTTACTACGCAGTAACGTATATTGCATGACAATTAAAAAGCGGACACCCCTAAGATCCTGCTAGCAGCACTTCAGTGCCAAATGCTCCACACGAGGCAAGGTGTGGGCACTGCCAATGCAGCGTACAGCCCGGCAAAGGAGCTGGGCGAGCGTCAGGGGAGCGTGTGAAGACAAGGAAATCGCACACAAAGCCAAAACAGCATTTCGTGCCCAGCAGCAGAGGAGAGGGACACAGCAGGGGACACAGCCCCTGCTGAGCTTGGGCTCCACTGCAGCTCCAGGGCTGCAGGCAGGAACAGGCACAAGGTTCTGGCAAAAGCTGCAAGGACAATGGACACTAAATAATGTAAACTCTGAGGATGCCACACCCACGGGTGTGGGTGCGGAGAATTCACACACATGGCTTTCACTTTCAAGTTGCACAGGAGCCTGGACAGAAGCTGTTCCTCACTTACTTTCTTTTACCTTCGCTGGGTGAGTCCACAACATCTGGTGCCTTCAAGAACTGTCCGAGCGTTGTGGAAACATACAGAAGGTCCTTATACCCTAGAGGGCCAGGAACGTGCAAAACAAAAAAAAAAAAATTAGAGACCGCTTTGCTACCTGAACTCTCCGATACGTGCCTCAGAGATAACAGTCAAGGAAATTATACTTAATCAAGTAGAAAACCTTCAATTATTCTTCCTGCTTTCTCTCTGTCCCCAGAAAACTTGGTCAAGGTACCCAAACCTCCCACCCCTCCGGTAAATCATTTCCACCATAATCACACAGAGAACATCTGACTCCCTTCCCAACTGAATAAAGGTCCCTGCAGGAGACACAAGCCATCTTACCCATAGCCACCAGGTACCCCCCCCCAACTAAACTCTGCACCAAAGAGGAGAAACCCCGTCCTTTAGAGCAGGCAGCTGGAGATGCACTGGCAAAGATGAAGGATTTGTAGAAGCAGGTGATGAGCATAGTAGGCGAGAGAGAAGGCAGAGCCCAGCAGCGTGCCCACTACGCAGTTTACTGCAAGCCGTAAGATAAAACCTAAATCTACTCCTGCAAGGTAACCTAGGCAGGAGAGCTGTGGGGACAGGGTGGCTTGTCATTACCACGCAGCTGATGTACACCCAGGCCACCCTGGGTGTGGGGCACCAGTCCAGCCTAGGCGGGAAGCCAGCCTGTGAAACCAAAACAAGAAAGAACAGGGGGAGAGACATTAAATACTCCTGCCAGCACCCAGGCTGGAAGGTGGCTGTGGCTGACAACAAATGTGGTGAGGATTTCTTCAAGGGCCAGAGTCCAGGACGAAAAAGGGCCTTGCTCTGTCACTGCATCAGAACTGAAACCTGGGGGGTTGCCTTCACAAGGCCACAGTGAGATGAAAATCCTGGTGTCACCAGCCAGTGACACTTGTGGTGACACAGATACGCTCCAGGGAGTGGGAGGGTGTTGTCCTCTAGCCCCACAGGAGGTGCCTTTGCAAAGGAAAACACCAACCTGAGAAGGGAAATGGACCCCAAGCAGCTGTTATCTGCCTGCACGCCCCTCACGAGGGTCAAAGCCTCCCTCCAAGCCAACTCACCCACTGCCCACTCTGTAAACCCTCACGCTGCCTGCGCCCGAGCTCCAGAGCTCCCTGGAGGAGGAAAACCAAGCACCTGGTATAGACCCAGGGGCTTATTCATGCAGTCTGCGCTGTACAGAGCACAAGCTATGACACAACTACATATCCCAGCTTTGCCTTGTCCTATGCAAAACATAAGCCTCGTGACCAAGGTCACTTATCCTTGGGTTTTATCCCAGGATCTGAACAAGTGGCATTTCTAATTTCCTTGTGACTAGCACTACACTGGGAGGTCCTCAAGGCAGACCAGCAAGTACCTCCCCTTCTGTACATAACCCACTGGATAACAAAATGCATGCAGGCAACTAAGTTCTACACCTCTTCCAGATGGATGAGGGGATCAGTTGTCCCTTTCCTTTTTACAGAGCTGCATTGTCTAGAAGACAAAAATTAATGGTGCAAGAGTTCAGAGTACACACACAGGAGAAACAGAGAAAAGTGACAAGATCCTGCAAAAGCTTAAGGACGACACCAGAAACAGAGAGCTAGGAGATTGTCCCCAGCGCACGGCCCATCTGAAGAAGAGATCTGAGACAGCACTGTGAAGCAAGAAGGGAGGAGAGCACGGGAGGGCCAGGGAAGGCTTTACCTAAGCTGTTGAAGCTGCTCCGCGAGGAAGGTTGGCCTTCCAGGAAGGAGGCGGCAGATGGTGCCAGGCTTGGGGAGTCAGGGTTGGGTGGGTGGCAGCGTTCGGTCCCTACAGTTTGCAGCAGGTCTAAGAGCACTTTCCGGTTCGCACCTTAGGTGACGAAGGTGGAGTCACAGATCAGAAAGAGAATCAGTGCACGCACACACTGGGGGGGCTCTGCTAAATCCACAGCAGCCCCAGCCCTCATGAAACCTTCTGGGATGACATGGGGAAGGGGAAACCATGTCCTGGGGGTCTCTCCCCCTAACACCAAGCATCAGGACTTGTGCACGGCAGGAGTACTCAATGCTGTGCAGCCTCAAGGGTGTGTGCCACACGCTTCTTGCCACTGCAGAACCCCCCCGTGTCTGCTTACGCCTGGGTGGTTCAGCAGCACGGCATCATCCCGTTGTTAGCCTGCAGTGCCCGACACTGTGGCTTGAAAGAGGGGGAGTGCGTGCCAGCTATTCCTCTTGCATCTCTGTCTCAGAGAAGAGAAATTCATCAAGGGCTATTAATACAAAGCCTATGCCGCTAGCTCAGGAAGTGCCTACCCTGTGAGCAACTAGAAGCTGTGAAAGCATGCTAGAGAAGCATCACCCGTGCTTGGCCTGTTTTCATCTCTCCACAAGACACTGTTTTGGTCACCAAGGGGAGACAGGATGCTGGGTTCACCCTGCAAGGCTGCTGACGTGCTCCCTCACCTTTGCTGCTCCTGGCTGCCAGCAGCCCTGGTGTCTCCCCAAAATCATTGGGGATCTCGACATCTCCTCCAAACACGACGATAGCTTTGATCATATCCAGGTGGTCATGCTAGGGGGCAAGAGAAAGCTCAGTCAAGAGCCATGCTCCGCTTGGCTACATCATCTCTCATTCCCTCCCTCCTCTTCATTAGCCAAAGCACCCACAAGGAATCACCCAAGAAAGACCACAGCTAGGATTTCAAAGGAGTCTGTTCCTTCCACAACCCTTGAAGAAAAATTCCTCTCTCCTTCCCAGCACCCTCTGCACAAAACTCACCTTCATGGCCAGGTGCAGCGGTGTGTTGCCATCCTGACCCCTGGCATTGGTGTGGGCCCCGTGTGTCAGCAGTACCATGGCGCAGTCAAAGCGTCCCCTCTTGACCGCAATGTGCAGAGCCATGTCAGCCGTCCGGCTGGTCAAATTCACCTCGGAGCCATACTCAAGCAGCAGCCGTGTCATCTGTGCCCAAGCATGCACGTGCCAGGTAAAGAAGAGAGAAAGTGATCATGAGAACAACTGCCTGGGTGCTCAAATGATACAGGTCTCACAGCAAGCAAAGCAGGGTAAGAGGAGGGAGCCTTAGCCTGGATACAGATGGCTGGCAGATGCCAGTTGCATTGTTCCAAGCACTGGAGATGGGGTTTCCCTGTTTTATGGCATTACTAGCTGGTGGTTTCACATTCTAGCTAGAGCCTCTGGATGTTTTGGGACTTAGATGCAAGTGTAGCAACTGGCTGAGAGCAATGGAGAAAAAACAGTTCCTATTGAGGCCAGCATCCTTGCAGACTGGAGGGTAAAAGCTTGCTTTTTGATATTCTCCTCTTTATAAGCCAAGCAGATTTATGTTTGCTCCAAGACTCCATAGGACATTTCTGAGAGGGATGCAATACTGCAGGTGGGAAAACAGCCCTACCGCAGGAACACCCTCTGCTTCCAACAAGCACCATTTGGGTGCTCCAGTATGGCATATCACACCACTGATCTGACCATTTCTGGCAGAAGATGGACCGTAGCCTACATGCCACCACCCTGTGCCTACCTCACACTCTCCCTGCAGTTTCCAAGGCATCAACCTGCTTCCTTCCATTAAACTGTCATTAACGAGAGAAAAGAGCTCCCTCCAGGGGTAACAGGGATACTGCTACAATTCCCCAAACGAAAAGGGAAAAGGGACAAGCTGGCAGTTTCACAGGCAAGCATGACATACTAGGGATGAGCCCATCAGTTTGTTTCACTGCAAGTCTCCACTGCTTCGTCCCCTGTGGCAAACAGGACTGATCAGCACAGGGCAAAGAGAACCAAACACCAGGCTGCTGGCTGGGTTCTGACACTCCCAGGGCTCTGCACATGCTCTAAGGAAAGGGAGAGGTCGGCAGCAGGAAGAATTAAGCAGGTGCTGGGTGGCAGCACAGGCCACGGATTGGCTCCGTTTACCTCTGCCTTCTTTGCCCAGTGCAGCGGAGTAGCTTCATAGCGCGGGTCCTTGGTGTGAACTTGGCTGGCATCTACCTCGAGGATGGCCTGGGCACACCTGGCAAGGACAATGAAGGGATGGGTGGCTGCCGTCTTGACTCACACCTCCACTCGTATCAGCAGCTGCCCCCCACCCAGAGCCTTTCAGCAGCAGCAGGCTCTCTGCAACACCTGCAAGTTCCTCAGCTGCAGTTTTGTTTTGCTCTCTTTAGAAAGGAAGGGTGCAGCAGGAAGCATATAAGCAGCACAGCATTTGGAGGAAGCAGGATAATTCCTTCCCAATTCCAAGTTGTGGAGTAACATCTGGGTGCTTCTCCAATACAGGAACGTGGCATTTCTAGAAACTCTCAAGACCTGAGGGGAAATTCTTCTCTTCTCCCTCTCTGGGGAAATGGAGGGATAAAACTGAAATAGTTAAATCCTTGCTTAAATTAAGAATCTGTATCCTTCCCTACAAGTGAAAAAACACACCTCCTGTGACCTGACTATTACCTAGTGCCTAGAAAGGGTGGGTAGGCAGACTTCAGAAACAAGTAAGTAAACGCTCTCCACTCTGAAACACCACCAAATAAACCATGTACAAGAGATTGAGCCCCACTGCAAACTGAGGGACTTAAGCACATTTCTGACTTGTGAATGTATCGCTCAGGTTGGAAAGCACTTTTTAAAATGTTGCAGCAGCAGCTGGTGTTGACTTGAGAGCCCTATTTGTAGAGTTCGGACACTCCGTGGAAGTTAAGTATTATAAAGCACATACAAAGAGAAACAAATTTCTCCAGGGAAAACAAAACAGGGAGTAAACATTGTGCCTCTTCTGATTCAGTTCCAGAGAGCGTTATTAAGAGTCAAGAGTACCTTTGGCCCACAGGAGATGGGAGTAACTAGGCTCTGAAATGAAACCTTATTAAAATCAGAGCACTCAAAGACAGAGGTACAGCAATTAGCAATACCATTTAAGCATCAGTAAATCACCTTTTCACAGCTCATTCTGAGAAAAAGTATTTCACCAACATTTTTTACAAACATCAGTGTCTTTCTCCTGATGTTTGATACTAAATCATATATACAGATAAATTCAGGGAAAAACACATTTTTTTTTCCTGAAAGTGTTTCTTTCTTTTCCACACCAGCACTTCTCTGGCCTTTTGCCATCTCGGTGACGCAGCAGAGGACAGCACAGGACATCTTCCTACTGAGCACTGCCCTAAAAGGGGTTCAGTCTTGGACAACCCTGAGCAAGCAGACAGGTCCCCAGACTGGAGGAAGAGCCCTGTTCTGGCAGCCCAAGCGGTTCCTTACCCCTTCTGGGAGAACTTCAGTGCTGTGTGGATGGGGTAGCCCAGCGTCCCCATGACGCTGCAGCTGGCGTGACATTTCAACAGAGACCGAACCATGTCCTCTTTGCCCAGCTGACAAGCGAGATGCAGAGCAGTCAGCCCTTCGTGGCTCAGGTGGTCCAAGCCAGTGGTCGGGGTTCTGCCCAGGAGCTGGGAAGAAGAGAAAATAGATAAACACAGAGACATGGAAGAGCGCTGGCTGTCTCTCTGAGCTCTGAGGATGCTCTGCAGCACTGAGCTCCTCACAACACTACATCCCCTGCTTCCAACACAGTAACTATGGAAGCGCTCCTTGTTTTCTCTCCCCAGAGGGTTGATCACTACTCTCTGTGCCCTGTTCCTCTGGCCCATGTGCCTCTGAGACACCCTTCAGTTAAAAAAGGGCTTACACAACCTTGAACAACACAGCCCAACAGATTCACACCGTCAACTGCAGAACAGTAACACTGCGTGAGCAAAACTTGGCCCAACCAAACAAGCGCAATAACTGAAACCAGTAGTTTCCTCTCCTGGTGCAGCCCCACCAGTTACCATGGTCAGTCAGCAGGCAGGGGCTCGACCTTCCCTGCAACCCCACCATTGCTTTTGGATACAGACAGGATTATCTTTAAAATACACACATAGGGATATGTTTGAAGGAAATTTCCTATTCTCCCTGTAAAGTTTAGATCTGTTACCAGCTGACTGATTTGTTACAAAAAATGTACCCCACTGCTGTACTGGGGAAAAAAGCCCTGCTGAGCACAAGATAAGCAGGAATTTAAAGTTGCTTTTCTCTGTTTTAGCAAGGAATCAAGAGAGAAAAGAAACAAACAGGAGACAGACCAGACTGGGAAGTATTTCTGTAACTAGAAGCCAAGTTACCGCCATCAGAAAAATCTTTTTAATACAAAGATCTTAACTGCCCTGCTTTACAGCATGGCAAGCCCTGATCATCATCCCTCCCCCATCACTTGTTAGGAAACCCCCGCACAGTCTGGCAGGAAGAGGGAGGGCTGTCACAACAGGTATTGGGCAAATGCAGGGGGTGCAGCAGTAGGGGAGAGCCAGTCTCGCACTGGGTGCTGGGGAGCAGACAGACCTGAGGAACCACGGTGGAAGGCCACCCACACCCCCACGAACCCTGTCACTCTGCCCAGCACTTCTCAGCAATCAAGAATGCCTCTGGGTTCAGACCATCTCTGCCTCAGGCTCTGACGGCAAGGCTGCTCAGTTCAAACAACAGCTGCTGTAGGCTCAGAAGAGCCCACGGCAGCTCCAAACTGTCCTTCGGTCTGTGGGCAGCACACACTCCCCCACAGCGTAAACACACGCTCCCCCACAGAAGCACTCTGCTCAGGAGCACATACCCTGCTCAGAGGGAGTAAGAAGGGACAGCCAAGGGCCTGGAGAAAGGCAGGATGAAGGCCTGATGCAAATAGCAATGAAGGGCGCCTTCTGAGGAAACTTGCTTAATATCCCTGTCCCACTGCAGGGTGGAATATGGAGCCAGCTCACGGGAAATAGTGCCAGGGGGAAGAAAGAGGCTAAAATCAGACTCAGGCATTAACTCAATGCTGCAGCAGAGGGAACTGACTTTCTCTCCCCTGACTGCAGCTATTTTCCTGTCTCCCTCCACACAGCACAGAGATGACCCATTCTAGTCCCGCTTCCCCCCCTCAGCTTTGAAATCGCTCCCACCTCGATGATCTGGGGGCTGTTCCCTCGCACAGCATAGTGGAAAACGGTCTCCCCGTTCCTGTCGGTAATGTCCACCCGCGCGTGGCACTCCAGCAGCTCCAGCAGGCACTCCATGTCTCCCTTGCGGCATGCCAGGTGCAGCGGGGTGCAGCCATCCTCACTGTCCGTGCTGTTAACGCAGCTGCAAAAGAGGAATCAATGTCAGGCCAAGGAAGGCTGCAAAGATGAGGACATGCAGCTGCCCTGGGAGCTGATATGGAGGTACCTCCTGGGTCCAGCTGGTGCAAACCACAAGGTTCACAAAAGCTTGGCCTCTTGCAAAGGAAGGAGCACAGGGAAGGGCCACCAAGCAGCACTGCCATGGACCCTCTCCCTAACATGCTGCTCCTCCCTCTGCCCAAAGGAAGGCAGGAGACAGATGACAGTCAGCAGCCTAGCAGAGGCGTTGCCATTAGTCCTCCAGTTCCCTGACTCCTCGCTAGTCTCCCCTATCCTCAATGAACTTCTCCACAGAAAGAGAGCAAGGGCTTGTGGCCAAAAAACATTGCCAGAGAGACTGTCCTACTGTACCTCCTCCCTCATAGTTTACATTCAGCCAAAACCCACTCCAAAAAGCAGCTCCACAAGGGCTGTAAGAGTCTAATCAGCACTTCTAGCAACAGTTCAATCCTTTATCTCAAACACTAGAGCTCTGGTCCACAGCAGCAGGCTGAAAGCCCACCAAAAAGCTTACACTAAGCAACCATCAGACCCACTTTGCTACCATATCTGTCATTCAGCCAAGACACACCAAGGCCAGCACTTTTAAACTCAACCTCTGCAGTAACCACAGGTGTTACGGTCTCCCAAGCAGCATCCCACATTGCTTTGGTAGATCGAGCCAGGATACCCTAATCTGGCCTAGCCTGCCCTCCCAAGCTTGTTCCCAGCACCAAGCACATCAGAGACCCCTCCTGCCCCTTGCCTCAGAATGTGGTTGTGCCGGAAGCTCTCACGATGGCCGAACTCCACTGCAACGTGTGCCGAGGACCAGCTGGGGTGGTTGCGAAAGCAGTCACTGAGCTGCTGGAGGTCCTCCAGCGACAAGGGCTGGCACGAGCTCTCATAGAAAGGGCGCAGCTGCCCAGCGTACTGCTCAAAATGCACCAGGGCATCTGCTTCGTTGTCGAGTTGGAAGAGGCTGGAGGAAAAGTAAACGCAGTGTTGGTCCTGCTCAAAGAGATAACCTCCATCCCATGTATGTGAGATAAGCAGCTCTTCTCCAAACATTACTGATGGGGACTTTCCTATTCCTCCTGGTCTGGTGTCATACTTGTTCCAAGGGAAGGAGGATTAGCAGAGAGCACCCCTTCTTCCTGAGGAACAGTACCTTTTGGGCTGAAGCATCCTGTACTCCACATGCTACAGCAGCAATGGGTACAAGCAGAAGTGCATGTACCTGTGGATATTGTGACCCAGGTACCTATTTCATAGTTGCTTGTTTTGACAGTGTTTGGACTCTGTTCTGCTCTCACAGGCTGTTTTGATGACAGCTCCTCCACCAGCACAGGCAGGAGCCTCCCACTCCTCCTGAGCCCACCCGCTGACCAGACACATCACCTCAGGCCCACAGCGGCGTAGCACCGCGGTCATGAGATCGGAGATTTTGGCTCTTTCATTTCACGCTTCGGTACTGATTGCTAAAGGTCCGTCACTTACCGGAAAGCGGCCTGCGGGTTCTGGGGATTCACCAGCACACAATCCCACGAGTGAGCGAGGCTGTTCTTATACAGGGCCACCCTGCCCTCCCTCCTCAGGCAGGTGTGAGCCGCGTACTCGGCAGCCGGCACTTCCTTCACCCGGTAGGGGTTCGTGAATATCTGGGTGACGCTGTTGATGGTGTTCACCAGCCGCCCAAAGAACTGCATCCTTCTGGAGCCTCAGGTGGCTTCTGCCCCCGCGGCCTGAGGGAAACCCGGTGACCGGCCCGGCCCCTGTCCTGAACTCAGCCACCGGGGAAAGGAAAACGAGGGGTTGACGCGCCGCCCGGGGGGGAGGGAAGCCCAGAGCCGGCCCCTGCGGTTTGCTTTCCTGGCGCCTCGGGAGAAGAGCGCTCGCTTCTCCTCAGCGCCTCAGGCCCACCGCCCTCCCGCCGCCCGTACCCCGCCGCCCCAGCGGGAAACCTCCCGCCGCC
>VXBO01014036.1:126141-159694 GCA_013400135.1 Rhinoptilus africanus | reverse complement strand
GGCCTTTGGGGTCCCCTGGGCAGAGCAGCGTCCCTGGGGCCGGGGTGAAGGAGGGATGGAGGGCCAGCCTCCCTCCATTATTATGATTTTTTTCGCGGTCATTATTACTATTATTATCGTTGTTATTATTATTCCTCCGTAACTTTTAAAGGAGTAGGAATGAGTCACAGGGCCGGTGGCGGGGGGGACGTGGGTGCCGGGCTGGGGGCCAGCGGGACCGGTGCCTCCTGTGCCAAGGCGAGGGGCGGCGGGCAGGCAGTGACCGGCTCTTCTCCTGGCTGCTCGGCAGGGCCAGCGCGAAGCAAGGATGGCTGCGGACCCGCTCTCCAGCAAGGCCCTGAAGGTGAGCACCAGCGGGATTGGGGGGGGGAAGACAGGGGTCTGGCTTTGGGGGTCTCGGGTGACGGGCCCCTCTCTCCGGCAGGTGAAGCGGGAGCTGGGGGAGAACACGCCGCTGCTGTCAGACGAGGAGCTGATGGGGCTGTCGGTGCGGGAGCTCAACCACCACCTGCGGGGCCTCTCCAAGGAGGAGGTGGCGAGGCTGAAGCAGCGCCGGCGGACGCTGAAGAACCGGGGTTACGCCGCCAGCTGCCGGGTGAAGCGCGTCTGCCAGAAGGAAGAGCTGCAGAAGCAGAAGATGGAGCTGGAGTGGGAGGTGGACAAGCTGGCCCGGGAGAACGCGGCCATGCGCCTGGAGCTCGACACCCTGCGTGGCAAGTACGAGGCCCTGCAGGGCTTTGCCCGCACCGTGGCCGCCCACGGGACCCCTGCCAAGGTGGCCACCGCCAGCGTCATCACCATTGTCAAGTCCGGTGCCAACCAGGCCGCCTATTCCTAGTGTCGGCCTCCATCCCCCGGCTGGGCACATTCCCCCCCGGGGTGCCTTCCCCCATGAATCCCCTCCCTGACCTCCTTCCCACCAGGACCTGTGCCTGAAGTCCTCCTTCTCCCATCCTTTGACGTCCAGCTCCCCTGTGCAGGGAGAGCTGCCGTGGCGTGGGTGCTGGGGTGGAGGACAGGACCCCACTGGTGGCCCCTGAAGCTCTGCAGCCCCTTCCCCTCCAACCCAGCCCCGTCCCCCGCTGCAGACCCCCACCTGAGGGGTGCAGGCAGGAGAGGACGAGCCTGCGCAGGCAGCAGTTGGGGGGGAAAAGCATCCCATGGCTCCAAGCTGGCAGGAAAACACCAGGTACCTCTCTTTATTGGAGAGTGCACGGGAGAGCTGAGTGTGGGCCGGGCGCTCCCAAGAGCATGTTCCAGGGAGGGAAATGGGAAGAGAGGTTTCGCAGCAAGGGGCAGGAGGGATACGATGGAGGGGAGGGGGGGGTGTTGGCATTTGGACTACGGCTGGAGCAGGGAGGGAGGTGGCAGCATGGCCGGAGCCTCTGGGGACGGAGATGGCGAGGGCAGGTGGCAGGTCAGAGGGGGAGAGAAAGTGGCTGCAGGTTGGTGCCAAGGGTGAGAGGGGTGGGAAAGCGCTGTGACAGCTTGTGGGGCTGGGGCAGCCCAGAGGTGACAGTGGTGGAGGAGGGACCCTCAGGCAGGGGAGAGCTGGGGGAGAGCGGGTCAGCCCAGGCCGTGTAACGCAACGGGCAGAAGCTGTGGTGCTGTTTTATCTCTCCATCACGCACATCCTTCACGCCTCTTCCTGCCTGCGGGGCCGGGTGTCTACGAAACACAGCAGCACCGGCAGGAAGGAAGCGGAGGCAGCTGGAGCAGAGATAAACACTGTTTTGCTCGGCCCAGCCTGGCTTGTACGGCCCCACCAAGGGCTCCCCGGCGCCCCACCGCCTACAAAGCCCACGGAAAGGTGCTCCTGGTCCCCCCGAGAGTCAGCGCTGCGGAGGCAGAGAGAGGGGTGGAGGTGCAGGAGGTGGGAAGTGGGGGCGAAGAGCATCCCTGCTCCTGGGAGCCGCCTGGCAGGCAGGTAGGCTCCTCCCTTTGGTGTTGGTTTTTTTTTTCCCTCCAGCTTGGACACCAGTGTGGGACAACTGGCTCTTCAGCAGCCTGAAATGCTGGAGAAGAGTTGGATTTGCTAAATAAGAGGCAGCATGGCATCTGCTGCCATGGATGATCTCCCCCTTTCTGCCCCTGCCTGGGTATTGCCACGCCAGCCGCCCTCGGCTGCAGCCTCCATCCCTCCCTGGAGAGAGGTGCCGGCCGCTCCTGGAGTGGTCAGCACCCCCTCCCGTCCCCCCCCAACTCCTCTTGGGTTTATTTATTGCACGAACATAAGTTATTTTCACGTCCTCTTTGCCATTCCGCCTCTCGGCACAGCCAGGATGTTGGTACAGAGCCGTACTTTATATTTTATATATGCAAATCACATTTTATCTTATATAGAGCAAAAAAAAAAAACTTATTTATTTTCTGACTTACAGTATGTGTCCTACCTGACTCCTCTGTATTTTGTAGACTTTACAAATAAAGCAAGTTCTTTTTTTTTCCACAGCGAGAGCGTGTTTGGTCATTCTTGAACTTCGGGAGAGGGCTGTGTCCCCGTGGGACCAGGTTTTCTAGCTCCCTCTGGCTTTGCTGCAGGACACGTTCAAGAACGCACCCAAAAAAAGACTGGGGAGGGGAGACAGCTCACGACTTTTTAGAACAAACACAGATTTATATTCTCTGGAAGGGAAAGGGTCAGTAAGCAAGCTTAATGCTGGACATCACACACACCACTGCAAAGCGTCTACTTTTACGAGCAGTTCAGCTGCGCTGAGTCAGCTTTTCCTAGGAAAGATGATGCTTTTTCGCTAGAAAAAATTCCCTCCAGTGCAGGAGGAAAGGCAGGTGCAAGCAGGGTGGCTCTACCCAAAAACTTCCCTGCCGCGTGACCTCACCGCCTGACTCAGGAACGGCGAGGAGGAAAGCGGGGAGCTCGTGTCCGTGGGTGGCAGGAGGAGGGGAAGGAAGCGTGGCAGGCGCCTTACCCAGCGACAAAGCCCAACCTCCTCCCTGGGGGGGTAAAAACCACCCTTCCTTCCAGCAGAGGTGGAAGCAACGAGCGTGTTCCCCAGGCGCCCAGGTCCCAGCCTCCCACCAGCTTCCAGCACTGATGGGGTGGTCCTGGGTTTTACGTTCTCATTCCCTCTTTCCACTGCAAACCGCCCCAGCCCCATCACCGATCATGGAAGAAGAGCCCAGAGCTGCTGTTTGCTGGGGCTCATCTCAGAGGAAGCAGCCCCCCTCCTCCCATGGGTGTTCCGCACCCACGATCAGGACTCATCCCTACTTCAGGGTTTTGGCAAATGGGTTTCCACTCCTGTCCTGGGCCATCAGTGATGTCTCGGGCCCCCGGCTGGTGTAGCGCCGCTTCTCCCTCAGGTCCTGCATAGACAGACAGTGCCAAGCCTTCCTCTGGAGGAGGACAGGACACACTAAGCCTCGGCCCCTGCCACCAGCCAAAACTCAAAATCCGTTCAGAGAAGTCACCCAGACAGCACCACGCAGAGGCAGCTTAAGTACAATCTATATTATCTCTATATTTTTATTTGTCATCATATTCGCTCATTTCTGCAGAGTATAACATCACAAAGACCAAAATAGAGAGAGCGGCTTGTCGCTGAGCTCACATCAGTTAAACACGATAGGTACAAAACTAGGTGACTCTGTCTTATTTATCATACATATTTTGTTTTTCAGTCATTTATATACAAAGAACTACTCTATATGGAAAAATAATAAACAAATCCCATGGGTATGTTACATGATAAACCAAAAGGAAGGAAGGAGAGGGGAAGCAGGTGAGGGAGAGCAGCTCCAAGGGCCTTCTCCTGGAACCAAGAGGTTTGTTGTGGCCCTGGGCTACCACAAGCAGACCTGCAAGACCACGGATGCCTTGGCTTCCTTGGTCTCAAGCTCTGGGTCTTATATTTGTTCCTCCAAGCCAGAGCAGCTTCAGAGCCAGTCCTTGCTCCGGCACTTACCTGTTGTGAGGGAGAGCTGGAAGCTCAGAGATGATTTTGTGTGGTGTTAAAATTAAAAAAAAAAATCTATATAAAAAATTGTAACGCACAGCAGCTGGCTATTGTTTGGGTGCTAGTTCTTCACCAGGCTTTTCCAAAGGCAGGTAGTGCAAAAGGGCTATACTTTAAACCACTACAGGAAGCTTTGAGAATAGCCAGAATCCTCTGCACAGCATATATATGATATGCAGCATATGTTTCAAAATAATTTTTTAAAAAACGCTTCCCCCAAGCCTGGATCACCTTCAAGCTCAACAGGGCAAGCCCAGAGATTTCAGATCTCAGCCTCACAATGCAACAAAGACTGGGGACAGTCACCAATGAAGTGACACCGGGACATCATCAAGGCCTGCAAATGCAAGGAAAGGAGAGGAAGGGATCGTGTCCCATGCTCCACTTTCCTAAGAGAGAGAGGAATTTTAACGTAAATACCTCATGCTAAAGCCACAGAAGATGGAAGGGAAGCCCGTTCAATCTTCAGCCCTGCTTTCCAAGTGGCTTATGGCATGAGGAAAAGGAGCTTTACACCAAGCCCACACAAAGCCTGGCAGATAGCGTTTGCATGTCCACTTAAGCAGCGACAGATTGAGGAAAAGCAGTAACTAACCGCATGGCATCGCAGGATGGGTGCGGAAGGGGAAATCCAGCAGCAGAGAAGCTGCTGGATCCACTGACCTTGCCTCCAGCTCCCTCAAGAGTCAGCACCATTGCTCCCACCTGCTTCACCATCCCCCCCAGACACGCCAGTATGGAAGGAGAGGCTCCCCTGGTCTTGTCCTCATAGCAGGGTGCAAACCTGCCTCTCTTCAGTCCCTTTTCCCCCTGCTCCTGACCACACGCTTCTGGCAGGGGTGCTGAGGAAATGAGGCGCTCTTTGCTCACGGTCACTTCTGAGAAAGTGAATGAGCAAGCACAGAGATGAGGACACAAGAGGAAAGGTATACTCCAGGCAGTAAGCCAGACCCCGCTCCTCCTAGCAGAGCAACCAGGGTCAATCTGGAAACGCGCAGGTCTGCTGATGGCAGGGAAGGCATCAAACGCAAGAGGAACAGAGAAACTACAGCCAAGAAGAACACGGCAGCTTGCTCCAACCTCTCCATTTTGCCTCCTGCTTGGGGGTCGGGGCATCCGATCTGTGGCACTTGAGTGTGCTCCCCACTCCTCCCCTAGACAATTTTAAGCAAGCAAGAGGCATTTTCCGGTCCCTGGATAGATCTACAGAGAGATCATTTTTATTTTGGCTCCACTAAATACCTAGAGGCCAATCCAAAACCCAACAAAAGTAAGGGGAAGCTTCTTTTCCCATTCCCATGGATGCTGGCGCCAGCCTCCATAGCATTGCAGTTGCTGCAGGGTCTGGGAAATGTGCAGCAGGAACTGCTGCCTGGGAAACTAAGAGGGACAATTTGAACCAGCCAGATCATGTCAGGTTTCAAGTCTGCTCCAGTTTGGCCCAGAACAGCTATGGAGTGTGCAACATCCCTTCCTGAATACTCCAGCCTAAGGGCAAAACTTGTGCAGCTGGCAGGGGAAGTCAGAGACGACAAGCATGGGGAGAGCTACCTGTGAGAGACCAGGACCCACTCTGGCAGCTACCTGGTGCAATCCACACCTTTACGAGGGGCAGCAATGTCAGTGGGAGACAGGAAATAAGAAGGAAAAAAACATTTTAGTGTTTACATATCTTCCTTTCCTAACGAGGGATGAAAGGGCCAGAGCTCTACAAACTTCCACCACCTATCACGGCCAGTCCTTGGTCTTGTTAGAAGGTGAGAGATGGTCCAGGGAGGCTTCGTGCCACAGGAACGCAGGGGAGGTGGGAAGCTTGGACACCTGGTGATTAGAAAACCCCGTCCTTGAGAGACAGCAATTCCATCCCTGCTGAGCTTCACCAAGCATCAGCTTTGATGGGGAGCAGGGAGGGATGGATGCAGGGAGTGGAGGAACAGGAATAAAGTCCCGTACTTTCCCCCTTCCCTCCCTCAAGTGCAGGACTGCACAACCAGGTGCTGAAGAGGGTGGGGGCAGATGTTCCTCACTAAGCATTCAAGGCAATGGCTATAAGAGAAACCAATCTCCGATCTGGTCCTCGGGAATGCTTATCACTGCATCCTATTCCCATTTCCCAAGGATCGCCGAGATGTTAGTACCAGGGAGCTGGGTGAGAAAACTGTGCCTACAACAACCACTCAGGAAGAGGAATACAAAGCAATCAGGTTGTCCAGTTGGAAAAAAAGTAAAAACATTTTTGGCCACAGCTCCAGGCACTGGCCAGTCACGCTCCACATCAAGCTGGGCAGGTGTGGGAGGCCAGAGCCCCAAACCTTGGAGCTTTGTTTCAATTAATTCCAGTCAATTGCTGCTGTAAGGAATGGGCTCAAGAATGGAGTCCTGGCCATTCCCCCACCTCCGCACTGCTCATCGTGTCCGTACCCACAAAAGCTAATGGGAAGTGCCCACTTCTGCAATCTGCACTCTCTAGGAAGTGATATGACTTGCGTGTTTCTGCTTCAATAAATTAAAAAAAAAATAAAAAAACAACAAAAGAAGGAAATTGACGGCCTGGGCTGGCAGTTTCCCCCTGCTAGAATTCATCGTCAGAGCTCAGCAAGAGGGTCTTCTCGTTGTCGCGGGCACCCGAGCAGCTGTGGGAGCGCGAGATAACATGACTGCCATTGCGCCAGGGTGGACCATGCTCCAGTGTTGACTGCTGGGTGTACTGCTGGTAGGCCGGGGAGAAGTTGTGGATCGCATCTTGGACAATGTCATGGGGGTTCATGGTCTCCTTGAGGCTGCTGGAGATGCTCTTCATGGGAGCACAGCGACCTGTTGGGGCAAGATAGGGAGGGACAAGTGAAGAATACTGCCACCTTCCCCACACCCCTTAACGTCAAGGTAAGGAGAACAGGGAACATGCACTTCTAGATCCTGCAGAATTCACTTTACAGACTTCCTTAAGCAGCTGCTGAGGAAATGCCTCACAAATGGTGTCAAGTTGCCCAGAGAAGCTGTGGATGCCCCATCCCTCACATTGTTCAAGGCCAGGCTGGATGGTGCTTTGAGCAACCTGGTCTAGTGGGAGGTGTCCCTACCCAGGGCAGGGGGGGTGGAACTAGATGATCTTTAAGGTCCCTTCCAACCCGAACCAGTCTATGATTCTATGAAGTTCTACCAGTAGTGCTCCTAAATCCAGCCTCCACTAGCCAAGTGAATCCACCTCAGAACCAAGTGTGGGACATGCCATGAGAATGGGACATACCCACAGCGACAACCTCCACTAGACACTGCCTGTTGCTGGCTTGGGCATGCAACAAAGACAGTCAGGTAGGGAGGTGCTCCTGTAAAGGGTTCCAGAAGATAAAAACTGAATAAATTCTAAAAATAGCATTTTTATAGGCATAGGGAAAAATGGCATTTTCCATTCCCAGTCACTGGAATTTAGACTGATAGGCAGAATCAAAGCACCCACAGGAAAGAGATCATAAAAGTGGAAAGCAGCGCAAAGGAGGGAAAGGAGGGGAACAGGCAGCACTACAGGCAGAACCACTCCACGGGTGGAGGGTGATACCGTGAAGGAAGCAACAGTTGGCGTTTGTCCCACCCAAGTGCTGAGTACAGAGGAAGGCAGTGTGTCCTTCTAGGAGCTGCCATTTCTCACAGCTTCTAGGTCCCATTTCCAGTGTGGGCTTCTGGCTCTGCTCAGTCCTCGGGGTGAGTTCCCCAAACAACCAAAGCAACACTGATCATCTGTGGCAATTATGAGAGTGAAGGGAGGCTGGGGTGAGAGAGCAAACCACCTCCTTTGAGAGCCGGTGCATCTCTTTGGGGAGACATTCACACAATCCTAACAGAAACATGCTAAAGGTAGGTGTTATGCCACTGCTCATGGAGCTGTTTTGCAACTTAGGACCCAGCCAAGCCTAAAGCAGCTGTGTGAGGCTGTGGAGTTACAGACCTACAAGGAAGGGGCACAAGGGACAGAGCAGGCAGTAGGTAGGCTGGGAATCAGGACAGAAAAGCATCCCAGTTTAAAACCAATGGAGACAAACACACAGAGCATGCTGTACCTACCGTATGGCCCATATGATGGAACAGCTGCATCAGGGACCAGTGGACAAAGCAAGGGAGAGATAAAAGGGAGAGGAGAGAGACAGAGAAAGAAAGAGAGAGAGGAAATAACAAGACCTCAACAAGACCCACCACCAAAACATCCCCCACTGTACTGGCCAACAGTTTACCCTTTCATCACCCACAGATCTCATCTGCCCCAGCTGTGGCCACTGTCCTTCCAAAACCTCTGGGGCTGGCTGGGATGGTGGGAACATCTACATGAACGCTGCCCAAGGGCTGCTGTCTTCCCGCACCTCAGCACAGACTTCCCTCCCCAGCAGGAAGGAACCCCTTTATTTGGAGAACACTGAATGTACTCGTATAGACTGGGCACGAGAATCCTCCATTTCCCAGAGATAACATCCAACTCCCTCTTCCCCGGAATAAGACTTCTAGCAGCACAGCCCTCAAAAAATCATTACAGGAAGATCGTCCTCCTCGAAGCCAAACATATTGCCAAAGCACAGCCCCATCTTCCTAAGCCAGATTCAAAACAGAGCCTGTTTCAGGCCCTGTCCCTCCTGCCTTCAGTCTGTTGCACAATCTGGAGCAATGGAGTTCCCCTTTGGGGAGACAGGAAGGAGGACAAACCCACTCTACCAAAAGGATGCAACTTCTTGCAGCCCTCAGGTCTGCAACAAGCTGTCGTGGGTGGCATACTAGGGAACTGAAAAGGGAACAATGCAATTCAGGCAAGGTTTCTGCCCTGCAGAGCCATTGCGCAATGAATCTGTTCAGACACCACGGAGGAGGGGATGTGATGTTTTCCAAGCATTCAGGTTGGGAGTCATATCAGTGTGTTGGCTGCCAGAGGGACCAGTCTCCACCCAGTTTTGCTACCAGACATGCCACACGTGCTGGCGTATTTCCTACCTTGGGCATCAAGTCTCTTGTCCACATACACCTTGTATGTGAAGGCATGGCGCAGGGCGATGGCTGCAAAGAACATCTCCACGCAAATGATGAAGTCCTGATACCCGGCAGCTACTGTGCCTTCACCCACAGACACGTTGGCAGAGTGGATTTTGGGGATGGCACCACACTTTTCCAAGATGGCCAACAGCATCCCTAAACAAAGCAAAAAGCTCATGTAAATGTGCAAAACACGCAATCGCATACTAACTGTAAGGAATGAAAATAGCTGTCTGTGCTCTATGTCCTAGACACAAATCCATTTAACACAGGAGTTAAAAACAGAGCAGGCTATTTACTCCCACCTACACTCACCTGTACAACAGAGAAAGGAGGAATAAATGAGACAAATATGTTTAAGCAAAGAATATTCAAACACTGTCCCTCTTTTATTCTCAACTGACGTGTAATCTGTGGAACCAGCTCCTGCAGGACTTAGTCAATGGGTAAGAAGCAGTCAGATATTTCTGTGATCTCAGCACTTCCATTAGCTAGAGCAAAAATTGAAGTAACAGACCTTTCCATTTAAGCATAAAGTGCTTTTTAACTCACCACTGTAAGAAAGATGTTTCTCCCTGTCTGTAGCCAGGTGGCTGAAGAATTCCAGAGAAGGCAGAAAGTGTGTGACCAGATGGCTCAAGATGATAAACTAGACAGCTTATTAGTCTGTCTGTAGACAGGGAGGATAGGCCATACTCCAACAGCCTAAATTCCACCTAAGTTCCTATTCAATTAGTCTTTGAAGTGCAACTCAGTAAACCTAAGTAGGGCACTGAACAGGGAAATGCTTAGAGCCAATTAGTAAGAAGCACTAAGCTTAGGTGGAATCGCAGCTTTCCAAATATGCCTCTGCATCATGTGCACGTATTCTGAATGCCCTTCTGCTCGGTGGTGGTTCTGCGACAGCCACGCTGTATTCAGCCAGCTTGCTGCCTCACATGAATCACAGACACACCATTAGAATTTTATTTATAGAGCATTAAAAAAAAGTATTAAAATTTTTTAGATGTGCCACTTTAATCAATAAAATGGCAGCATGCAGATAAAATGTTGGCAGCTTGTGCTTTATGACTGTTCCAGGAATGCAAAGGACTCTTCATCCAAACAGCTGATTTTGCCAGGTAGATATGCGTGTGCACGTGCACGCTCATAGGGACAATGAGGATTCAGGAGCATAGAAACAAAGATTAAAATGAGCAAAACAAGTTTTCCCAGAGAAAAGCAATGAAAGACTATAAAACAAATATAATAATAATACAGAAAGACATTTTGGCTAATAATCAGCTTTTGCTCTATCAACTTCAGTGTCTGAGCCCCTGCAGAGAGCTCTTTGTGCCTACCAAGAGAAGGGAAAAGCTGCTCACCTTGCCAGAAGGACAAGAAGATGACAGACTTCACCATGAAGAACTTGAGGACTGGGCTATAGGGACTGAGCAGCTCACGTGTGGCGAAGTAGAAAAGGAAAAGGGCATACAGTGCCAAGCTGACAGAGATGTTGTAGATGATCGTCACGTAGAGGTAGCCACTGGTTACACTGAAAAGAGAAGATGTATGAATGCCTGAAATTTCAGCGCGATCTTTTCCCCTTGCTGCCGTCACTGGAGAGTTCTAAGACTCAGTTTCCTTCCTGCCTCCCTGTCCCCATTCCTTCCCCCAAACCAAGGTAGAAAAATCCTGAAACCAACAGGGTTTCCCTCCCTGCCCTCTTTTCTCACGTGGATATTCAGCCCGTGTTGTTCCCCTGCCTTTTCCCCTGGCCTGGCACACACATGGACCATACGCACAGCTGGACAGAGAAGGGGCAGCCAAGGCTTGCGTGACAGACAAACTTACTCAAAGTCACCATCCTGGTACTTGCCAAAGGCCTGAAGGATGACTGTGCTGATCGCCATGAGGGGCTTCACCACACAGAACTGCAGGGTAGCCTACAGGAATGAGAGAGGGAGAATGAGAAGGCAGGAGATGCAAGAGGCCAAGTTCCCAAACCAGCACCACGATGGGAGTGTCCACTGGGACAACTCAGCAAGGCGAGACAATCCAGCCCCAACAAGGAGTCTGACCCCACCGCTTGCTAATTGATTGTGCTTGAGGACTGCAGCACCCAAAAGGAGATAAAAGAAGATTCAAAACAAGTATGTGTGCTATCCACTTGTCCAGAATGTGAAGAAAAACCTCTCTGTAGGTTCCTCCTAGAAGCTGCTCAGCTGTTCTCTCCCAAGGCTGTTTTTCATAGGCTGTGTTACAGCATATTTATGCACAGTAATAGCATAAAAAGCAAAAAATCCCACATTGACACGGACGCAGCAAGTTTAACAAAGGGACACTGGGGAGGGGAAGCAAACTCCAATCCACAGTTGCCATAAAGCTAGGCAAGAAGGTCCACTGGATAGGAGGGGAAACCAGCTCTTCAAGGAAGAACTTGGACATCTGCCACCATATTAAGGCATTTTATATATACAGTGATGTGTGCTGCCAGACAAAAGTTCATAACTATTCTGTTGTCAGCCACACGACCTTTACTGAATCTCCCCAAAGGCTCCACGGCACTTGGGATCAGCTCTGTCCATTCTGCCAGTATAAATCACTGAGAAAGGAGAACTCTTCTCTCAAAGCCACCCCATTCTTCATCTTTCTAGAGATGTTGAACTCCAAGGTCCTAAGAGAGTGGAGGGTTGTGACTCTAAAAACGTCACTCGTGTCTCCCTGAAGGAGGCTGGATGAGCCTGGGCAGGCGCTGACCTGTGCACATGTGGGGAGAGTTGTGTATGGAAAGAAGGTAAACCAAACAGGAATAATTGCTTTGGATACGATGCAATTTGTTAGTGGTCATAAGACTTCAAGGAGATTAAAAACCCCAGCACATGCCAGTTAGTGAGTCACTGTAAATATGTGAACTGGAAAAGGTCAAGCTAATTGGTAAACAACTCTGTCCTCTGAGCTTCCCCTCCTTCCAATCTGGGGATGTTTTAACCATTTCCCCGCAATTCACCACATCCTATTTTTAGTTGCTTCCCTAGAAGATGCTGCAGCATAAGGGAAGCACATGGATGGTGTGTGACTGATCTGTGAGGGTCACCAGACACAAAGCCAGCAAAGAACCTCGATCTAGACATCTTTAAGGAAACAAGCTGTCCAGATTTTACACCACAGCCACCAGCACATCACTTGACTCATGCAACGCAGGCAGACTGACCGACCCACCGCAGGCACCTGCCCGAGAACAGCTTGGGGCTGGGGTGAATACGGAAAGAAGGAATGGTTAAAACACACAGATTCTTTCAGGATGAAAGGGACTGGAAAGAGCAGAGAATGGGCAGGTAGTGGTGGGAGGCGACAGGAGTGCTGGAAATGCTGAGAGCAGGGATAAAATGGGTAAAGTGCTCCCTCCAGCCATGTTCCTCCTCCTGATCACCACAATGGTGGATACTGCGCAGGTCAGCACTGAGATCTGCTCTGTTGCCCTTTTGCACCAGCCTACCCAGGAATTTGCCTTGAAAGGTCTTCCTCAGCAATCCTGGAAGTCTAGAAGTACTAGAAAGTGAGTCTTGGTGCCGAAGATTTCTCACCAGGACAACAGTTAAGCTCGAGCCAAGAAGGACATAAGTACTTAAATATCCCTTTGCAAGACACCTCCCTCAGAGCCTCCACAGCAGAGCTAGCAGCTTGCAAAGGGCAGGCCTGACTAGAAGAATTGCTGCCAGATAGCAGCAAAACAAAAGCAAAATATCCACCTAAGCCTCAGTTACCAAGCGAGCTGAGGATTTGTGGAAGCAAGCAGAATCCCCCACAATAAAAGCACTTCTAGTCTTCATTGTTGTGAAAAAAACTTTCCAAACACAGCCAGATGCAGCCCATGGAGAGGTCCAAGGGAAATTATTTCTCCAGCACCCTTTTACGTTGATGGGTGTTATGTTTGCTGATGACATATTTAAAAGGTAAAAGTTATCTTTAGGAGAAAAAATAATAGATAATACATCAAATCAAACACAGAGTGTACAAATGAAGCCCAAGAAAATCAGACGAAGCCGTTTAGAAAATAAAAGCATCAGGGAAGAAAATAGGAAAGCCACGAGGAAAGAACATGTGACAAAAAGAACAGGGGAAACAAAGATGTGGTCCTTTGAAATCGGACAATTGTGCTGCAGAGATTAACTCTAGATGTTACTATGACTCTGCATTGTACCTTTGATGTTCCTGCACATTGCTAAAATACAGAAAATGGGACATGATGTGGAGAAGCCAGGACAGATATCTAGACCCAGTGACTGGAATTACAGTGACCTGAGCCCTTTCAAAGAACCAGACCTGCTTCATGCTGTCTCCAGAGAAACCTCACGTGTTCATTTCAGCAAGTGAGCAAAGCCTTGAAACTCACCTGCTCTTTCATGGCAGCCAAAGGTGACTGACCTGGGATGAGCAGACAAGGGCTGTATCGAGGTTTAGATCTCCCCCTCAACACCCCCAGTTCAGCACAGACAGACACACACGGTGAGCAATACTCGGTTCCTCCTACAAAGCCTTGTGTCATGCTTAACCCCCACCCTCTCCTCAGCTCCAAACCACAACAGCAGCACTGGGAATTCAGGAGGCTGTTACTCAACTGTGGGGTGTCTGCAACACAACACAGCCATCAATTTCTTTAAGTTGGGACCTCTGCAATCCAGAAGGGGAAGAGGAAATCAGAATTTCTTCCAAGGGCTAACATCAGATCCAGAAGATAAATCGGGTCTTTTGCTAAGTCATTCCTGATGCAGGATCAAGTTAAGATGTTAATATCATTCAAAACAAACCAACCAACCAACCTCGAAACACCCTCTCTTCTCACCAGTCTACAGGCCTCTCAAAATGAGATTATAAAACCCCTCAAAGGAGTCCTCATTTGAGAAGTTCAGCAGCAAAAGGCACCACTGCCACCCACCCACACTTCATTAATTTCTAGAGGACAGCACAGTTCCTTCAGCCCATACCTGTTTGCAGAACCTCAGGAATCCAATCGAATAGGTCTTTCCCCACAGACAGCAAGTTCCATATACACAGCTGGACCTGAAAGAGCCAACACAAGACAATAGGGCTCAGAAGCAAGATTTGGGCTAGAGTGCAAGATTCCTACCCTCTTTGTCTACCTCTCTGTAGCAAAGTTGTAAGACTGGTGCTTTCTCCAACTGTGATTACAGTTACAGCCATACCCTCTTTCAGAGATGTGTTTAAAAACAACCTGACTCCACACTACAATCTTTTTCTTTCTTTTTTTTTCTTTTTTAAACCAAATAGCATGGGGAGAAACACAGATCCTAGAGGAAGTACACACTGTCAACCAAAGACAGAAAAGATTTAAAGGAAGAGAAGGGAATAAGAAAATAAACAAAGGAGTAGGCAGGTGTCCAGAAAAGTTGGGAATCAGTCCAGCTTGCCTAAGAAGATGTGATCAGCCTGATGTGTCTCAGAGCAGGGTACTGGTAAATCATCACCATCCATAGTGCCCAGCTCCAGCAGACATTCGTCGCCTGACAGTTTTTCAGGGTACGGAGAGAGGCCCAGTAGGTGGGCAAAGGAGGAGGAGAGTGTCATGCATTAAGCACGATAAATACTCACTCAATTGGTTTCCCTCTGATCTCTGACATGATGGAGCTCTCCCCTCCCAAGTATTCATAGCAGAGGCTGAGAAAGTTGTATATTACAAAGGCTGCAAAGACATCAATCAGAGTAAAATGACAATCGACTTCAAAACAGGTGGAAGGACCAAGAGTACAGGCAACAGACCAAGCATTAGCAGGGACTGCTTATGCAGCATCTTTCACTTCAAAGCACTCCAGATTATTTTCACTGCATTTATCATCCTACCTCAGCACTCACAAGACTATCTGAACTGGAGTTTGGCCAAGGTCCCAGGCCACTTCCATGACTCATGCCAAAAGGGTCACAGGACCATTTAAAACTGTGGTCAGTCTCTGTTTTACTTGGCACCCGTAAGACGTCATTCTTTAGAGGGTTCCTGTGCATTATTCCAGGACATTACACTGGTACTAAATAATTTGGAAAACTTATCTCTGATCCATCAACCATATCTTATCTCCTGTATATTTAACCTTTTAGGTGACGAACACAGTTTCTCTCTCTGAGGTAACCAGTTTTTAGACATAAGAATTGTGGAAACAGAGGGCTTTTACCACGCAGTAAAACTCTGTTTTCATGTCTGGCGGAGATATCTGAAAAACAGGCTCTGTGCTTCATCTCCTCAGAAAGCTGAAACTTCTTGTGTACTGAATAGCCTTCGCCTTGGGCCACTTGTTTTTTGCCTTCCCCAGCAACCAGTACAGATGAGGAAGAGTCTTCTCAGACTGACCACTAACACTCTGCCCCTTTTCAATTCTCTTCAAGTCTCAGTTTTGCTGATATATACAAACTGAGGTGAAGACACTGTGGGGAGGGTTCTCATCATAACTACACACGCGCTTCCTTTTCATGGTATCCAAACCCACCTAACTGTGCACAGAGTAAGCCTGTAAGCCTGTACCTGCCCTATCTGCTACTCTCTTGACTTGTTATAATCGCTGCTGGACCCTCAACAGTTGTGAGATTCTTAGGGCAAGGACTGTTCTCCTAAGTTTGCCGCCTAAAACCCTGGGGAAAAACGACAGACCAGGTGATCCTTCTTTCAGTGTTATTTTCTATGATAGTCTGTACCTGGACTTCCCCTGGAATGCCAACACCCAAATCCCGGTTTTGGTCCCCAGCATTGACGTAATACAAAGAGAAAATAACTTGGGATGGAAACAGAAGTCTCACGGAACTTTGAAATAAGAACAAAAGCCTAATAATATACAGTGTTGAGAAGCTGACCTCACCAAGCAGACAGTTATTAGGCCCGAGGTCAATTTTCCCACGTGGATGAACTTTCAAGTCAGAGACAGACATCAACTCTAATTCTCCTACAAGCATCCAAACTATGCCCTGGAAAAGACATACTCAACACTTCCCAAAACGTTCGTAGTCTCAAAACATTACATTTATGGCTTGTAGGCGTGCCTAGTTGGCAAGAACACCACAGCACATAAAAGCCAGCGGTATACCTGCTTCTGTGTATGTAATTGGGATATTGTTATTCTGTCTGTAATCCTTGTTATTGAACAAAGCTAGGTATGTTCACACAGCAGTGATTTTGCTAAAGCCTTAATTAGGAGAGAACACATCAACCATGGAAAACTTATTTAAATAACTGTGGTAACCCCTTTTGCGTGCAATTTTCCTGCAACTTAGCTGACAGCTCCCAGCACCCAAAGGAAGAAAAGCTGTGCTTTTCCTATTGTCCTCCAGTGACCCCTGCCCTCTGATGTGGTCATTACAATACCAGCTGCCCATTCCACAAGCACTAGGGAAGAGATGACATCAGAGGAAGACAAGAAAAAAAAAGACAAGAAACAAAAAAAAAAAAAAGGAGGGGGAAATATCTGCCCCTCCATCCCCCAAAGAAACGAGTGCTAGCTAGCTAACTATCAAAGCTCACCACATTACCAAAAGAACTCTTCTCCCATTCCTGATCTGCATTCATCAGATGGTGCTCATAACATCAACGTAGCAAAAAGAATTATCTACTTGTGTCAGTGTTACCGATGCTCAGGTTTGTATAGAAGCAGAGTCACATGAAAGAGCAACACCAAAATAAGTTCATCCTAACGCACACTATGAAATGCAGACCATGAACGGCCCAAGACAGTTTTCAAAATCCCCCTGTTCCCTAACAGAGCTCCCCCCATTTTGCAGCCTAATACTTTCCCAAAAATGAAGTTATAAGATGGATGGCAAGGGAAAGCAGAGAATAAAAAGGCTGTTTCAAAGCAGTCCCCAGAATAAGTGAGGGGGAAAACCTGCTGACCAAAAAGGTGCTTTCACTTCCACCTGTGGTCTTTTTGCACAGCCCAATGTGTGGAGTTGAACTCCGGGGCATGGGCTGCCTCCTGAGCAGATGTTCAGATGTTTGCAAACTCCCCAAGCAAGCGAGGCAGAGAGATAGTGGCTGTTGCTAGGAGAGGAGTTTTGCAGAGCAGCAGGCTTCCTGCTAGACCTACACACACACACAGGGTGGGGAAGGAGGGAAGAAAAAAATAAAAAAACCAAAAAAAAGCCAGGCCCAAACAAAGATGCCTTCCGAATCACATGCACACATTTGCCATCTGCTGCTGCATCGCAGAGCATTGTCATTGTATGTGAAGAAGGGCCTGCTGGTCCCTTCAGCTGATTAACTTGTTCACATGGCCAGGGGCACCTCTCTGCAATGCAGATCTCACCAAAACAACTGCACCAGCCACGTCGATTTATCGACGGTATAGCAATAAACTGTCTTCAAAAATACACGGCTAGAGTGGACTTTCTCCTGCTGGATGAGATCAGGAGGGCAGTTTAGACAGCATTTACTGGAGAGTAACTGTTTCCCTCGCATAAAATGCTAGTGGTACCATCTGCAGCAGATAACCGAAAATTACATAATTGGTAATTCATCCCGAACACGGCATGCTGTCTTCTGCAGGACTTCAAAGCACTTTACACCTCACCAACACCAGCACGTGGTGGCTGTGCCACCCTGTGTGATCACACAAGCGGCCACAGGATGGGACCAGAAGAATACACCACTAACAAACCACGTCAGGAAGACAGGACAAAGCAAGTGTCTGGCTGCTAAGTACTGTTGCAAGAACCAGGAGCTAACTGATACCTCGCTTTCAACACTCAGCTAGAGTCAGATTTTTGGCTTTACACCTTCCTGAAGCAAAGGACTCAAGAAAATAATAAACTTTGTCTCTACAGAACATTGGAGGGAAGGCTCAGCACATCTTGTCATGCTCAGAGGGCAGCGAGGGAGAAGGTCAGGTTGGACAGGGCTTTGCGTGAAAGATGTCCCAGCCCATGGCAGGGGCTTTGCACTAGATGATGTTTAAAGGTCCTTCCTGACCCAAACTATCCTATGATTTTCAGTCACTGAGCAAACCATGGTCACCCAGTGAGGCACACTGTAAAATTTTGTCTCAGTAGGTGACAGCCATGCTTTCCCCATGTCCCCAACCAGAAGCAAAAGTTCACTCAGGGCAAAGATTTCCCACCTCCCCCCGATTTTCTGTCTGACCCCTCCTTACCTTCATAGCAGTCCCGCACTGTGCCAAAGTAAACATAGTACTGGTCATTGGTGAAGAACAGGAGACTGAGCCATGAGTCAAAGGCGTAAATGGGCACAATGAAGAGGATCCGAACAATGTAGCGCTGTTCATTTGGGCAGCTATAGCAGCGGAGATGCATGTAGATCTGAGAAGATGGAGAGGGGAAATCACGATCAGCGGTATGTGAAATAGAGAGGAGAGAGTGGAAATGAAGAGTCAACTGGACTACCAGAAAAAACAAACTCAGTAAATCACCTCTTGATTGCCTCCAGCAACTTCAAGGTGATGAACATAAAAAAAAAAATTTAAAATCACTGTTATCATATGGCATTGATACAGCATCCCTTAGTTTGCAGAGAGCTGGAAGGAGGAGGAAAAGGAAGTGGGAAGCATTTCTATTCTAGTTTCTCATTGGCAATTAATTTACTGTTATTATCATCACCACCTTGCCCATGTTTTGTTCATACCTTTTCTCCTAATTATCAATCCTGTATTTCTGCTATTCCGTTTTAAGTGCCCAAGATTCACAACACTGCAGGCTGCTTTTCGCTGAAGAGGGAAGGAGCATGCACTTAAGCGCATGCTCATTGTAAACACTCTCCCTCTTGGCAGTTTTGGATGCTTTCAAGACTTTCACCTGAAATAACCTAAGAGAGCCTTTCCCAGCACTGCCAAGAGCTGATAAGCCACGGCCCGTCTGCTCATAAAGCGTCATTCTGCACGTTGGTGACAGCACAGCCACAAAGTGTCAGCCATTAAGTGAGCACGGAGCTCATGCACTGTATTCAAAGGAACCACACAGCCACACCGCTTATTTTGTCTGTCTGCACACATGCTAATGCCCCTAAATCACTGACTGAGGGGGATGCAATGTCCCCACCCTATCCACTCCCACTGCTCACAGTTTGTTAGCCATCATTAAATCCCACACCTAAAATGCTTTTTCACAGAATACCCACCTCCTGGGAGAGGTACTGGCCACAAGCCTACCCTGAAGATGAACATCACTCCTGCAGTGGCCTAATAACACGCAGCCAGAGAGCTTCAGCATGAGTTGTGAGCACACTGTCAGCCACGGAGTCAGCAGAGGGCACATTCTCCAGAGGCAAGGCCTCCGTATGGCAACCCTCATCAAGTGACTGCCCCAACTGCCAGGATTAATAACAGCTAGTTTACTACATACGTGCCTCACGACTGACCGATTCTGCTGCCTGAAGAGGCACAAGCATTTGTCTGAAGCTTCGCCATGTGCTTTGGGGTGCTGTGAGGATTTTTCAAGGTCTAACGTAGCATTCATTGACACTCTTGCCTTTCGGACAGGGCTTTGCGTGAAATGTCTCTCTCCAGCTCTGTTGCTCATCTCTCCCGGCCTCTTGGTCCAATCTGGTCAAAATTGACTGAAGGGCTCAAAATACCTTTGTTTCCTCTCCCTATCCCACAAGGAGCTGACAAAACCCTCATTTCCTGAGGAGAACAGGTTGAAAATAAACTAACAAACCTTAGGGATATTTTTTCCTTGTGACAATCCCAGTGACACACCTCACCCAGCACAAGAACAGCTGACACTGGAGTTCAGATGACCCTAAGCTTTGCCCTTGGGATGTCACAAGAGCCCTGCAATCCATGTGCCTGCGAGAGCACAGGAACTGCTGCCTTCTAACAGGACAACAGCGTGTTTCAATCAACACTGTGTCTCTGGCACTGACCTCCATTGGTTTCTTCGGAGAAGGGCATCAATGCCTAAGTGTGCAACGCTATACTGCAGAGGAAAGATTTCTTTCTACCCTCAGTAGGCAATCAATTTGTGCTCTGAAACAGGAGGATCCATGGCACTTCTAATTGTTACCCAAGCTGGTGAAACTGCAGGTGTTACTCTTATTCATCAGTGACTAATCCGTTTTTGAACTTCGCTAGCCCCTGTACTCCATCAATAGGCTGTAGTTTTCTAGACTCTAGTCATCACTCTGGAATCTACGGACGAACAGGTACCAAACACAGGTTGATAAATAACAGGGCTTGCGTTTCCCCACTGTGTTTTTCAGTTCACATGACAACTGCGTGAAAGAGAGGTAGAGAACAGGATGCAGGGTTTGACTTGTTCTGGCCCCCAGGACACCTGTCCCAGAAAGAAGGAAGGGGAGAAAAATTAAAATAAAACATTTCCTGCTACTCCTTTCCGCAGCGTAGTTCAGGCTGTGGAATCCACTGGCACAGGAGATCAAAGGAGGTATGTCAAACAACAGATGACCATGATCATTTAGCCAACAGCTGACACAATAACAAAATGGCTAGATTCATCTACAAGACCTGGGAAAGGATGGCTTGACATAACACACCTTTCTGCAAACACTCAAGAGATGGTCCAGTATTTTACACCTGCTAGTTTTAAAGAGTTTGCTTCCTCTCCAATTCACACTATGGAAACAGTCTGAACCTGGGCAGAAAAAGGCTTTCATATAAAAGTTGTCACCTTGATCAGCACAGAAAATATATTAGACCCCAAAGAAGAGGGCCTGGTACCACTCCAGAGTCTGTAAGCCCCCATCACATAGCTGTATGTGGCAGAGATAAGCCAGGGTATCATGTGTTCTTCCATATGGGGAAAAGAAAAGGATGAGAAGTATGAGTGATGGGGTTTTACCTGATGGCAGGTGATGAGCAAAGCTGTCCATACAAAGAAACCTGAGATGGCCTGAGCAGCGGTGGTCATGAGAAATATTGGCTGCTCCACAGCTGTGGGGCTGCCATCCTCCGGCATCCAGGAGAAGTTGGGAGCTACAGCTGGAGTGGTGGCAGTTGACCCCAACCTGGGGGCTGCGGTGACGTCAGTCATCACTATCATGGTGCCTTTCTCGTGTGAGGTTCCAGTTGGGATTGCTAGAGAGCCACCCACAAGCCAAGACCTGTCAAGGAAGAGAACCAAAAAGCAATTGAACCCAGCTGAGAGTACTCAGGAGCATAACAGTAACAGTACTTTGCATCTCTCACATGCCCTTGGACCAGGCTGCTCACATGCTTTACGACCAGGACCTGGAGAAGTCTGCCACTGCCACCCCTCGTGATACAACAAATCATGTGGTACTCAAGAACCTCTCTACCACTCACAACACAGCCTCCCCAAAATCACGGAACACTGCCACTGCCATCCCTATTCCTCAGGCAAGCAATCTCCACATCTCCCACTGCCATTTTGGAAACAACACTTAGCCTGAAGTACCTTCATAGGAAGGATATGTGCTGAAAGCTCTCCTCGCTAGAAAGAAGAGCATGAACGTGACGCTTTTACCAAACACCATATGGCATGGTACACTTAGCCAGCCTATCATTAATTCTACTAACTTAGCGTTGCTTCCTATATGACGTGAACTTAACCTAATTGGCTTTTAAAAGCCAGTTGACCCATGAAAACACACCCAGAATACAATGATATGCAAGATTTCAAAGCAGTACAACCTCTGCTCATTTCCTGGATAAAAAGCTGTTTTCTGTCAATGGAACAAATTCTTGAAGGTCTAAGATCTAAAGCAGCTATTATTTTCAATTTGGTTGTAAGCAGACTCTAATGTGACCTCTGGACTGGAGGCAGATAATCCACTTAAACCAAGATCACAAGCAGGCAGCCATTGGTTCTATCCACTAGAAGAGCTGCTTCTGATGCAGTTGTACTAAAGACATGGTTATCAAGGGGAAGAGCACAATATTACCCTTTAACAGTTTTCAGGATACCCTTTCTGTAAAAGCGCAAGACGTAGCTCCTATGCAGGCCTTTAAGATTAGCAGATGGAAAGGCCTTTGGAAAGGCCAGCAATCCATCGCCACAGTTTACAGCTGCAGCAAGGAAGGACACGTCTGTCATTTACTGACAGGGCACAGGAGAACATGAAAGAGAACACACATCCACAGATGAACTGCCCCAGCTTTGCTTCACCCAAAGCCACAGCACAAATCGGGGAACAAGCATCCAGTAAAAGCAGAGGGCCAGGAGCAAATCATTTCCACATGCACACCAAGGTGTGCAAATGGCTCCTCCGGCGTACGGTTTTCCAAACCACACACTTGCAACAGCAGCATGCAGCACTCTAATGTTACTTATGCCACATTCCACCTCATTTCTGCTTTCTTCCACAGGGGGAAGAGAACAAATACAAATCCTGGGAAATATCCAGGTTTGTCTAAGCAGATATTATCTTACCATAGAGGGAGCTGCACAACTGTGGTGGTTTAATTTACAAAATAATCGTGAAACTTGGCTTTTCTTCATTCTTCCCAGTCGTTCTTTTCCAAAATATCCCTGCTCCGAGTTACAGCTTTCCCTAACTGCACATACTGAAGGGTAATTCCCTTCCAGTTCTGATCAGTACAGGAACTATAACCATTAAGTTTTGAGTTTCAAAGCATACACACACGCATTACATTATCTATATTATACCTAAAAATTTGGAGAGGTGAAGACTGGATGGAGATGTCATATGGCAGCAAGGCTTTTATTGCTTTGAGAAGAAAGGGATTTCTACACAAGTGGTTTCTGAAGTGACTGAACACTCACAGTGCTGAGAGTGCTTCCACCAAGCTCACAAAGGGCACATCTAAAATGAAATCAGAGCAGTTGCACCTGTGGTTAACCTAGCTCTAAATAAAGTCCAGCCAGCTGCGATCCTGCACATCCCAGTGCACTTCGGGAGCTATGCAAGAGAGGAAGCTGCTAAGCCCTTCCTAAAGTTCACGGGGGAGAGGATCTCTATTGCAGGACACCAGTGGCAGGAGGGATGGGATCTGGAGCTCCACGTTCCAGCTAATCAAACCACACCAACAGCACGGACCCAAATGCAATGCCAGTAACATCAGCAGAACTGAAGACCTGAAAGGGAATTCCTCTGGTTCTCTGCTCTCGTTTTAAAAGAAGCTGAAACAACAAAAAAGTGACCAACAAGCATTCTGACGTGACAAGGGAAGCAAGGACACTTACAAGTTCAAGTCATATATGTAACCTTAACACTGCCCCCTTGTGATTATACATCAACTGTCATTAATTACATGATTATGCATCATTCTTCACCTAATCCCCTTTAATTCACACAGTCATTGAAGCTATTAACTCTTCCCAGCACTGTGTTCTGAAAGAAAATATACAAACTGTCTTAACCAGAGCTCCACCTCTCTTTTCCTACCCCAAACTCCAATCCACCTCACCACCCATGAGCACCCCCCTGTTCCTCAGGGTTGCCCCTGAAGACAGCTTCTTAATCGGTTGATACTTTTTATTGCCTCTAAGCACCGACTTGCAGTTCATTCTCCTTGCTAGTGAAACACGAAGGAACACTGTACTCCTGAATCTGCAAAATTAACACATACCTTTGAAATTATCCCTTCTAATCTCCTGAAGTCCCATACACCACTGCTACAGTGACAGGTGTGAGCAGCGCACAAAGGTATTATGAAAGACTACTGTATGCAAGAAGCTGAAGCTGTAAGAGCAATTCCGAACTATATTTAAGAAATAGGTAATAGCACGGATGACTGGAGCCTTAACCAGGTGAGTGGATTTCAGCTCATTCACCACCACCAGCTCAGAGTATGTCAGCTCCTCTTTTGCCTTGTTAAAAAGACCATGATGAGAGCAGGCTACAGCAACTGTCTTAAAAGGCCTTGTTTCTGAGGTACCTCTTCCCCGCCGTGCAAGGAGACACCAGCCCAGCACATCATTAGAACAGGCTTCCAGCAAAGGCAGTGCCTGGGAGCACATCACAGCAAACACGCTGCCTTGACAAGCTACAGACCCAGCACCCTGGTTAAGCAGCTTCCCTCTTACCTGACACAGTGAACGTGTTTTGATGCTCGTTTCTTGCATGCCTACCTCCACCACAGCCCACGGCAGTGCCGCAATACATGCCTTCCTGCTTCCTCTCGTGCCTGGAGAAAAAGGTCCTTTCCACTATTTCATATTCACCTCAATTTTCTCCATTCTCTCGCTTTGCTTCTCCAGCTGTGCAACAACCTGGCAGCAGTTAGGCTACTGGCTGCTTCTCTTTTCTGTGTACTCCTCCCAGCTGGCTACACGCTCTCTGTTGTTTCTTGTGCATTTTAACTCCTTGGGACAACCATCTTTTTGTTCTCTGCCCATACAATTCCCAGTACCACAAGGTACTAAACCATGAGGAAGACACTTCACATTACCATATGGCAAATTAAGGGCATTTAGAAACCTAAATTACCACTGCAATACAAACCAAACTAATCTAACACATAATAAATTTTGAAGAGGTCCTTACTCTCCTGCCATATCGTGTTTCCTCTGCCCATCTCTTTCACCGCCACCTCATTGCTTCCACTTCAAGGGAGAGTAAAATTACTTGCACACTCATTCTCCCTTTCTGGAGGGCTCTCCTAAATATATCCAAGGAAAACATTTCAACACTTCTAAATTTCACTCTTGAAGCTTTTCCTATCTTCAGCTGACTACCTTGCTCCCCCTGGAGGTAACCTGTAAGATAGGACGTCCTAAACAGGACCAGGAGAATGGATAGCCAGGAAAAGCACCAAACTTTAGAAACTGGAAACACGCACACAGAAAAGTATATCTGGGTAAACATACAGGGCTTTTGGATGCAGGGTTAGGTGTATTTCAGGACGGTCACAGGAAACTTGGATCAGCTGGTACGATTCCTGTATGCGGGCTACACGAGCTTCAGGCAGTGCTTAGGTCTACATGAGGTCTACAGCCAACAATCTCAGATGTGGAATGCAGAGATGACACCCCCATTCCCAATGAGCCATTACAAGTTACACACGTTTGAGCGAGACAGGACCTTGTACTGCTAGGGCATTCACTTAAACACCAACCTAGCACCAGCTTAAACTTACCTAACAGATCTTCTGAAAGGGTATGCTCTCAATGCAAGGAGGAGAAAAGAAAATAAAGCAAAGCGCATGCTACTGATATCATGATATCTGCCCAGAGAAGCTGTGGATGCCTCATCCCTGGAGGTGTTCCAGGCCAGGCTGGATGGGGCTTTGAGCAGCCTGGTCTAGTGGGAGGTGTCTCTGCCCAGGGCAGGGTGGGTGGAACCAGGTGATCTTTAAGGTCCCTTCCAACCTAAACCATTCTATGATCCTATGAACTATCCTGATGAAAACCTAGAGACTCAAAACACTCTTACTGAGCTTCTTTATAGGGAAGGGGCTCCAACCTGCATGAGGCCCGGTTCCATTACAGACACCACGCTGATATAAAGGTAGCAGGGATGTGTCCACAGGGCCTGCATCCACAGAAAACTAGCAGTGCAGTAATTCTTGATCAGAAGCAGATTGCCATTTCTGTATCTTTTGGAAACAGAGGCTTTCTGTCTCTAACATTAACATGGCAGCTTCTGCCACCAAAAATAAACTCAGAACAGTAAACAGAAGGGATGTGGCACAAGCGAAAACAAAAAACTTCATTTTTGGCTTGTGTAAAGGCATGGAAAATGTTACCACCAAGGAGGAGCTATTTCTACATAAAGATAAACAAACAAATATGTAAAATCCAGTTCTGATGCAACAAAAGTGGTGTAAGAGGAGGGAAGAAACGTTCAAGCTTGATCCTTCAGTTCCTAGGGGTACTTCTGAACACATATTCAATCACAGAGTCCAGGAAAGGAGGAGTGGGCTGCCGGCTCTGAGCAAGACCTGCTCCGTTGTGCTGCTGGCAACAGCTCACTCATTTTGCCCTGATGTCAGTAAGAAAAGAACCCTCAACGACACGGCTCTGAAGCCATTCTCAAGCCGTTCTCTGCCATCTGCAAACACAATCTGTGCTTTTAAAATAGATCATCTCCTTCGAGGCTAAAAGAATTTAATTTCTAAACTGCTGAGAGAGCAAAGAATGATGCACAAAGCTATCCCATGAAAGAGTCTTAACAGCTAAGCCTCCTTCTGCTGTACAAGATATGATCGAACAAAACACGCATGACCTGGCTGCCAAGGTTCTCCTGGAAAGCTACGAGGCAAGAAATTGCTCCTCCTTAAAACCTACTCCACACTTACTGTAGTCTCACCACCACGCTGAACTTTGTTTCTGTTAAGATACCACAAAACCATTTTCCATTCCCTTCCTAACTTCTAATTCCTCCAAAAGCTTCTCCATTAAATTATCATTATTATGGACCCAAAAAGATCAATGCAGAAATGCCATGTGGTAGGTGATTGTAGAGTCTGAATCTTCTGCATCTATGAGGACACAAGCCAGAGCTTTACCTTAGTGAAAGCAGGAGCTTTATGGTTTTCAGAATGTCCCCTACACTTACAAGGAGTATAAGAACACATGACAAAATGGTTCAAGGTCTATTTTAGACTATTTTAATTATAAGAACACCTAGAAATGCCAACTGGGATCAGCTCTTTCCATTGTGCTAGGTATATATTGCAAATTTATAATTGATTTAAAGTCTTTTTCAACCCCAAAGGCATGGCATCACCAGCTGATCTGCTAAAAGGCAGGAAAGGGAGGAGGTAGAGAGTCAGGACAAAATAACATAATGCCATACAGTGAGAGACTCACTGGTGCAGCTCAAATCAGTGATAGCTATAAAAGAAAATCAAATGCTTTTAAATTCATTACTTCTTAAATTGCTTTTGGTCTCTGGAGTGACATCTAGTTTACTTAGCTATGAGACATGAAAAGGTCCCAACAGTGCATTTTTAAGCTCTCCAGCACCATTCCCAAAACAATCTGAGTTATGTATGTGACCTGGCATGCCATTTTTACTAGTGCAACTCATTTACGTTTTACTATTCATGCTGGGCAAAGCTTTCCTAACGTCAAGTCAGTGAAAGTCACCCCACAACAGGCACTTTGAACACCGGCGTACAAATATAACTCCAAACACACATGAGCAATACTGTGCTCAGCTAGAAGACAGGCATTTGACAAGATTTACAAAAACACGCAGTGATTCAATCTACAGTTACTGCACTTCATATCAGCTTAATGCACTTCTCTCTCCACATAACAAATTCCAATCCAAATGCACTTCTTTGCAATGTTACGTCTCCAGAGGTGTAAGAAGTCTGAAAGCTGAAGGGATTTTGCCCCATTGCAATTTTTAAAACAGCTGTCAGTACAGTCAGTGAAACAAGAGAAAAGTGTCACTGGGACATAAAGCCAGTAGCACCAGCACGAGCGGAGCAGGAAGAGCCTTAGCCTCAGAAGCAGAGGAGTCACGCACCCAGGAGGACCAAACCCCAGGACAAGGCACACACCCACTAAGCTATACTCAAGAGATGATCCAACGCCTATGTGCACGTAAGAGCATACCATACACATAAACAATTTAACCTTCAACAAGGCCATGTAACTTCTTTTCTCGTTTTAAGGAAATTAAACTCTGAGAATACCACAAAAATCTTCTCCACTTCCAGCTCACAGAGCCCCCACCCATTTTGGTAATCCACACACAGTCATCCAAACAGAGAGCAGCTCCCCCTCCCTTTGCACCCATTTAAAAACTCAGAATCAACAATAAAACCCTTTTACCCTGAGCCGTGCACTCTTCTTTCCAGAGTTTTTTTCTGCTCTATTAATTTCTGTTGTCTCGCTGTACTCACACAGCCCTCCTCCCCCCCCATCCTCCTCCTCCTCTTTTTTTTTTGCAGACTGACCCACATTGTGATAGGTCAACATCCAGCATCCAGTCCCTTTTTTGGAAGGGGACAGGAAAACAGAGAGAAAGGGGGAGGGAAAGAAGAAGAAAGGATGTTCCCCAACCTTCCAACCTCTCCTTCAAGACAGGATCAGGCACACTTGTTCCGTGTGCTCACTTGGTCCATGCACTGTGTCCCTTTCCCATTTTCCCAGCAGCCCCACTCCACACGAACCAGTCAAGCCCTCTGCTCCCAGGAGAGAAACACAGAATGACTACAAAGATATTCTGCAACTGGCAGAGTGGAAAGAGACAACAAGAAAAAGGATGTGTTGTAAATACTTGTGTCCTGCCTGACAGAGGAAGTTTGCATTTCATTTTCCAAATTCTCAAGAACAAAGTCAAATCAGAACTTATTCCACCACCACTCACATTCATCCTTCCCCACGTCCAAGTGCCAAGACAGAGGAGACAACAGTTTTAAAGTTGCCACAGGGTATGCAGTTACTCTAAGAAGAATCAGAAGTCAAACTCTACAGCAGGACCAAAAGCCATTTAACTTGTGGCAGTCACACATATATTGGACCATAGTTTTCCACACAGAATATAACATACAGAATCTATCAGATCAGATTCATACCTAAATTAATCAAGTAAATGTGCTGGAAGAAGCGAGATACCTTATCACAAGCCTAGGCAACTGTGTAGCAACGCATATGAGGAAGATGGCACATCCGATTTCCCCAGCAATCATTCTCTGATGCAAATATGTAACAACAACGACCACTGCAAAAGCAAAAACAGTGACTCTCAACAAGGCACCCAAAGCCACTTTGTATGAAGCCATTCTGTTATTGCTAAAATAACGTCTGATCTGCTTTTTTTTGTCTGTGGGCTGTTGCTTTTTTTATTTTTTTAAACTCTGGACAAGACACGTTTACATCCTTCTTGTTAATTCCCCAAAATCACTGACTCCTAATTTCACTGCTCCTGTTCAACATCGCCCCATCAATACTTCTCTCCTGCCCTGCTACTCCATCAAGAAAAATAAAAATCCTACAGAGGCAGATGTCCAAAAGCAGAATGAGAAGCTTTGTACTCCTGGGAGAGGATAGTTCCTCCCCACACAAAAACGCCAAGCAGTAGATGCAAAGCTGCAGTGCTGATGCGAGTTAAAGCTTGAACCCAAACACGGCACTTGCCTTACAGAAAAGTTACCTCCGGAGGCTCACAGGCAGAGAGCAATGCCTGGGGGAGGAAACCATTCTCACCCTTGCTGGCTAAAGCACAGACAGCATCAGAGGGGAAAACCTTGCCCAGCAACCTCTTCCAAGGGCTACTTAGGCCACATGAATGGCTAGAAGCTGCTCAGCCTTTCCTGACTCAGCACCGAAGCTGACCACAGGGGTTTGCAGAGAAGTTGCAAATACCATTAGAAGCTGACGGATGCCAACAGCTATTAAAACACAGTTTGAGGTGATTCTGAAATACCTGTCTCTGTCCCAGAGTCAGCAACAGCAATGCATTTTCTCTACACAGAACAAGGCACACCAGGCGTCCACCTGAGAGGGTGCGTGCTTAAAGACAAAACTTCAACCCAATTTTTCCAGACACGGTAAGATTAAATTACCCAGTTGGACCAAGTTTCCTAAATGGGAATTTATACGAATAACTTGTGGCTTAAAACTCTGCTAGAAAATCGGTGCCATCACAAAGCCATTGGGACAGAGGAAAAAAAAGTCCGAAAGTTAGAGGAGTTTGGAGGAAGAGAGAGGTCACTCCCAGCGCCCATGGGACAATTAGCTGCAAATACCGTCACCCACCACTAAACACTTCTTCCTAGCAAAACTGGCAACAAGGAGACAAGATGTGATGAGCCATGAAGAGAAATTCACTCTCTTCTAATCTGCCTCCTCAAGCGACTGGCTTCTCCAGGTTCATTTTAAATAATCTGGAGAGAGGCACAGCTACTTACAGTACTGCTGCCTGGGCGCTATCTGCACTGGAGATGAGCAGGCAACTGCAGGCTCCCAAGCAATCAGCTCAGCAGCCTCCGATAGCATCCATGTCATGTTTCACAGCCTGGGGAGGGAACAGTGGGCTGGCAAGGTCAGCTTTTAAGGTATTATTTCATCTCATCCCCTTCTCAAAGTCTCACTGCTGCACCAGATAATGTGTTGCAGTCACTTTCATTGCTGAACCAGACAGACTTTTTTTTTTTCACCTTTGTGCCACAGAGTCAGCCAAGGGCCAGACATACAATGTACTCAATCAGAGAGGAATACTTTCAGGTTCAAAAAAATCTAAGGCTGTGACACCACCTCTCTATGCTCTTGGTCATTCTCCATTATACGACATCCTCAAATAGCTGATCATTTCAGTATCATTGGACTCCCAGGCACTGTGACTGCCAGAAAATAATAGTAATATTCCCATCCTTTCAATCCAGAGACAGACTTGAGGGCAGCGAGACAAATATCCAGGTACTCTATGGGTTAAAGGACATTCAGTGCTGCATATAAGCATGTAAGTTCTTTCCCTCTTCAGGTTTCCTGTAAATTGTGCCCCTCGGGGGCTATAAAGACCTGGTCACACCCAGATACAGCAGGGTTCCTGGGCAGCTTGCCTATACAGGCATTTTCCCTGCACACAGTTTGCTCTGTTGCCTTCCCAGACATTTTACTTACACCTTCACAAACAAAAACCCCATAGAAGTTGAGCTGATTCTTAAAGACTAGAAAGAACCTAGCTATAAGGAAGTATTCCAGTCCCCTGCCTTTTTCCAGAGGAGGAAGATTCCCAGGTGAGACTCCTGGAGGGTGGCTGAAGCTAGCTGCTTCAGCTGGCAGAATCTCACCTCCAAAACCTTCCTGGGGAATTGCTGCTCTAAAAACAAGTCCAGCTGCTCTCTCTCAAAGTAGTCCATAAGGAAAAAGAAAAAAAGAAAAAAGACAAAACAAACAAACACCAAAGACCTTCTCTAAAGGAAGTTTCCACTCCAAGCACTATCATATTTTACAATTATTTTAGCTAAGTGTTTTAATCCATCTTATCACAGTGTCAAACCGCTTTCAGAGTCACAAGTGTTCCAATAGGGTGTAACGTCTTGGCAGGAAACCGCTCTTCCACCACAAGAAAGCAAACCCCAAAGAGTTTGGGAAGAAGTGAGAACAGCACACAACACACACACGCCGCTTCAAGCAAACAGATGGGCAAGCCACCACACAAAACACAACCACCGCGCTATTCTCTACGACACCTCAATTTTCCAGGGCCTCGATAAGCGCAATCAATCACAAGCTCTAAAAGAGAGGAAAGCTTCTGCCCCCAGCCCTGTTCAGTAACACACAGCAGCTTTGTTACGCAGACAGCTAGCAGCAGTCGTGTACTAGGAAAGCTCTGCTGTACAAAGGTTAAGTGCAATTTCGCTCTGAGGCTCCACTATTCTCCTGATTCTGCAGACAGCCCAACCTGTATGCTCACCACTGCTTTCTAACCCTGTTTTCCTCAATTTTACCCCGAAAACCCTGGGAAAACTAGTCACAGCGGCGGCCCTTCAGAATCAACAAGTCTAATTTGCAACTTCGTATTTTACCTCAAGCTGCAGTATTTTGAACAATGCAACACCAGGCTCTTGAAGCGGCCAGTACCAAATAACAAACACCTCCCAAGGAATTCCTCGCTCCCACCAGCCATTACTGCAAGAGCTTAAAGATATCCTTTGAGCTGCTGGAAAATGAAACAGGCACTTCTGCTAGAAGGAGTAGGAGGCAAGAGCTCACCTCCTTTGCTGCAAACATAAGCCAATTAAACACGGACCCAAAACAGCAGGGGAGGAGGGATGAAGGGTAAATTCCATCACATGGAAATTAAAAAGTTGTTGACTTAAATCAAAACGTCTGATGATTATTAGATATTTTCGTTAACTCAGCAGTAGAACGAGACAGAGAAATGGACTGATATGTCACTTTTAGGGCGGGGGGAAAGTGTTTTAGAAGTTATTTTCATTATGAGTTGGGAAAAACAACAACCCATCCTTCCTTTATCTATGAAAAGAAAAGAACCCTAATCCCACAACTGCACACCGCAAAAGCTCATCTCCCAGCCTGCTACCAGCTAGCAGGCAAACAAGCTGACAGAGAGCAAGGCGGATTTCTAGCTGGATTCTGTCAGATCGTTAGAAACCAGACAGCTCAGAATGCTTTCGTTATGCCAAACCAGAGAGTCACGCTGGACTTTATTTTCTGACCAGCTTATGCATGTCTAAGAACCTTCCCCTTCTAACTGCCACGTGTCCCAAGGAGACAGACAAAAGTACAAGAGATGCCCGAGTGACTGGGAGGCGTTCTTCCCCTTGTCCCACACTTCCAAGGCACAACCCATTTGGCACTCAGAACTGACTGTACAGACTTGAGCAGAATACAAAGAAAAACATCTTCCAACACCAGCAAACTGATTAGAAACGCTCACTTCAACAGCAACATTTTCCCCGATCATTTTACAGCAAAACTGAATCTCTTCTGCTCCGGACGCAGAGGTAGCCACCTGCTGCATACGTGCCACTTAAGGTTTACAGCACAACCGTAACAACAATGGTGTTAAGGACTTCAACACTGCTCCACTAAACCAGAGCAGATTCAAAGCCCATTTTCTTGGGGAGAATGGTGAAAAAAAGCCTGAAGTAGGCCTTTGTGGAAATCTTTCACCATAAGAAAAACTATCCCTAAAGCCCTATTGTTTAGTACTCAGCCAACATCCTAAAAGCGTGAGAGCTTATTTTTTTTCCCCAAAAGCACTGCACAAATACAAACTTTTAGCATGAGAAACCTGAATAACACAAACATTTCTAGAGAAATCTCTGGTTCCTTTTAGGGAGGCTGCTAAGCTCTAAGACTCAAGGGTAACTTCCAGCAACACAAGTTCAGTGGAACAGTTAACTATTGTGTTAGAAAAGCCAAGTCCTTGTTAGTGGGATGTATGCTTTATTGCATTTTCATCGATTGTTGTCTTTTTCTTGCAGGATAGGAAACAGACATTTCTATCCACCCTGTTAGCCTTCGCTCTGTGATCGATCAATGCCTTCTATTTTTCTCTTCAAATGAGGCAAACAGTCTTCTCTCTGGGGAAGCCTGTCTGTCTTCAATAATTACTCCTGTTCAAGCTCCTTACGTGGCAAGAACCGTTTCAAACTTTCTATAAGGAGGAACCATCTTCAGTATTTCCTCTAGATTTCCCACTCCTCCTCCCACTCTTGACAGCTTGTGGTATTCCAGGCAGCTTTCACAGAGCTGTCCCTGAAACCACTCCAGCCCCTTTCCTGGATCACAATCCATCAGAGCCCAGTCACGCACACGTCCTCCCAAAGCCCTCCTTCCACTACACGTTGCAGCGGCCAAGCCTGAATTAGCCCTCGTGGAGCGACTGAAATTTCAAGCCACCGTGAGCATCTGAACGAGACTGACCATAACTCACCTGCGACAGAAGAGCAGGAGGGCACAGCAACAGCCTCCTCAAGGAACTACCGCATCGGCACACGCACACACACGCGCGGTGCCTGGCAGCCCATCCAGACCAGACCAGGGGAAGCACAGCAAACACCAGCCTGGTGCCCACCACCCTGCTGGGGTCTACTGTGCCCCCAGCCTGCGTGGGGACAAACACCCACCCAATGCCACCAAGCAGCACTGGGGGCAAGGGGAGGCTGCGTGGGAACACGCGTGTGCACGCATGGGGAGATTGGGTGGGCTGCAGCAGGGTGATGCTGGGGAGGGGGGGGAAATTGCATGAGCTGCATCAGGAG
>VXBO01014036.1:102791-117360 GCA_013400135.1 Rhinoptilus africanus | reverse complement strand
AGAAAAAAAAAAAAGAGGAGGGGGGGGGGGGGAAAGCACTGTGGTTTCAGAAGAAAAGGAAGGTGTCAGCACTCCATCACTGAGAGCAGAGAGCTTTTGGTTCAAAGCACATAAAATGCTACAAAAATGCCATCTTCCAAGACAGGAGTAAAGGAGAAAGCAGACATGCAGATGCCCAAAGTGCCTTTCTTGGAGGATGCAGAAATAATAGCATTTTTTGACCTAACTTACTGCCTCGCGTTGCCCACTTTAAAGGGGCTAATACTTCCTAATCTTATCAGGCTGCTGACAAAGAAAACTACAGGACTGGCTGGGGGATGCTTAGATGCTATGAAGGGAGAAGGGAAAAGAACCACCCAGTTTTGCATTTAGCCCAAGGCTGGGATACGTGTACACCTCAGAGGGCTGCAGTTACGTACCACGCATACCAAATAAATAAAACTAAACAATATTTGATAATGGCCTACATCCTGAGACAGGAGGCCTGTGGAAATAGGAGTTAGAAGAATGCACATCCATGGCCTGAAAACACAGGCGACAAAGGTAGCATTAATCCTGCAATTTGCCAGCCCTCAACTTATCCATGCTGCAGCTTTAAAGCCTGTAACTGGGTTCCCTGTCTCGAGTGTGAGAGTGCCCTCAGAGGAGTAGGGAAAGACAGGGCAGGAACCAGAGAGAAACCTAGTGAACAGACAAATCAGCCTTTTGGAAATAAATCAGGATCTTGCCTCCAAAATCTTGCTTGAACTCCACGCTGCTTAAAGTAGGCTGGACCACACATCACTATTTGCATGGAGCACAGCAGCTTGGAGCACAGCCACCGACCCCATCCAGAACAAGAGGAGATGTTCTGCGAACATGTCTAGATACAGTCCTAGTGATCTGGGGAAGGCCAGAATTAGAGACTTGAGGTTAGGGAGACTGAAGTCAGTGGGAGATGCTACATGTCCTTATTGGAGGCAAAGAGAGGGGTTACAAAATCAAACTGGGCAGCTCAGTAGCATCCATTACGTGCATGCAAACACACCTTAGCTATGCCTTAACATAGCAATATGATCAAGGAAAAATACCTGTAAGCAGGACACCCAATTATTAAAATGCTGAATGATAAATGTCTGATTATGCTGTATCCCTCAAGTATCATTTCTCAGGTACATGTGGTGATTGTAGCCCACTTAAACAATTTCAGTGAGATTCAAGTACACAAGGAGCTTGAACCAGAACATATTGGGTCACATTTGTCAAACTGCCTCAAAACACTGTAGCCGTCTTTCACCTGTAATCCTGACTACAAGATCCTGGATGAATCATCCTTGGATGATGTTGAAGAACAGCAGCTCCTATATCCCATTTCTTCGTTTCATCCTCAGTTACTATTACATGTCTCCAAGCTATCTCCAAATCTATTATTTTTTTTGCATGGCCTCATATACCACCAGCCACAGGACACTAGATAACATTAGACAGCAAAAGCGGAGTAATTAGTTAGTTAGGAAAAAAGTTCACCTCTACACACCAAAGAAACATTATTTAACATCATCACTTTCTACTTTTAGAAGCCTGACAATCATTGACTAACTCTCACAGCGTGCCTGCAACGCAGGCAGAAGATCTCACTTTACAGTCTGAGAAGAGAAAGAGAAACACAAGTGACGTCAATGCATGCCCAGAGCAGGTCAGCCCAGAAGCAGGATTACAGTCATGACCTGTGACACCACATCACACTTCCTCTCTCCATTTTATTTCAGCTTCTCAGCTCTCCTACAATAGCTGAGGGACTGCTACTTTTATTATAAGACACTCATCCTCTCCTCCCACGCTCAAAAAACCCCTTCCAACATGAAACACAAGGCAGCAACCCAGCATGACCCCTCAAACCCAGCCCACCCTGCAAGCAATCTGGTACCAGTTCCTTCCCACTCCCAGCCAGCCCACACCCTCACTCCCTTCCCAAAGCAGGGTCCTCAGAAGGAGCCGAGTCAGCAGTGGGTAGCAGGACAGTGAGTTACCCGGGGAAGACGTGCTTGGGCAAAGACAGGAGACTGAGGACCGGTTGCCTTGGATGCAAGGTTTCGTGAAAAGGCTTGTTTGCAGTGTAAAGTGCCTCCTGGTCCCCCAAGACAGCGCTTCCCCTCACCCCAATCCTACTCAAAGCAATGCTGTACCCACGCAGGACTCCCTAGAAATCAGCTGTCTTCACTGGGGCAAGCAGTCTTAACCAAGCAATGTGTTCCTGACTACATACTCAAATTTGATTTTGTACATGCTGGGACTACACTTCCCCTTTCTCCCCCCACTGCATGGCAACAGACTTTAAAAACACACAAAAATCTGGAATGGGTGACAGAGGGTAGGATGGGCAGAAGAACTTTATGCTTTGCACAGCCTACACTGATGCCATCTAGGACATGCGTTTGGGGAAGAACTGCCCCCAGCCTCATGTTATCCAGACAAAGCCCATCAGGCTTCTTCCAAGACTGTCTCCTGGGCACCCCTGGGCGTCTATTTCAGACTTTACAAGCTCCAGAGGGTGCAAGGGACTCTCATCCCCAGGGCATGTGAAAATTGACTGGAATGCGTGAACCAAAGCCTGCACAGTCCAATGACTCCCCAACAGCAAGTCTCCAGCTGTGGAAACCCTCCCCGATCTCGCCTCCTACTTTTTCCCCCCTCCAGTCACTGGGAAAAGAATGTGTTTCCTCCAGACATTGGAATGCCCAACCCTTAGCTTGCACATTCAAATAAAGGCATTTATTCATTTGCTATTCCTGTCACACGAATACCCTGGCACCTGGTTCCTTCCCTCTCCCTAAACCACACTAATGTAATATTAAGACAGAGAATTTAGTCTCTGAAAAGTAAAAAATTCAGAGTGATGGTTCCCATGGCAATGCTGCTAACTCACAAATGTGTCTGTCATACACCCTGTGGCAAGATCTTGAGAAACAGGAACTCCAGCTGCAACCCCGACACCCCCATCCCCTTTCCTCCGGGCACGCCATGTAACCTTTATGCCATTCAGGGGAACTATCTGCAACGTGGAGATAAATACACCGGAGACCTGTTGCGCAGAGTAACTCACACCCAGACTTTCCGAAGCAAAGGGCATGAAGAGAGTGACGGCTGTGCAAGAGGAAAGTGACTGATGGCATACGCAGTTTGCCCTCAGATTAGTGTTCAGACATTGTTTGTTCATCCTGATACACAAACCAAGCACCAGTAGTTAAGGGCTAAGTTAGGGTGGTATGAAAAATAAAGGCCTTCAAAAAGCAATAACAACCCCACAACCAGACATTTAGCCTCTCGTGATCAGTTCAGACAGAGCAGGCACACACAAAGTATCGACAGACATAGTAATGAGAATTATTTTGTGCATGTCTCCTTGTGACAGTTACCACGGCTGTGGAAATCTTGACCGAGAATTCAATGGAGAGTCAGTTATATATAAGCAAGTCAAGCCAAAATACAGAAGACCAACTTGGAAAACCCTATGAGAACTATTTTTACTACAGGAAAGAGGTCAGGAGATCACAGCCCACTCTCAACACACAACACACCCCATTTCGATATAAATAACACATTTTCAGTCTACAGTTATACAGTATTAAGCAAGGAAGGCAGTGGGAAACTGCTTTATTTTCTGCAGGTCAAGTCTTGACTTCAGATTTCTGAGAAACCATCTGCAAGAGGGGAGAAGGGGAAGCTTTCCCTAGGAAGAACGAGGACACAAAATCCTGTGGAAGCTGTTAGTTTTAAAGGTTTGAGTTCCCTGCTCTGATTTTCTAATTCCCAGCTTATAGAAGAAGGTCTCCCAGAGATAAAAACTGAGCTGCGAGCACAGCAGCTACTTTCCTGGGTCCACAGCCAGGGCAACTTCAGTGTTTCTGCTCTTTGGATTTGCCAATCAGTACCAGAACCAAGTCACCCTGCTCAGAACAGACCCCACGGTAACTATGAAAGCCTCACACTGTGGACAGACAAAGTTTACCCAGAGTTAAGCAGGGGAAAGAGCTAACACAACAGAGAGAAGTTTCCAGTCAGAGAATGGAAGAGAAAACTGCAAGAGATTTTCACCTTTGTTCCTCACAGCAACCAGGTGCTGCACACCAGGCAGAGATTCATTCCAAGGACAACAGTTCAGGTGACTTCAGGAGGTTTAAGTGCAGTGGGTACTAACCTGCACAAGGTTTTTACAAAGCCTGGAGGATGGCCATCACCAGTGTAAGACTTGGCTGAACTCACAGCACTCTTTCCCAGTCTAGTTTTATCCCCATGGTACTAGCCATAGACACTAAGGACAGAGCCCTACCTCCTTAAATCTGCTTCAGTCTCTTTCAGTGGCGAACAGGGCAGTGTGGTTCACGGACACACGTATTTTCAAGGCCCATGGAAGCCAATCCTCAATCACAAAACCTGGGTGTCCAGGCAGTAGGAAGTCTCCCCTTATTTCAGCTTCTTGTACACTTCCAGCGCATGGCTGTCCCCATCCTCAGTGGTGGGTAACAGGAGTACGACCATATCGCAATGGGCCTGTATCCTCCTGCTCTGACAGCTGCAGAACAATCACTGATGAAGGCACTCAGAAGTCAACATGAGAGGTTTTGATTGCACACATCCCTAAAGGCTCAGTGCCTGAGAACATCTCATTTATATATCTAATCAGCCAGCAAAAACTGTGCAAGACAGAGTTAATAGCAGTAAAGTCAGAGAGGTCACAGCCTTGCTGCTAAATAGGCCCCACTGTATTAAGCAGCGCACAAACACACACTGGTAGACAACTGCTGCCTTCAGGAGCTCAGAGTGCCACAAAAGGCAGGTGAGCTAACACTGGCATAACAGTTATTTGCCCACCATCTCAACACAGGTCAGCAGCATCAGGCACAGAACCCAACCCCTCCACTGCTGGGGACATGCCACCTCCCCCGGACAGCCCCACCAAGGGGCAACAGCAGGCTCACCGATTCCCAGGTGGGTGTTGATAGAGGCGTAACGGGCTGTGCCAGTCAAATTCTTGTTTTCCCGGTAAGGGATGTGCTGGTGGGTCCGGGCATCTCGGTACTTCTTGGCCAAACCAAAATCAATGATGTATACTAGGTTGCCTTTTTTGCCGAGGCCCATAAGGAAGTTGTCTGGCTTCACATCCCGGTGGATGAAGTTCTTGGAATGAATGTACTCAATACGGCTGATCTGGAGAGAGGGAATAAATAAACAAATAGTGAGACAAGTGAGAAGGTAACTCACTCTAACTGCATCTGTTAAAAAGAGTACCCTGTCAAGGAGAGTGGCCTGTCAGAGCAGGGAAAGGGACATTTTGCAGCGAATATCTGAAATGACAGCCAAGGAAAAAAGAGACTCTCTGGAGGCAGAAGGATTTTGAAGTGAAGAATGGAGATGGAATTCAACCCTGCACACCAGCCCAGTCCTCCATCTGGGGAGGTCACCATTAGCACCACAAGGAAGGATGGAAAGCAAGTTCATACAGACTAAAACTTTAAGCTTCAGTACTGACACAAGTCAGCTTTCAAACCTAGCCAGGCTGGGAAAGGAGAGAGCCCAGAACAGCTAAGTGTCTTAAACCCATGGCATGGGCAACTGAGTTGAGATAAATAGTGATGCCAGTCGTTCATCACACAGGCAAAAGCTAATGCACACAATGTTAATACGGGGTGAGCAGCAGGGGAGGGAAGGAGGGGGTGGAGATCAAGAAAAGCCAGCAGTGCCTAGGTTCCAGGCCCCCAGCTTCATCAAGAAATAGAAACCTGGCAGCCACTTGCTGCTAAATGAAAAAAGCCTGGGATATAACAGTTCTTGAGCAGAGAGGATGGAAGAGAAGAAAAGAAAAGAAAAAAAAAGAGACATGGAAAAGGAGAGTAGGCACAAATATTTCAGAGGAAACTCACCATCTGGTCTGCCAGGAGCAGAACTGTCTTGAGACTAAATTTGCGTGAACAGAAGTTGAAGAGATCTTCCAGGCTGGGCCCCAAGAGCTCCATCACCATCACATTATAGTCCCCCTCTGCTCCACACCACTTAATGGAAGGGATACCCACTGGGGAAAGAGAAAGATTAAGCCCATGGAACAGAGGAAAACTGCTGCAACCCCTGCCGAGTAGACCATGTGTAACACCAAATCATTTCCTTTCCAAGGCCCTCCAGAATAATTTCCTTCTTCAACCACTCCCCCAGCCCCATCCTTTCCTCCTCATCTCACCTCCTCCCTGCATCATCTTGTAGAACTTGCTTTCAATGTGGAGCTGGGGATGCTTGGTTTTGACACATTCCAGTTTGATGGCCACCTCTTCACCAGTTGCAATATTGGCTCCTGCAGGGAAATGAGGGTGAAATGAAGATTGTGCAAGCTTCTGCTGAGGCTAAACAATTTTAACAAGGCCCGTACAGATGGTAAAACCTTAAGATTTGCCCTAAAATTTATCCTCTGTGACAGAAATAAGATTCAGACACTTCCATACAGTTTCCAGCACTGCCATTTGCAAAGGCAAGGCCAGAGGAAGGCACACAGAGGAAACCTGCTCTGACCTTGCAGCCAGGCTAGAACAGTAGTCCTACAATGTGTTAACTGCCTCGTTATCTCAAAAAGTGCCAGACTTTACGAGGTCAATCTGTATATATCAGCAGTACCTAAACTGAGTGGAAGCTTTAGCTGTCCCTGACCATACGTACCTAGCCCTTGAACCCAAGCCAGCCCCTCAGGCAGTGATATGGAGTACCTCTTCCTGAGCAAAATTACTGGTTACCTTAGGTACATTGTTTCAACAGAGCCAACTAGTTCAGGAGGAGACACTGCTAACATTCCCAGCTACTTCTGGTTTCTCCACAGCCCTGACCTGCTCAATACAGACAATTCATGAAACTCCAACTTCTCCCTCTCCTGAGGGCTTTAATAATAGGTTTATCTTTTGCCAACACGGAAACATTTGCTATATCCTAAATTAGAAGCGTGAAGAAATAAACCAAATCTGGTACTGAATTAAGCTACTCAGATGCCTTTGTTGAAGGTATTGCTTGATAGTTTGAGATGACAAAAAACCACCCCTCCATGTGCTTCTTTCTGAAAAGAACTGAGCTGCCAGCCACGAAACCCAGCACTCTGGTCCCAAAGTGTACTGTCAAAGTAACAACAGGCTGGTCTTCCTTTCATACTAGCCAAGAGGATTCCAGATGTTTCACATCATCCTAAAATGGAAAGAATGAAGATCTGTACACAGGTCACGGGAATGACACTCAAGACTTGCTTCTCTCTCCTCCCCCCTCCCATGCCTGCCTCACACACGCAGACAAGCCCTTCTTCATATCCGGAACTATTAAAAATTGCACTCAAACACAAATCAGAGAGCAGTTTGATCATGATCAGCTTATAAACACTGTCATAAAATAAACTACTCCAGAACATGCATGCTAAACGTAAGCTGGAGTCAAAGGCAATGTTTTGTAGATATTCCATAGCTAGTTTGATAGGTCTGCTTAATTCATGCCTCTTGATCCATGTGATGACTTTCAGAGTCCACAAGGACAGCTGCAGATATAACTCTCCATCCATCCTTTTTCACTCATGACCTCCAGAGCCAGGGACCAAAGAGAAAAAGGAAATGTTCACACAACTGGATCCCTTCCCCCTCTGGATCCTAAGGATATCCATCTCCTGTTGAAGAGTTCTGGCTCGTACACAAAGTTAGCCAAGAGCTGCCTGTTAGCAAGAAGACGTCATCTAGATACTACAGCGCCAGGTCGAGACAGACAAGCTGCTAGGAATTTGTAAGAGAGGAACAAAAACGATTGGGGCCTAGAGGGATTGATTTACTAAGAAAGATTAAAAGAGCTAAATATGTAACATAGACAAGAGATACAACTAAGAAGGGTGGGGAGGAAGAATGGGACATGACAACAGTCTGCAAATATTTGAAGGCTGTAAACACTAAGGAGGGAGAGGAATTATTTAGGGTGCTCCAAGGGAGGGGAAGGAGGAGCAATGGGATGAATTTAATAAGGGTTTTTACTCAAGATCCAGGAGAAGGGAAAGGGAAAAAGCCATCCTGAGAGCTACAGACATTTGACCAATGGTTACTTTTGGAAAGATGATGGCATTTTCCACTTAAAAACTGATGGCCAGCAAAACAGATCCGTACATTCCCTTCACTCCACCACAGGACCCTTCTTACAAGCATCACAAGTGCAAGAAGGAAAAGACCAGGAAAAGGGGCTCAGATTACAGTAAGAATCATAGAATGTGTTGGGTTGGAAGGGACCTTTAAAGGCCATCTAGTCCAACCCCCCTGCAGGGAGCAGGGACATCTTCAACTAGATCAGATTCCTCAGAGCCTCANCATGAGCGTTTCCTTCCCTTCTCTCTTTCCCCTGCCTTTATGAAGACTTTTCTCCAAATGTTCTGCACCATCTCTCTTGTCTGTTCCCTGGGGGAAATCTTCCCCTTCCTAGTCCATCTGCTGACAAACACACAATGATAAGTCCTCCTAACTTTTGGCAGCGGTAGCATTAGCATTTTGAATGAACCCTACTCCCTGAAGTTGAACAGTGGAAAGATGAATGAGTTCTCATCTCCACATTACACTGGGTGTTTAGGAAGATGATGATGCATCCATCTACTAGGCTGTCTGCAGGTGGTGAGCGTTATCTGTGAGCAAGCAAAGCAGGAAAAGGGAAAGGAGGGGTAAGCACACAGAAAACTTAAGATTCTGCAAAATGTGAATATGCCATTCAAATGATCAACATGGCTTTCAGCCCCACATTCTCCATAGGCCAAACCAGGTGTTAGTCTCTTAAAAAAAAGAAGAAACAATCCTGTGGCTTGGAACAGCAAGAGTAGGATGGATCAGACCTAATGAGGAATTAGTCTTTGCTGAGGGCGTCACCGACTGAACACTTGAGGATCACCCCCTCCTCAAACCACCCTATGTCTTCAGGTTTCTCCCTCTACCATTTCCTGGATAGATATCTACCCAGACCAAGACCACCACAAGTAAGGAGGGAATTTAAGGGCAGGAGTCTCTTTGATCCTTTGTTCCACGCTTTAACCACCATCTTTTTTAAAGATACAGATACAAAAGCAACAGTTCTCTGCTCCATTTCCCTTTCAGAAAAATGCAGCGGAGCCTTCAGCCACTCAAGAGACGTATGTAGGATTGGGGATAATTCCTAACATCCATCCCCGGTCTCGCTCTGCTGTGGGGGCTGCACAAATTCAACTCATTCATCACGAGCTGTTTGAAACGGGGCCCCCGGGACAGAGGACGTCACCGGCTGAACAGGATCTTTTCGGAGTGGAAGCTTTGCTGCATGTCTGATACAATAAACGCCGCCCTCCCTGCGCATCAGGCAAGCCGACAGGCACGGCCCCCCGCTTCTCTCTCACTGGCTTGCCAGGGGAAGAAAAGGAGGGTTGGGAACAGATGGAAGAAGTCAGATAGGGCAAGAGAGAGTTAACAGGCCAGGAAACAAAGGGAAGGCACTCCCCTCCCAGCAAGGGAGGAGCCTGCCACCAGGAACTGTCCCCAGCCAACGCAGGTCCCAGCATGCTTTGTCTGCCCAGCTCCTCTCCACCACCCATGTCCCTTCCAGGGCATCCCGGACTGGCGATTCCTACCACGTCCAGCAACCCTGCCCTGCCTCTTGGCCAACACCTGTGACAAAGCACCTCTCCCCCGACGGCTCAAAGGTCTTGGCAATTCCTCTGCAAACTGGGTTTTGCTCTTCTGAGTGAGCTTTTTTAGAGTCCAATGGGCTAGCCAAGTCCCATGGGCAGCCCGATCTCACTTCCCACCCTCCCAAGCCAACGTGGGGAGAATATCCCCCAAGGTAGGGCATGGAAGAAAGGCACTGTGCTTTAAGCACCAGCCGAGGATTAACAGGAATCCATCCTTTGTGTCTGCCTATGTAGAAATTCAAGTTTCCTTATGAAAGGAAAGCCCAAATACAAATCCCAAAGAGCACAGCACGTAGTATCCACTGGTCAGAGTGGGTGAAGGTACTAACAACCTGAAAGAAAGAAGGTGGGGATAAACCCAGCTCAGCCATGCTTGCCTTCAGAGACAGACAAGGCTTCTCTGTCTCTGCTCTGTCTCCACACTGTCCTGGTCTGAGGCTCAAACCACGACACACATCATTATCAAGAAGGAGAACTGCGAGGTCAATCAGGTGCAGGACGGAAGTCCTGGTGAATGAGTCCCTCTGTCTGCAGAGCAGACCGTGAGAGGATAGCACGAGCACAAGCGTCCTCCAGACGCACCATCAGAGACTACATGCCCGATCCCTCCAGGCTGGGGAGTCACCCAGGCTCCAAGAAGTCTCGCTATCACTGCTTCAAAACACGCTGGCTTGCACCTCAATGAACATCACAAGGGCTTTGATACCGCATTCAAGTAACTTGGTTGAACTTGGCAGTTGGAGGATCCTGCTGTGCTCACCACACCAGGGCGCTGGGGCTTCCTCTACCTCTCACGTTGTTTGGTTACAGGCACCGCGGGCACAACCCCTTCACCAGAGCCTGTTTTCCATGCCCCCTTTACACAGGTGGATGACCTGTTCTGTGGTGCAGAGGAACACAGTAACAGGCTTTTCCATTCAGTTCCTCCCTTCTTTCTCCACGTGTACTCCAGATGTTTTGCAAGATCCCAACAATTTATACTGTCCTAGAGACAGCGCGGAAGGCTTCAAGCTCTAGTATAGGCAGAAAATGCTGTGTCTGGGCTATCATCCCTCAATCCCTAGCACCTGGGAATTAAAAGCACTGTCGCCTGAGACACTAACTGGCTGGAGGGCCACAGAGGAGCGACATACAGGAGTCAGCTGCAGTAAAGGCAGCACACGGTGGAATTGGGATCCCAGATGCATTATTTATCATCTTTGTACATGCTCTGGATAAAGGTGGCAACAAAGCCTGTTACTGATGATTCCCACAGGATGCTTAATCAAGAGAGGCTGCCAACACCAATCGAGAGAGAATAATAAAGCAAGAGGGGACTGGAGATAAAAGCCAGAGGGAGAAAACAGAAGGTGACATACATACAAACACAGGGAAAAGTAATCCGAACAAGAGGCATTCAATGAAAGGAACTCAGGGAGGGACGGGAAGATGTTGCAGAACCTAGAAGAGATCTCCTACAATACAGCTGACAGTGCGCTATGGCCAATTCTGCAACCTGATAGAGTGCTGGTGATGGGGGAAGCCAAGGAGATCCAAAGCAGTCTATGCAGAGGCATCACGTTACAGATCACTCAAGGGTAGCCCTTCACTGCCAGGCACTGGAAATGCCACACCTCGAATGATGTGTAGGCTCCAAGCTGCTCAGCAGATGGACAAACTGGGAAAAAAGGAAGGAGCAGCAAGAGCAAAGAGTGGTAGATGTACTGAGAAGCAAACTACCACTCAACCAAGCAAATTAACAGTCAAGGGGCACATGACAACCACCTGTAAGTACCTAAAGGGTGCAAACACCAAGAAAGCAGAGGAAAATCATTCTGCTGGCTTGCAGGGCTACAGCTAAACAGGTAGCAGTGAGAACTAGACAACAGGTAAAGCCACACCAGCTCTCATGGAGGGATCAATCAGGCTACTGGGTAGTCTCACCACTCTGGCCCCACATAGTTTGAGCCAATAAAAACATCTGCAGGCAAAGCATCCGGGAACATATCTACACATCAGCGTGCTGCCTTGGAAGAGCTTCTCCCCAGGTGACCTGCTGCGATAACAGGAAACCCAGCACCTCATGGGCTCCGTCCACTGAGCTCCCAGCTCAGGTCATTCCAGACATTAACTCTAAATCCCATTACAGATCTAACAGATCTAGGCCCCAGGTCTTTAACCAGGCCAGCCTCTCTGACCTGTTTTACATCTCCTAGTCTCAGACCTCTCTCACAGGTGATGGACCACCTCTTCCACTACCAATCTTCCCAAAACTTTATTCTGTTTACCCCAAAGGAACAGCCATTTCCACCACCCACACACACCCAAGCTCCAGAAAGGAAGCGAGAGAGTTGGAGTAGGGTATATGACAAATATGCTCCAAACAGTCCAAATCTAAATCAGCCTGATCAAACACCACTGCCTCTCCAGTACCTGCGAGGCAAAGCTGAGCTCATCCCACTTTCTTTGCCATCAGAAGACCGGCAGCAACTAGCAGTATTCCTTGAAGCTCTTTTTGTCTCCACCACCTCCAACCTTATACGGTGCCCACAAACATCAACAGGCAAGAAAAACAACCCCAAAACAATGACGCAACTGAGAAAAACAGTCTTGCAGGTGAAAGGACAGAGGCTCACACTCACCTAGGTAAATGTCTCCAAATGAACCACTGCCGATCTTTCTGCCCAGTCGGTATTTGTTCCCCACTCGAAGCTCCATGGTTCAGTCGTGCTGAAAAAAGAAGCACAGAAAACGCAGCGTCAGAGCAGAAACAGGAAGTGAATCATGTAAGACTACAGAAGAGACCTCCCCACTTCACCCAGAGGCTGGGTACAGTTTATAAATCCTGAAATATTTCACTTACTACATGGCCCCTATCACCTCTCCTGACCTCCTGGATGTCCAGGGGCAGCACGAGCTAGAAATGCTGCAGGAACATGATCCTTTCCAAGTATGTTTTCCATGTTCCCATTATGGGAACGAAGAAGGACTGCATCTCTTCCCCACCATTTGGTTCAGGGACTGGGAGGGGGCAGGAAATCCCTCCTAAGAAGGTTTCAGTGGGTGATCACACTACTGTGAAGAGAGGTGGTACTGCTCCTTGTAACATATAGTACCCGGCACCTGGACAGTGATAACCACGGCAGGCACCAGAAGGCACATGCAAAATGAACCCCATGAGAAGGAGCGCTCTCTGGCCCAGCCTTAGACCAGCACCTTGGTGGCGGTGAAGCACAGGACCCGAGGGCTTCAAAAGACAGACAGACTGCCAGGAGCAAGTGACTCCATCGCCCCTAGGCAGGGGCCAGCACAGGGGACTGGGAGGAGACATCTCACTGAACTGAACCCTGCAAGGTGCACACTGACTAGGAACATCATTTGCTTATCTCCACACACTTCTGCTGATGGGATCACAGCCTCCTTTGGTCTACCTGAGCCTCTCGTCTCTGCTGCCTGCCTAGGTGTGCTGGCTGTTTGTTTTTAGCAGCTCAGGCCTTTCCTTATCCCTTTACCTAAGGCTAACCCTTTGACCTGCTATACCCCATCGACATGCCCAGGCTTAGCCTACTCACCTTCCACAGAAAACCGACTAGGTGGAAGGACCACAGCCACAGATTCGCTCTCCCTGCCAACCTCAACTTCTGCTGCAAACACCTTGGCCAAACACAGTTCCAGCAGTTCCCCCCTTAACTGCCCCTTTTCCCTCGACCCTTCCACGGCCACCAACTTATTCGAGAAACCGCAGCTCTTCCCAAGACAGCCAACGTGGCTCCCTTTAGAAGGGCTTGCCACACTCTTAATTTATGCACTGCCACATTATTAGCGTATAAAATGCAGACACAGAGCCTGTTGGGGACAGGAAAGGTGAGGAATGATTCATGTTTTCACAAGTAGGTGAGAGGAACTTTCCCTTGCTGGAGCTCAGTGGGAAGAAAGCATCACTGAAGGAAAGGAGGGAGGAACGGCCTTGTGAGACACAAGCACAAAAAAATATAATCCCAGCTACAGGATTCTGGGCATACTATAAACCCAGAGCTGCTTCTCCTGCCCCAGGAGATGGGATTACAGAAAGAGGAATGGACGGGCTGCGGAGACATACAGGGAAATAATCCTATCAAGGCATTCAGGGGACATTGTGAACCCTGAAAGCAGAGCTCCAGTCACCAGAAACCACACACAAAACACTTAGAGGTGGAGTCCCCTCACCTAGTATTTACTTATGCATGTGGGTTTCTGTGCGTCTAAAGTCTACAAAACCCTGTGGCTATTTCTGACTTTCTTACTACAAGGAATGTAGGCAGAGCCTTGGGAACCGAACCAGGAGGCAGGCGTACCTCGGTGAGGGCGCAGCAAACAGACATGATTTTTATCCACTGCCTGCTGTTCTGTGTAACCACATTAACATACATCTGACTTGCTTACACTCCTACTCCAATAAGCGATCAAAGGTCTGTGTCCCCGGGAACCCGTCACACCACTGCCAGGGAGACAGGCTCTCGAACCTCCTTCCTTCATGGCCACGCTGGCCCAGGCCTGCGTGAACCCTGAGCACTTCCACTTGGATCCAACTCCCAGCCCGGGTAAGCACAGCTGAGAAAGCCGCAGAGGCTGGGCAACAGGTCCCGGCGAGGCTCCCTTGGCACCAGGGCACAGGGGTTACTGCTCCCGCAACACCTCGGTCACAAGCCAAAATTTGGTCCCACCCTTCTGGGACAGGCAGGAGCCAGGTTAAGAAGGGTTTCTCGCACAACCAGGCTGCAGCCCTTCCAGCTGATTAAGCAACAGGCTCCAAAGGGGAATCTAAAAAATGCTCCAGGGCGAGGGGGTGGAAGCGGGGAAGCAGGATAATGGGAGTGAAAAATCATGGGTCTCGCACAGCTGTCATTGCGCCTTATCTCCATTCCCCCCCCC
>VXBO01014036.1:37482-100060 GCA_013400135.1 Rhinoptilus africanus | reverse complement strand
GTGTCATCTGCAAACTTACTGAGGGTGCATTCGATCCCCTCATCCAGATCAATGATAAAGATATTAAAGAGAACCGGCATGTCCAGCCAGGACGGCCCGTGAGGTGTCAGAGACACCCCAACCCCACAGAGAGGGTCAGGGCCCCTCGGCCCACACCCCTCAGGAGCTGGGGCCACCCCTTGGGTGACACACTGGCAAACGCACGCAAATGTCAGCACGCACACCTAAACCCTAGCACGGAGGGACAGAGGCCCACGGGTGCCCACCAGCTGACAGGGATGAAGCCGGGTGTACCCCCGGGGTGGCTGGGGGCCAGATGGCCACCATGTGCCGCAGTGAGCCCCACAGCAGCCCAGGAAGAGCCGGCTGAGTCAGGGGGTGGGAGGCAGCCGGGGTGTATCAGACCCACATGGGGGTGCAGGAGCAGAGCCCAGGCTGGGAAAGGGTTTGGGGGCTCCCAGGAGGTTGGAGGTTGGGGCTGGATGGGGTGAAGGAGGAGTGAGACGCCATGGGGAGCTCCAGGAGGAGGAATGTGGCGGGAGGCTGGGGGCCATCATAGGGTGAGCGGGAAGAGGACAGCGGTGGGTACCGTGGAGCAAAAGCCAGGCACTGCTGAGCTTCACAGGCATTGAGATGCCTCCTTAGGGATGAGCTGTTTGGGCACAGTTGTCCCAAAGCCAAGACCTGCAGTTCCTGCAGTCGAGTAAAGGTAGAGGAGCGAAGTGTGACGGGGGAGAACCCAAGAGCCACCGTACCAGGTCACACCCTGGGTGCATCAAGGCCAGGATCTCCATGTCAACTTCCAAACACACAACGTAAGCACGGGCTGTCGGCACCACGAGGCCCAGGTTGCAGCCCCACCGGCACCGTGCAGTGCAGAAAGCTGTCGTTGCTACAAGTCGTACCAAGGTGGTGGGCCACAGCGCTCTGAATCCCGCTGCCTCCCTCCCACGTGTCACCGGGCAGCGCCTGTGCCGAGTTGATGGGCCACTGGGACCTGGGAATAGTTCCTGTTTTATGCAACACTTTGGGAACCAGCGCCATTTCCCTCTGTCACTGCCGGGTCAGTTTTATCACAAAACTTTGTCTCCGCTCCAAGAAGTTAAAATTTAATTCCGTTTTTGGTAGCAGCGACATTTCCTTACCCGTGCTCCGTTGAACCTCCGTCGCCTCACAGCTTATGCAACAGCGAACAGATGGGAAGGCAGGTAATAAAATACGCCGCCGCTGCCGAATCCAGCCGAGGGCTTGCCCTCCTCCTGCCCTGGGTGTGTGCGCATCAGCCGAGAGGGAATTTACTGGATCCCAACGCCACCACTCACGACTGTGCTGTGAGAGGCAGGCCTGTACAGGCGCTGAGGGAGATGGGCTCTGCCGGAGAGGGCTCCTGGAAGGATGGATCCGAACCAGATCCTCGGAGAGTCGTCTCTCAGCTTGGCCAGTGGGAGCAGGGTTTGGGGTGACGCTGGCTGGCAGGCGGGTGTAGGGTCTGGGGGGGTGGTGGCTTCCCCAGCTCTCCCCCTGTTGCTGGCTGAAGCGGCAGGAGGGAACGTGGAAGAAATCCCAAACGTAGACACAGCCCTTGGGGGATGAAATCAGAATGTGTGTACGGACACTTCAGCTACCTTTATTTTAATCATTTAGGGCTTAAAATAAGAACTCTTTAATTAGAAACGTTCCCTTAATTGAATTGTAATCAAGCTTTTAGTGCTGTTAGCCTGGCTAACCATGTGATCTAATAACACCCACCTTCCTCTCTCCAAGCATTGCCTAGTTACACCTTTTCATATGGAGTGATTTATATGAGGGAGCCTGGGCCCGGGGGTGCTGGTTTTGGCTATGCGCGTAGCAGACAGTACCGTGGGGGACCCTGTCTCCATCAGGACTGTCAGTGCTCCAGTGGTACAACAGGTAACTCCTGCCCCAGTGCCTAAAAAAAGGTGTTCTATGTAACACAAGCAACAGGACCCCGACTAGAGAGGCTGGGGTTTGGTTGGGATGGGAAAAAATTTGAGGGAGAGGCAGAATCCGTGCTCACAGTCTGTGCTGGGTCATGTCCATTCCTCTCCAGTTACCAAACTGGTGTGCAGTGGTAGCCACAAGCATCTTTTCCTCTCTCTGTGCCTCTCCAAAAAATGAACATCCCCTCAGGGCTAGCCCTGTATTAGACACCAGAATACAACAAAGGTGCATTAAGACTTTGTTTAAACTACAGTACCCGGAAGGCTGTCTAAACCTCCCAGAGCCAGCACTGAGCCGCAGACGCACTTGCGACCCCATGCCAGGATGAGACCCCAAGGAGGCACCACCTCATCCCTTCTCCCTGGTTTGCCTGGGGAGGATCTTTGGGTGTGGAGCATGGAAGGGAGTCAAGGCTCCAGCCAAGCCCCTTAGCTCAGCGACTGGGGGACTTGCAGCTGGGACACCTCATGTCTATATTTCATGGCATTCAGACATGGACAAAGCATCCCTAGATGATCCAGGGAGTGCTGCTGCTGAAGGCAGGTAAGGAGAAGATGTGCCACATGGGGTGCCTCTGCTTGCAGGCTTTTTGGCTGCCGTCAGGAAGGTCCTCGGGCAGTCTCCAGTGATCACACTGCAGCGCTGTAGAAGGAACCCATGGCAATGTGTCTTTTGCTGAGTCTTGTGGGCTGGTGTATCCAAGGGGGCTATACCTCGCTGGACACCCACCCAGCCTCACCACTGCCCACACGGTCATTCCTTGGGTAGGAAAGGAGAAGAAGAGCTAGAGTTGCCCTGTTTATTCACAGTGTCACTGTTGGTGGCCTTCCAGTATCACTGTATATGATATTCATAGCAGCTAGTCAAACTGGTGGGAAAGCTGAGCTCCAGTGACCTAGCAGACCTCAGAGAAATGCCAGGTCACATTTGGCAGCTCTGCCTGATCCGCTGTGAGCAGAATCCCGTTTCACCCACTATTCAGAGAGGGACATGCTGCTTTGACAACCAAAGCCACTTCTTCACAGAGAGGCTTGCCTGTGCTAGGAAAGCATGAGGAATCAGGGAAGCGGCGGCAAGCACTGACTTTGTACAGAAGTTCTACTTCCGCAAGGCCAGTGAAAGCAAGAAAAGATAAGAAGTGAGAAAAAAAATGCATTTCCACCTGCAATTCAAAAGCAGAGGTTCCCGAGGAGGTAGGTACCTGTGGCTTGACACATCCAACAGAGTTGTTCAACGCAGTTTATTCAGAACATGCAGCCCCCCACTCAAAAAAACAATGATTAATGTTCACAGGGTCTTTTTTACGGCTCTACTTTCTTAGCACTTCCCAGATAATAATGGATTTGCCTTTTCAATACCCATACCAAGCAAGAGAACAGTGTTTTTGAGAAGACCAAGCATTCCTGGAGGGAAGGTCAAATGCAGCCTGCAAGGTGGGGATGCTGATCTGAGCTCTTTGCCAGAGCACTCTGCATTTTAAAGCCCTTTTTTACAGTCAAGTGCAAGTCCCCATTCACATGCAGCAGGGAGCAATAAATACTCCTGCAAATGAGACATCAGCATCCCAGGATAGCACAAGGCTAAAAACAAAGCAAAACGCCAAAATAAATAAAACATAGCTAATAGCTACCTCCGAAAAGGTTGCTGTGAGTGGTGACTCGGCTCAGCATCAGGTAGGAAATCCGCGGCAGGGGCAGGGATCCAGGCCAACACACAACTGTCTCGGCAATGAGTCACTCCTTCTTCTTCACACTTCTAGGGAAAAGAAAGAGAGATGATGCTGAGTCCCTGCAAAGAGCCTTCTTCATGACACAGCCCAGACTCATCCAGAGCACCGTCTAACCTGTGTGCTGCAGGTGTCCCGTGGAAAATAAATCTGTGGCCACATAATTAAAGGCTCAACTGTAATTCATCTGCATGAGGACACTGAAGGGCAGTTGTGCAGCCAGCCTTGGTGCTGCCATTTCTCAGCGATGAGAAATGTGTGCTCTGATATAACAGATAGCAGCAGTGGCCTGTTGTCCTCAGTGAGGAGCAGAGCTGGTGAGACGTGAGACTCACTGTTGTGTGGCACTTGAGGTAGCAGCACAGGAGCAGGAAGACTTGGGAAGAAGACTTGGGAGAAGATGCTTGTTCAGGCACTGGAGAAATTTGTGGTCCCAGAAACACAAGCTGACATGGCTGACCTCCTGTTCCCCTTCTCCCGTCCAAGCTTTCCCACTTTGGGCTTCCCTTCTTCAGGTTTGTCAGAAAGCCCTGGGCTCCAGACTTGGACATTGCCCCCTCCCAGGTCCATCTCACCTGCCCTTCCCTGTCGATTCCCCACCACACCCACGGGCCCAGCCTCCTGCCCAGACAGTACCAGTCTGGCACAGATGTGTGTCCTTAGTTGGTCAGTCCCAGCCTTCCCACCACAAGCTGCTCGCTGTCACCAGTCCAAGCCTTCCTGGGCAGTCAGTTGGTGGCAACTCCCCTCCATCCCTAGGGAATGTCACCGGAATCCCCCATTCCACAGGCAAATGGTTTGAGGGCTGCCTACCTCCTCCCTATCCCCCCTGCCCACCTCGTTGCTGATCACCCCTCCTCTGCTTTTCCCATTCCCTGTCTCACTGCCCCAGCCAGCCCTGCGTTCTGCTCCTTATTCCCCTCCTCAGCCAGCCCAAGTCACTCCAGCAGCTCCCAGCCAATAGCCCCTTGCGCAACCAGCCTGGCATCTCCCTGCAGCTCTCAGTCTCATCTGCCTCCCAGTCAGATTTGCTTTTCACCAGATTTTTGGTCCTTTCTCTTTGAGTTTCATCCCTTCCCTATTCAAATCAGGGGCTTTCCTCCACTGGGCTTCCCAGAAGCCAAAAGAGAGGTTGCCGGGAGCACAGGGCAGAGGGAAGCATCAAGGGATTCAGCCCAGTGTCTGACGCAGAGCAGCAGGGTGCTGCCCTAGAAGGGAAAGCCCTCCTGGTTTCCTTCAGCCCCGCTCCTATGTGGGAAAGCCCGTATGCCGTCACACCAGCCTCAGAAGCCAAGGGAGGGCTGGGCAGGTTGAGCAGAGGCTGAAATCTTCGTAGCTGTGAAGCTGTGACAGGTCTTCCTCCCGTGTTTAACAAAACCATGTAATTTGTCCGTGCCGGTGGGGGACAGCAGTGGTGTTTCATGGAGCAGGCAAAACACAGCCTCCATGACAGAAAAACTCATGTCCCGCCCAAGGCCAAGCCTTTGCCTGAAAGCCCAGAAGATCCACAGCTTTCATCCCCTGGGCCATATATATACTTCCTCCATCCCAGGAAACCTAGGGTGGGCCAATGTTTTCAAAAAGAACTAAATAAAAGTGACCAATTCAAGCTGAGGCAATCACTTTCTATGGAAAATTTCTGCTCCAGTAGTGAAACTCTGACAAAGTTATAAGCAAGTGAAAACAGGGTCTTAAAAAGGGAAGTGCTGGCAACCTTAATAATAGAAGCTGCTCCTGGCCACACCTGTCATTAAGGGCCTTTATTGCTTTTTTCCATATACCTCGCCTTTTTTATCCTTGTGGTACTCCCAGCTTCTGTCAGTTTGCAACTGACTCTCCTTATTACACCCACGCTGGCTTGCTTTGGTAAAAAAAGAAGACCTAATGGAAAAAAAACCAAAACAGGAATATTCAGGTGCACCCTCAGAGCTCTGTCAGGCCAGGGCGGACATAGCAGAGGACCACAGGACAGGGCCAAGGTTCCTTGGGAGGAGCTGGACTCAGGGCTGAATCAGCAGGATCTTGCTTGTAACTTCGTCCTCCTCAACTGCATGCGGAGTGCAGCCTGGGCACCAAGGCATCTCAGTGCCTCGGTGGTGGTGGAAGAACCTGGCCCGGCAGCCTGGGCAAGATGCAGGGATGCAGGGGGAGGCACCACCTCTGCCTTGACAAGTTTTGTGGATTCCTCCTCACTTTGAAAGCAGCACATCTCCCTCAAAGAAACTCCATCCCTCATATTTTTTGGAGAAAAGAAGCTGAACTGGTACCTGTCTCTGAGTTTTTGCCCCATGGCCATGACCTATATAAGAGCCATCAGCTGGGACAGCCCCATCCCATCTTCCTGGACAGGTGGGATCAGGCTGCTCTGCTCCCCTCTCTCTGCATGGCACCAGGGATTGATTTTGGCAGCAGTGTGAACTTCTTAAAGCCTCTAGTGAGAGGGTGTGCAGCCCAAGGAGAAGAGAAACAAACCTGGGGGTCAGAGGCATAGCCCTCTCTCTGTCTTTCTTAGGAAGAGCGGGAGCAAAGCAATGGAGAACTGAGAAGCCACATTCACCCCTGTAGGAAGATTGGCAGGTCAGAGCGAACGAAGTATAGGACTGGTCAGGCGGGAGGCAATGCAGCTGTGAAAGGAGTTGTGTTTGGGAGGCTGGTCGGAGGAGAAGCTGGATACAGGACAGATCAGAGGCGGTCCCCTGTGACTGGAAAAAGGCAAATACTGCATTCTTCTTCAAAAAAGGCTAAAAGGTTGATCCTGGGAACTACAGGCTGGTCAGATTTGTTTGGGCCCTGGAGTGGGTCCTCTTGGAACCTTTTGTCCCTCTGATGGTAGCCCTGCCCTTCTGCACGTTGACTTGTTCCCCCTCCAGAGGCAGGCGGGAGGGTTGGTTCTGCAGGAACACTGTGAGTTCAGCAATGGGAAATGCACAGCCCTGCAGCCGTGAAGGAAGAGGCCCTGGCCATGATACGAGCTGGGCACCTGCCAGATGGAGAACAGCTCTGGAGGAAAGGACCTGGGAGTCCTGGTGAAAGACAAAGATGAGATCTTCTCAGTGGCGCACGGTGGGAGGATGAGAGACAAAGAGTTTAAGTCGAAACAAGAGAGGTCCAGTTTGAATACAAGGAAGATCTTTCTGTCCCCAAAGACAGTCAAGCGTGGGAAAAGCTTGCCCAGAGAGGCTGTGCAGTCTCCATCCTTACAGGTTTACAAGACCAGATAAAGCTCTGAGCGACCTCATTTGACCTCTTTACTGACCCTGCTTTGAGCAGGAGGCTGGACTAGAGCTGTCCTGAGGCCTCTCAACCTGAATTATCCTACGATCCTATGATGCCCAGTGCCCCATTTCAGTATGGCCTGTGTTTGGCATGTGCCCGGTACGTATGTGCCACACGTATGTGTCCGTGGCAAGGGTGAGCCGCACGCCTGTGACACGGGTCCCACAGAGGGGGTGCAGCTGAAGGAGGATGAGGCATCACCCCTCGGGCGGTGGGTGAGGAGCACACCGTGGCAGGGGAGCAGCTGAGGCTTGTGACAAACGTGCCGGTTTTGCAGGTACCGGTGAGCTGGCCGAGCATCACACGCGTGCCAAGGGGGCTTGCAAGGAGCTTGCGATGGATGCGCGGTAGGAGCGTGTGTGCCTGCGCGCCAAGGGATCCAACACGTGGCCAGGGCAGCGAAATGCGTGCGCAGTGTGCCGAGACTGCGCGCGTGGAGGGGGGGAGAGCGGCCTTTGCCTGGGCTTGTTATTCACAGCAGCGCAAACCAGTGGTAGCTAAAAAGCCGCCTATGTATGAGCATCTCCCATGCGGACTCGGGGGGTGGGGGGACTCAACGTAGTGCAGGCGGTTATGAAACCAGCTTGCCCAGTCAGGGTAATTCACGTACTGCTGTGGGAGGGACAGGAGAGATAAACAACGCGCAGGGAGACGGGAGGGCAGGGAGAATGGCTTAAAATGCAGCTTCCCAGCATGCCCTGGTGGATTAGTTCAGCATCTCAGCCCAGCTCCTCTTTAATTCTTATGCAAGGGGTTTCTCTGGAAGGGACAGCCTGTCCTCGGCAGCTGAACACCAGGCACAGGGCACCGATTAACAAAAGGCCATCTCACCACCCGTCCCACGCAGCGAAGGGCGAGAGGCAGCTGGGGACTTGTTCTCTGCAAGGACTGAGGTTGTGGATTTTTGTTTCTGCTTTGCATCATGCTGTTGCTCACCAGGGACCTCGGGATGTGCTCGTCTGCGCCTGTCATGGCCTCCTATTCACTTCTGGGGGCAATTGGAAAATGCTAATTTGTACATGTAAGGCCAAATATAGGCTATCTGGGGGGAAGCACTGTGGGCTGACAGCTCCCAGTCCCTACATCTGGATGTCTGGAGATCGGGAGTGTCTGAGTTGGGAATATCTACTGCACTTGGAGTTGTAGGCAGTGGTCCGAAGGTGATGGGTGTTAAGTACATACCTAGGGGGGTGCAACATCCTGGCCACGGCTTCACCGCAGCTGCGGATGCAGGAAGGGCAGAGCGCTATTCTGGGAACCACTCCTGGCTCATTTATCACTCACAAAGTCCCTGGCTGTGCAGAGAGGTGACAGGTTAAATCCTCAGTGGCACGTTAAATTCCTCCTTCTGCTACTGACTGTTCTGTGATGTTGGCCAAGTCACTTTGCCTTGCTGTCAGCCACTTCTCTCCCCCTTCCCTTTCTTTCTGGCCAAGAACAGGAGCCGCCCTTTCTCTTGTGATTGTAGGAGCAAGCACAGGAACAAGGTCATTGAAGACCTGAGAGCTCTGGAGGCTTCTCTATGGACAAACTATCAAATAATTACAGTAACTCAGAAAATCCCATGTTTTTCACAAATTGCTCTGCATTTTAACAGCTGACGGTCCATTTCAAGCTTGTGAGACCATCTGACTGCTGCATGAGAGATGTGTCTCAAACAGGGCAGCTGGGAGCATGCAGCTTCATCCAGCCAGTACAACTCCTTGTCCAACGCACCTTGTACCTCCTTTGCAGCGACCACTGCCGGTTGCGCTCGATCTGAATTCCCTCCTCCACTGACTTCAGACTGCTCCGTCCCACTGGTCCCTACCAGCTCACTGAGCACTGCTGGCTCCTTGTCCACTCCAGGGCTCCCTATTACTTAACCCTGGCACCCTGGTGCGGCCAGTCACCCTGTGTCTGCCTCTCTCCCCTCCGGAGCTGTTTTACATCACGGCTCTTCCCCGTTTCCCCCACAGCCTTGTGCAGCGCTGGATGGGTCACATAAGTTTCTCTATTCAAGCAGCCTGGTTGCTGGTGAGCACAACACTGTCCTGCAGAGCAAAAGGCACATGGTGTAACCCAGCAGCCTGGAGCTAAATGGTGGCGCCGCTTTGCTTACATTTAATCAGCTCCTTCTGTGTCGCACCAAGTGTTCTGCTATAGGTCTGCATCGCCTGTCATGTGCTCGCACCCACTCTCCAACTGATTCATTATTTTATCCCTGAGAGAAGCACGTGCAGGCTGCAGGTCATGTTATATATATCTTCAAAGTCTTCTCTGGAGTTCCTGCGTCAGCTCGTCCTCCTCTGTTCCATACCGCAGGAATGGTGCGCAGGCCTGTGTCAGGTCCCTGGTAGACAGGCAGAGTCTGTTGCTGGGTGAGCATCTAATCACCTGTCAGGAGCAATTTCAAGCTCCTTATTCTCACGGTCGCACATCTTCTGTAACGAGGCTTTGTATCATACGGGCCTTCAGATGACTCTTTCAGTGATTGTAGCGCTGGGGCATTCAAACAACTCTATCAAGGCACTAGAGCCAGGCACCCAAATATTACCAGGTCCCAGGTTTCAAGACATGCTGTTTCAAATCTGAGGCCAGCACCAAAATAATCCTGCTAATTTCAGAGGCCAAAAAAACCTTTTAAAGCTCAAATATCCAGCGCCTCGCAGACTATTTCAGGATGGTGTTTGTGTCCATCCTGAATTTCTTTGCAGGGCAGTGAAATCACGTCATTCTGCTTAGCAACACGCGTTTCCTCTTTCCACGCTGACCTGACTTTGACAGACAGTCACTTGGAGTCTCCTGGGGAGCAGAGACATTGCCCCATTAGATGCTTCCTTCTGGAGGGGACGTGGTCAAAGGTAAGGAACTACACTAATGTCCCACTGACGGTGTTGCTTTCCCCAGGAACTGGAAGACACCCAGAAGCCGAGACTCCATGCAGTTTGCAAGCCAAGATGTCATTTCTAATGTCCTGAGGGGCTATGAAAGGTTGGTTGGCAGAAGGGCTTTCAGGGCATTGCAAACCCTCTACTTGAGAGGCCTCATGCTGGTGAGGACAAGTTTGAGTGGGGCATTTTTCCACTTCCACTGATTCCAGTGGAGCATGCTGGCCAGCCGCCTGTGGCAGGGGACAGACAGCAGCACCCTGCCACAGCCCTAAGTTGTGTGTGGCATGTCAAGGGACCGAGTAATAGGAAAAGGGGAGCAAATCTCATGCGTTGAGCACATGCAACCAGGCAGGGCTGCGAGGCAGCAGCAGGGCAGGCAGGCAGCAAAGCGACAGCTAGAAGGACCTGACTCCAAACCCAGATTGATTCACTCTACCTAACTTCCCAGGGCTGGAGCAGCTTTGCAGCCTTCTCCCCAAGAAGAAATAGACGTAGTAGCAGATAACTGAGCTGCTCCCAGTCAGTGGCCTCTCTGTGAAGCCCCATCCTGGCTGTCAGGAGGGCTGACCTTTACTGCAGCTTATGGGTGCAGCGTGGGCAGTGGATGCTGCTCCTTTCGCAGCCTGCCTTTCCCTCAGGACCAAACGCTTCCACCCCGACCCCCAGCTCTGACCCACGGCACGGCCCGGCGAGCCAGCCCCAGCCCCAGCCCACCCCGCGGTGCCACGCCAGAGCCGGGCCAGCCTGGGGGGCCGGGACATGCGGGCACGCTGGGATCTACAGGGATGCTGGGACCCGGAGGGACGCCGGGACCCGGAGGGACGCCGGGACCCGCAAGGATGCCGGGACCTGCGGGGACGCTGGGATCTACCGGGATGCCGGGACCCGCAGGGATGCCAGCCTTGCTTTCATCTCTAGATGGTGCTCTGAGGCCGGGCGACGGCCGGGTTCCTGCAGTTTGTGCCGTGCCTCCAGCGCCCCTGCGCTGCGTCCTGCCGGCGGGGGCACACCGGGGCTGGGGAGGGCAGGACTCCCACCCTGCTGGCCACGGCAGGAGGAGAAGCCTGTGTAACCCCTCCAAAAATCTGCTGCCATCTCAGCTCCTCCGGCGGTGGTATCCTCCGGCCGTGGGATGCCCTGCTCCGGGTGGCTGCATGGACAGGCTGCCTCCCCTGCGTCCCCTGCCTCCCCGTCCCCCTGCTGTCCCCTTTCACCTGCCCCAGCGGGGCTGCCCCACGCTTCCAGCATCCCAGCAGGCTGCCTTCCCTCCTCTCCCCCTCCTGCGCAGCCGGCAATAGTCCATCCCGGCTTTACGGATTTAGCACAGGGCCGCTGCCTTCCGGGGTTTTCCAATAGTGGCACTCCATTAGGTCCCAGCTATGATTTTACCACTGGCAATGGCAAAAGTCCCATTGACTTCACAGGGGCAAGAGCAAGCCTTTAATGGCCTGGGAAGGTAAGGTGCTTTTTTTTTTTTTTCTGGGTTTTTGTGTGTGTGTGTGAGATTTAAAACCATGGCCACTTCAGATTGCCTGTCCAAAAGCTGGGACAGACCTCAGGCCCGCCTGCAAAGGCAAGGAAGGGCTGCTAAAGCTCAAAGCGAGCAGATGTGTCATTTTGCCGCACAGAAGTCACAAGGTGCAGCTGCTGGGGCAGCGGCGTATGCCCTGCTCTGCTCCTGGGCAAAACCTGGATGAAACTGAGCTGGTCGAAAAGGAACGCATTTGTTCAGCAGCATGAACGTTTTCAACACCATTTCCTGATCACAGAAATCCAAACCCATTTTCTCCCTGCTTCAGATTATTGCTGTGTTTCTTGAAAATATTTTTAGTCGCAGTGTGCATCAAAATGTTTTGCTGAGCAAGCTTTGAGTGAGTTGAAAGGTGCCAATGATGGTTTCTTTACAAAAGAGTTATCCAAAAGTGTCACCAAAAATAAAACATGAACCAAGTTTCTCAAGTGTCATTTAAAACAACAACAGCATTCATCTGAAAGTTGGCAAGACTGACAGCAGCATAGTTAGTTATCATGGGGTGGAGGATCTGAACCAGTGCCTGGATCTTATTCACAGGGAAAAAGTCCTTCCTCTCCCCATTATCTTTCTGGTATTTGAATAGCTTTCAATAACAAGCCAAGGAAATCATTGAGAAGTAAGACAGGAGAGAAACATAGGTTGTGGGCAGATAAACAAAGCAGCAGTGTCTTCCTCCTGAAAAGCAAGCTGCCAGCCCCTCAGGATTAGTGGCAGGTCTTGGGGAAGCAGACCCTCCATTAGATCCTGGATGAGGGAGGGAGTCTGGGGACGTCATGCCCATGTGCAATAGAGGTATCTCCTCTGGACAGCACAGGGCAAGAAAGTGTCACCTACCTGAAAGGCGATGCTCCACATATTGTACGCAACGGCCAAAATATCAGGTGTGTTTACAGTCATGAATGGCTTGGAGAGCTGATTTGCAGGCTCCTTAAACATGTCCAGCCTTCTTTATAGCAAACAGCCTTCTGAGGTGGATTCTCCTGTGGCCTTTCATGGTCTGCGTAAAGGACTCCGCAGCCTACAGCTGGAGAGGCGCTTGTTGAGGTGGATGCTGCTGTCGCACGGCACTTTGTGTGTATATCCCTGGGTGTTTATGGCATGAAATTGTGGTACAGGATGGGTTATGCCCCCATCTGTGGCATACACATGTAAGTATGTGCAGTGTGTACCCGGGCACAAGCACTCTGTGATTCGAGCGTGCAGGTACAGAAGTACCTGTGCAGAAGGATGTACGCACCGCTGTGTATCAGCAAAGCCTGTGGGCACACGTGCAGCTTGCAGAGGCAGAAAAGCACTTTTTACTGTGAGGAGTGACCTCACTGTGCTGTCAGATGGGCTACGTGTGCCCAAGGAACGTGCCATTTGGCCAACATAAGCACAGCTGCAGGAGGAGCACCTGAGAGGCAGAGGTTTACCCATCACCTCCGTTCTCCTGCACTCTGGCTGTTCCTCTCCTTCCCTCTGCCCCCTCCCCTCAGCCCCCTTGTCTCCCTTGGATCTTCCTCGGCTGTCTCCCCTCTCTAGCAATGTGACGGCGTTGCCAGCTTTCTCCCAATTCTATTGTGAACAGCAGGCATTTAGCTGGGTTTTCCTCAACGCCTCGGTGTCTTCTCCACCATGATGACAAACATGACATGAAAAGGGTCAGCAAGTTCAAAGGTACGGAGAGGTCTGGGATCCCAGCGTGGCTGCATGATGCTTGTTCCTCAGCACTATTGCAACCTTTTCCCATTTTTTCCCCCAAGAGTCACATTGTCTGAAGTGAGGGGTGGCAGTGCTGGTCTGTGTGCTGCCTCCACTGCCCTGGCTGTCCATCCCCATGGCCCTGGTGCACCTCAGCTGTCCCATCCTTGCTGGAGCTCCCTGGGCCCTCACTCCCTGGAGATGAGCCTCCCAAGAAGAGCTAACAGGCTGTGAGCACTTCATCCCCACCAAGTGCTGACATCTGCCTCCAAAGGGTGCTGTACCTCAGGGGGAAAATGCCCAGCCATGCGGGCTCTCCCTCTCCTGGAGGCCACCACCTCAGTCTGTGTCCTGGATGCCCCGTGTCCTCTCACACAGAGTTGTTCTCTCTCGGTCCATTAGGTTGTTTCCACTGCCATGGCCAGTGGCAGGCACCCAGCTCTGAAAGCTGTATTAAAAGCCAGGTCAATACCAGGCCCTGCTTATTCCCTCTGGGGAAAAGAAATAAATAATAAAAGGAGGGAGGGAAGGACTTTGTTAATTAGCAATAGGGAGGAGAGATGGGACAGGGACTCACATGGAAAAATGAGGCTGTGTATCAACCCATACATGGGAAAAGCCAGGATGTACAAGCTGCTTTTCCCACGCCGTGCACAATGGCAGGAGAGGGAGGCATCAGGAATGAAGCCTTTCCTTCACCTCCACCTCTCCTGGTGCTCGGTTGCCACCTGTCTGCTCTTCTCTCATCCTCCTGCCAGCTCCTCTTCCCTTCTCGGCAAGGCTTCCCAAAGCTGTCAGCTCACTGCTTGGGTGCAGAGCAAACCCGTGCAGGGCAGCTGTGTCCCCCGCAGAACCTGCACACCAGCATGAGAAATGGCCACGTCTAGGTCTAGAGCCATCTTGTTAGTCTACCCAGCTCCTTCTCCAGTGCGCTCCCATATTACTTCACTTTCTCTTCTTCTTTTTCCCTTCCTCCTCCTCCTCCTCCTCCAGGCTGCCTGCTGTGCCTGCTTCTTCCTCTTGCTCCTGCTATTTCCTTCCTTCCCATTCTGCTTCCCCCCCCCACCTTGCTTCTTGAATGAATTCCAAATTGGTATCTAGATGCTGTTTTTCTGCTTTGTACATCAGAGATTGGGCGGGACATCATTTCTTTGTCCATTCCCCCCATAGCACAACTGTTGGCGCCCAGAGCAGCTTCCTGAGCTACCTGTTTGTCTTTCTGTCCTCATATCACCTACAGTTTTGAAGGAGTGATTCTGCTGCTCCAACAGGAAAAGGCTCACTAGGTTTTTGCGTCTTTTGTGAAATGACAGCAAAGTGAGGTTACAGAACTAGCTCTGGTTGATGCTGTCCCTCATTTCTTCTAGTTCTTACTTGCCTCTAGCAAAAACAGAGGGCTTGGATTCTTGGTTTTGGGGTTCAGGGGCTTTTTTGAGCATTACGTCTTACACGTCTCTGCCTCTTCATCAAGCATATCTACAACCCTTCCCTGGGCAAAACTCTCTCTATCTCCAAAGCAGGCAAGACTGACCCATCCTACTGCTAATTTTCATGCAAATGCTTCCCTCCCTCCATACATTTTGTATGGTCTTCTCCCCAAGGAAGTTCTCTGAGCCTCTTAGTGTAGGTCTTTACCAGCAAGGCCCAGAACAGGGGAGCCTTTGGGGTGGAACTTCCAGGCACCAACACCATCCAAACAGCAAACACCAGCACTAATCCCTCTCACCAGTCTCTATACCGGGCTGCAGTCTTGGGGTCTCTTCCTTTGCTTCTAAACCTCCCCCTGGGATATTAGACTTTATTAAAAATAAATAGTTACAAATTCAGTTTTACAGCTGATGGCAGCAGGGAGAACGGAGGAGGTGAAAGGAGCAAGTTGAGGGTCTGCTGTCCAGTCAGGTCATTTGTCTGTCATCCTGGCCACACTGTGCCAGGGAGCAGTCTGAGTGTGCAAGCACAGGGCCCTGCCTCCTCTGCCAAGCGTCTCAGGAGAGGGGCAGGATGTGTTTTTCAAGAGGACTGGGAGAACTAGGTCTGAGTCCGTGGAGCCGAGCTGCTTCTGGAGGTGACAGATGCCAAAAGCCAAGGAGAGTGCAGAGTAGACTATGTAGAGCGTCCTTATCTCCTAGCTTGGCATTTAGAGTGGAAGAATATGGATTTCAGTTCTCGTTCTGTTTTATGTACAAAGAAAGAGTCATGTGCAACAAGCAATAAACATGCAAGTAAACCCCTCCCTTGAGATCCTTCCCCACTCCCTCCAAGAGTCCTAAACTCTCCCGTCCATCCTCATATGGTCAGTGTTTAGGTATCACTCCTCTCCTAGTGTTGGTCATGACTCTTCACCGCCATGGGGCCTACCCACGTCTAGAGGGAACAGAAAGTTTGCTGTCGCCTCAGCAGCAGGAACACTCGCTGTGGGTCCTGGTCCGTCCCTTGAGGGCGCGGACTCCTGTCTCCTCTCCAGAGATGGGAAACCAGGCGTGCTGCTCTCCTCTCTCTGGGCAGGAAAGGGATCCTGGCACAAGCTGCACACATTGGAAGAGTAGTGTATCCTCACTCCTCTTTCAGGCAATATGACTTCACGGGAAGGAGAATATATCAGAGCAGCTCCAGGCCTTGATGTACTCAGGGGCTGAGGGGCAGTCACGGGAGGCATTTTTTGGTGGGCAAGGGACTTATCCAGCTATGTACGGGTGCAGAACGGAGGAGGAGACAGTGGGTGATGGGTGTTAAATGGGGAGGCTGGAGGAGTTAGATGGCCGACTCCCTGCGGTATGAGATTGTATCTAGGGGCAGAGTTGCCTGGAGCCGCTCCAGGTCCAGGTGGCTTCCAAAATCCATCATCTGGATGACGCCTCCCTCTTCTTTAGTGTTGCCCCCTAACACCACACCTACTTCATCATCATCTTCATCTTCATCTTGACTGACAAGAGCCAGCTCGTTCTCATAGCAAAAGGCACTGGGTGGTGGGGGAGAAGGTAGGATAGTCATCTTGCTTTCTTGCAGCTCCCGGGCTGAGCAGCAAGGCGTGCCGGCTACCTCGTAGGTCTTGTGAAAACGTGAATAATCCACTTTGTAGTGGTTCTTCTCCTCAAAGACAACTGGTTCAAAACGGTGACCCCAAAGGATTTCACTAGCAAGGTAAGAGCTTCGTGCCTGTGTGGTCATGGCTGTAGCTTCCACCATACCCTCCAGGATAACTACAATCTCAAAGTTCTCTGTCTCCAGCTCCTCCTTGCCAATCCCATAAAGTGGGCTCTCCTCATCAATCTCATGAACAATAATAATGGGTGAGACCAAAAATATACGGTCAAGGCCCACGTCATAGCCCACATTGAGGTCCCGCTGGTCCAGGGGGAGGTATTCCCCTTCCTCTGTCATGTAGGGTTTGATGAGCTGGGCTCGGACGTGGGCCTCCACAATGTGGCTCCTCCTCAGGTTGCCCACCCGCCACATGAGGCACAGTTTGCCATCCCGCACGGAGATGACTGCATGGTGACTGAAGAGGAGGGTCTGGGCCCGCTTCTTGGGCCTTGCCATCTTGGCCATGATGGTGCCAATCATGAAGGAGTCAATGACGCATCCCACGATGGACTGGACCACAACTGCCATGATAGCCAGCGGGCACTCCTCAGTCACGCAGCGGAAGCCATACCCAATGGTTGTTTGTGTCTCCACTGAGAAAAGAAAAGCCCCTAGGAAGCTGTTCACGTGCATGATGCAGGGCTTGAGGAGAGAGGGACCACCTCCTGCTGCTGATGCATTGAGGTCGCCATGGAAGAAAGCGATGCACCAGAAGAGGAACCCAAAAAAGAGCCAGGAGACCAAGAAGGCGGCGGAGAAGATCATAAGCATGTACCGCCAGCGCGTGTCCACACAGGTGGTGAAGATATCAGCCATGTAGCGCTGAGACTTGTTGCTCAGGTTGGCAAAGTAGACATTGCACTGGCCGTTCTTCTTCACAAAGCGGTTGCGGTGCTTCCGCCGGGGGGCATGGCCCTTCCCGTTCCGGCTGTGCCCGTTCATGCTGCCCAGCGAGGAGACCTTGTGCCCATCCTCTTCGGTTGAGACGATGCTGTACCTGGAAGAAAAGAAACATGCATTTCCAGGAAAAATGCTTGAATAACAGCAACCACCAAGAGAAGCGAGGGCAGGAGACACGTAGGTGATTCACAGGGCTACGATACCAAGCGCACATTTCTCTGGTTATTGCATCTTTGTGCCACCCTGATAAAGAGATGGAGCTCGGCTGCAATATTTGCCGAGTCTTGCTGCCATGAGCTTGTATCTAGTGACGTCCTGACAGGCCAGCAGAGCAGGAGAAGCTTGTAGCACTGTGCTTCCTTCCAGCCTTTGTGGTGAAGAGGGACCCAAGGCTTCAAAACCTGACAGGAGCTGGGAGAGCCGGGAAGCCTGGGAGCAAGCACCTACGGTCTGGCCGCATTTTGGCCCTGACATTATATAAGGCCATGAGTTTCTATTTTCTCCTCCACTCTCCTCACTGATTTCATGGTGCGTCGGTGACAGTGTTTATACACTTCCTGCGCTCAGGACAATTCTGTTGCCACAGCAACGTGCGTAGCTCCCAGCATCCCGCATCCAAAGCCAAAGGTGTAATTTGGAGATCAACAGCCAAAGTACTGGCAGATTTCCCTGGGAGAAGCTCCCCACATGCCTTCTGGGAGATGTTTGCCCCTCCGCTCCCCTCCCTCGCAGGTGGCACCGCTGCTGCCCCTTGTGTGCTGCCGGGTCTGCATTTGCAGATACCCCTTAAAGATGTGATGGCAGAAGATGCTCTGACCACCGAGGAAATCAAGGGAGTGCACTGACCCACCAAGAGCACTCTGCCCTCGTGACTGCTGAGCCCTGGCTTCCCAGGACCTGTCAGGCTGGCGGTGCCTCCCTCCCACCCCATAGAGTTGACATGTCAGCTGGAGCCCTCCAGCATGGGCTCCAAGACCCTCCTCCTCCTCTCGTGGGAAGAGGCTGGAGCTGGGACTCCTGCGGGCTCCTGGGGACAGGGGGCTTCTGCAGCACTGCTTGCATCTATAATTGTAGGTCCAGTACCACACAGAGCTTTGCTTCTCTGTAGCACTCCTCCTCGGAGCGCTTCCCCCATGTATGGTGTGTCTTGGATTGGAGAAGGAACTAGGAGCCGTACCTTGGAGCAGGAAAGCCCCTGGTAGATAATTTTGAGAAGAATATACCAAAAGGCAGGCTGAAGGTAGGGCCTGAGGGGCCAGATGAGGAGGACCAGGCCACCGTGAGCAGCAGCAGTCTCTCAGGAGGGGGTTACTCACCGGTTGACTCGGACGCTGCCCATGGCTCGCTGTATCATCAGGTGTCAGGGGGCAGTGGGAGCTGGGAGGCCACGGGATCTCATGCAGCAGCACTCACATGGGACCAGGCGGCTCCAGGTTTCACCTCTGGCAAGCTGGGACCTGCGCTGCCATTGCGACTGCTCCTGGGCACGCGCCTTGCGGAAAAGGACAAAGCAAAACCCAGTCAGAGCCTCCCCTGACAGCACCCGTCCCAGTCCTGGGGTGGAGGGGGACACAGGGCTCCCAGCCTTTTGCTCAGGAGGGGTCTGGAGGTGTCCACGGGGCATTGTGCCGCAGCCTGGCTCTGGCAGGTGAGGAGCTGATGGATGCAGACCGGGTTGCAGGGCCCACAGCCCCCGCGCTCCATGGCGTATAGCGAGGGGAGAGGTGCAGGGCTGTCCGGTCACCGCTCCTCAGATCAAGGGCACAACGACTGAGCAGCTTGCAAGGCCCATGCCCTGAGCCATTATATTAATATCATAGCTTACAGCAGGACGAGAGCTCAGCCAGGCTAAATACCTCACGCACAAGGACTAACGGAGCACAGACATGCACGGCAGCCCCCAGGGCTCCCCATCAGCCCAGACCGACCCAGAGGGGATTTATTTCCAGGGGAGCAGAACATCCCCACCCCGTTTCAAAGAGGAGAAGAAAAGCAATGGTTAGAGCCAAAAGGGAGAACTGACGGAAAGGAAGGGCTTAGGGGTAGCCAAGGAGAAGCCGGTTAGAGCCAACAGACCTTGCGACGTGCCCTGTGTACAGCATCCAAGGAGCGGCTCAGCAGCAGAGCCCTGAGGAGGATGTCCGGATGTCACGTCCCAACCTGGTCCTCCCTGAACTGAAGAACGGGGAAACCGAAGACTCAAGAGCTGACCTATCCCACCTGCCCAGAGCTGCTGGGAAGTGAAATGCAGTGAGGGGGTAATGACTCACAGATTAGGAAGGGCTTTGTACACCCATGCTAATCCTGCACTGTAACCTTTGGATTACGGCAGCCAGTGCGGAGCGCCGGACGCAGACACAGCCAGCTAGTTCACTTCCTCCCAGCCTCACCGGCGAGCAGCCAGTGCTTGCCATATCTGGGACAAATCCAAGGATTTCTGGGCCAAATCCAAGGTTTAGAGCTGCTTGCAAGTGGTCATGCACAGGCAGGAGAGAACAGCAAGAGATGATGTCAGGGACAGAAAAGCGGGTGAGAACCACCCTTGTCCCATCATCAGTGCTGCAGAGCAGGGCTTCCTGTGGCCAAGGGTGACCACCAGCTTTCCCCAGTTAGGAGCACAGACTGGAAAGCAGCAAGTAAGGAACTCCAGACATCACCTCTGATGTGCAAGCACTGTTGTTGTCGTGTCTGGGATGAAGATTAACCAGCAGTCTCTCCTCCGGAGACCAAGGATACCGAGGCATTTTAAGCCCTGTGGCAACTCAAACATGGTTGTACAGACTAAGGATGTTATGGGACTGGGAGAAGACAGCAACCTTGTAGTCCACAATTCACCACATAAAGGTGAAAGTAAACAGCTGCCCCAAAATTCCCGTCAGCAAAAAGCACTTNATTCAAGTCTTTAAGGAGAGTCGATTTGGACAGGTACAGGAAATTTTGTTGTGCAGTTGTGTAAACCTACAGCAGAAACTGGGGTCAGTAACCTAAATTCATCCGAGTTGTTGAGGGATGGTCACTTGATGAAAAAGGTCACTTCATGCCCACAGATGGTCCCAGTAGGATAAAGCTAAGACTTATCTTCAGAGATTACATAGTGAGTTTGGATTGCAGGGTTCCACAGGTCTTTAGGAGGTGACAAAGGTGGGCAATTTAGGTATACCCCTCTATGCCGGCTCCAACCAGTGCCTTCCTTAACCAGCTTGGATAAGCCAAGCTCATCCTGAGCCAGCCCTGACACTGGTGCTGGAGGAAAGGCACTGCCCCAGCTCACGTATGGATACTTCACAACTTCCCAAATGTTTCTGACCACCACCTCCCTCCCTTTCCCCAGCTGCAGGAGTGGGCGCACAATTTCTAGAGACTTCAGATTTTTGGCCCGGGTGCTGGCCACCTCCAAAAGAAGAGGAAAGAGGACCTAAGGAGCTTCCGCCCACTGAAATTATGTGCAGCAGCACCCAGATCTCTGCTCCTGAACTTCCCCACCTCACCGAGAAGGGAAAAGGAAGCAGATGAAATGCAGGCACCTCAAGGGCTGTGCTAAGCTTTGGTTCTGTCTGGTACAGCTAAGGGGAGGGATGGACACAATGAGCTGCAACCTGTGCTGCTGTGCTTCCTCCTGGCTCCCACATGGGAGCTCAGGTCAGCCGGAGCTGTGGCATGGCCTCTTGTGCCTAGATCACCATGGCTGGATCTTGCAGCTCAGAGCCTGGGAAAGGTTTGCTGCTGGCTCCGCAGTGCCAGAACAGAGCATCAGCAGCTAAAACTACATCGTTACCTGCAGTTTGTACTTGATCACAAGGAAAGTATTTCCATGAGGAATAAAGGCTACAAATCTGAACACATGAGAGCAAACGGTTTTAATATAGGCTTTCATGGGAGACCCGCGGTCTTGGTCCATCTGTGCATCTGTAGGACCCAAACAGAATTGAGTTCATAGCTCTTTTTGTGCTTCAACTTCAGAAATGTTGCTGGTAGATTCAAGGACCTCAGTAACAAAATGCAATGACTCTGCTCCCAAGGTAAGCTGTTTGATGGACCAATTTGCGCCCGCTATTATCTTGTGGAGGTTCTGCAAGGCGAAGTCTACCTTGCGCTTCACTGCCCCCAGGCTAGTCGTTTGGCCTGCTTTCAGGTTTTCCTTCTCCACCTTGGAGCTCGCCAGCTCTTCCTGGAGAACAGAGATCTCCTGCTTCAGCTTCTCCACGTTGCTTTCTGCCTCCAGAGCCCGCTGGGTCATTAGCTGGAGACTCCACTTAGTCTGCTGGACAAAGGATTGTAGCTCTTGGGCTTCCCTCTCCTCTTTGGCCAGTTGCCTCTCCAGCCTCCGCACCGCGCACGTCTGGCTCTCCAAGGAGCTCTTCTTGTTGCTGACCACCCTCCTGAGCATGGTGTTCTCCTCCTTGAGCACATCGTAAGTCCACTGTGGGGATGGGAACTCTCTGTCCCCGGGGACCTCCTCGTGCAGCGTGTGGGGCTCTGCTCCCCTGCTGTGCTCTGAGTTCCCCAGGCAAGTGTCACTGGCATGGGCCCATGTGGCGCAGGCATCCATCCCCAAGTGCTTGCCCATGCTATATTGGAAAGAGTCGTGGGAGCCACACAGTGCTGTATTGGCAGTTCGGAGAACACGCGACCTTTGATACACAGGAAGGTGACAGGTCCATCTGTGGTCCTCGTCTTCAGACAAGCTGCCAGGCATTTCTGTGCCTTGGTAAAATGGTTCCTGAAACTCCTGAGCTTCCTCCTCAAGCTCCAGTGCATGTTTGGGTAACCTCTTGGCATATGTCCTATTTTTCAATCCTTTGTCTTTCACCACGTAAGAGTGCCTGGGATTTAGGGAAAATGGAGTGGGTTCTACCAGGTCCTTCCCCTGACTGTCACCTGAGCTGCCAGAGCTCTTGTACTGGAGTGGAGGACATGCAGAGTGGCAAAAGTAGCTTAATTCATCATCACTGTCATTGTCATCATCATCATCTTCCAAGTCCTGAGATTCTGGGCAGACCCTCTCCATTGTCCCAGAGATGCCAAGCAGACATGACATTTCTCAGGATGCTTTGGGCTGCAGCAACCAGGAGTATCCAAATTATCCCAGGTCACGCAGGCAGGCGACACTAGCAAGCAGTGTGCCAACTGCTGCAGCCTCAGTGACGCTGGTGGCGGAAGAGGCGATTACCGAAATCCCCCTATTTAGATCACTTCACCAGGTTGTTCATGAGGGACTGGAGAAGAGCCCTAGGCATCTCTGTGTCTTTGCCATGGGGAGAACAGGAATCCCCAAGGGCTGTGATGTCATCGTGTGACTTCACTGCCTGCTGTGAGGTCATGACCTGGGGCAGAGGAACCAATCCACTGCAAAAGTGCCTCTTTGGCAGCAGAAGGATAAGGTTCTTCGTGGCTGCAGAGCTGACCTCGGCTCAGGGATGCTGCCAATGGGCAGAGAGGAGCTCATGAAGCCGCCTGAGACCTCCACGGAGCACAGGGGACAGGGAGCAGCGGTCCCACACAGGCAGCATGGCACAGAAGGGACAACCCTGCTCCGCATGCTACTGAGACACCTCCAGCAGCAAGATCAAGCTGCTGGTGTTATGGTGCCATGGCTCACCCTGGGCAGAGGCAGGAGACACCACCAGCGCTTTGGCCAGAGACATGGCCCCGAGCCGGGCGGACAGCAAGGGGTCCGCGCCGTGGTGCTGCCGATCTGATTCATCCCCTGCTGCCAGCTGGCACAGGGAAGCGTTAGTAATACCGGGCGCCACAAACTCGGAGCGGCACGAGCCAGGAGACGAACGAAAATAAACCCACTTACCACTTCCACCCCAACACACCCCCACAGCGCGCGGTGCCGCCATGGGAAAGACAGACAGGCAGCTGAGAAGCCCTGGGATGGGGACTGACATTGCACTGGGCTGGCATTCACACGAGCCCCCCAGGGATGCCACACCGGGAGGTGTTGTAGCCATTGTCTCTCCTCAGCAGTTGGTGGCCCGAGGCCACCACTGACATCCTTGCCTGCAAAATGGGTGCCGCCAGCTTGGCAAGGTCAGGAGCCATATCAGGAGCCCAAACCCTATGCAAACTCAGTTCAAATGGCTGTGAAATGGTCTCATTGCTCCTTGGAAACCTGAAACACAAATGGGATGAAGGGGGAAGGCTCAGAGATGTCTCCAGCAAAGGGGATGACATTCATGTCCCGAACAAGCACCTGCCTGTCACACTGACAAGGGGGAGGAAAGCCTGGCCAAGGACAGAGATGTGAATCCCCAGTCCCAAGGACCTCTCTTGGAGCTTGCTTCACCTCTTAGGACCCACGTATGGAGGGGAAAGCCAGGGGGTCAGCAGCAACTCCTGGGGAGTGGGATGAAACCCCATCAGGGGGTGCAGCATGGGGCACCCTGGGAGATGCTAGGCAGGAGGCTGCGGTCTGGAGAGACGCCTCTCCATCCTTCTGCTGCTCTGTCCCCATCTTACATGAACACCCACGTATTTCATGGCCCGAGGAAGCCCCCCCAGCACTTTGGGAAGCCTCTGCAGTGTGAGCATCACAACCGCTGTCTTGCAGCGTTGAAGCTGTCAGCCAGGTGGGTCTCCAGGGGCCAACGGCCACCTCCAGCCCTGCAGCTTGGGCTGCCCTTCCTTCCTTCCCAAACACTTTCCCTCTCCTATGCCGTGGACTGAGTGATGCTGAGGACACTAGCGCCGTGCTGCAGTCATCCCTGCCGTGCCGGGTGACACCGCTCTCCAGTGGCACAAGCCATGGCACTGCCCACGCTGCCACCCTGGCACTGCCCTGGCCCCGAGCAGGCTGCTGCCATCGCTCTCCGAGGGACCTACAGGATAACAACAACATCAGGGCGCATGGTGCTGATGCCATGCCTCCATCGCTCCATCCCAGTACATGGTGCAGTGCCTCGCACATCCCAGGCTTTCTCCAGCCCCTGCCAGAGCAGATCATATTTGACAATCCTTCCTGAAATTTGCAGTGGAAGAGTCTCATGAAACAGAACAGAAAAGTCCACGCCGAAGCACTCCCCCACTTCTCTTTTTATAACAACCATATCTGGTGCTCTGGGATGTACACCGTGAACGACGATGATGGAAAAATCCCAGGGTATTTTTACACTCTTAGTCTTTGCTTTATCTGTAGTCGTCTGGCAAATCCTTCCCTCCTGTCTGTGGTCAATACCGCAGCCGCTGGTTGTGCCACACTTCGTGCCTTTATTCCTCTTACCCACTGGGTAGCACCCTCTGGTTTTGGGATCAGCATCTGCAGACCCATCCTGATGGCTTGGGCACGGTGAGAGCACGGCAGACATCTTCTCTCCTCGTTGGGAGTCAGGGCTAAACACCCGCAGCAGAGAGGGGACCCCTTTGGCTTTTGGCAGAGCTCCGCAGACCCACGCCATTCGGTTTGTCCTCTCTGTCCTCTCTGTCGCTCCACCTCGTATATCCTCTTCCTCACAAATATTCAGGCAGCGGCCAAGCTCTTGCTCCCGCGTGGCGGCAGGGCTGGGTGCTAGGCGCTGTACCAACACGCGCCAGGGCACAAGTCGCCGCGCGGGAGAGTTTTACCATATTAAAAAGGCAAGTGACATATGGAAGGTGAGGGGAGGAAGCTGTAATCAACTCCATACCATTTTTATATACACACTTCTGCCTTTTCGTTCAATAATTATAAATAGATCGAGTAAGTGCCAACAGTCCCCATCTGCCCCGCAAGGCATGATCCGCTGACCAGTTTCTCTCTCCACAAGAGGATTTTATCAACGTGCCTCTGCCTGGTTCATATTTTGGGGTGGAGTGAGGGGGGGGTGTGTTTTTTCTCCCCCTGTGAAGCCCTGGAGCCTGAGGATGGGTAATATGAAAACAAAACAAAATGATTTGAAGTTAAACCATCTCAGTGTGTGACTCAGAGCTATTCATAGCTCCCTGAAGCCAGCTGCAGCAACGGAGCCAGAAGGATTCTGCCCGTATTATTATTCCAATTACCATCTGAATTAAAAGTTTGAGCAGTGATCAGCCCACATACTGACGGGAGGGGGAGAGAAGAAAGCAAGAGAGAAGGAGAGAAAGAGGGAGAGGGAGAAAACACAGATAAAAATGGGATCCACACAAAGGTCTCCGGGATGACAAAGTCGGGAAGAGGCACGGAAAGGTGACAGCATCACCTCCTGCCTGCTCCCACACCGCCCCGGCGATCCCTGCTCCCGCTGCACCAGCTGGGCAATGGCACTGCCAGAGGGGCCGCCCGCTCCTCGGGATCCTGGCTGAGAGCTGGGGGATCCCACAGCAGGACTGGTGGGACTGGCACGGGCACTCATCTGCTCTCCTCCGGCTGAAATGGGGAGGGGGGAACCAAGAGGCAGGGGCTGGGGGGTGGCCAAGCAGGAGCGTAAGGAGAGGATGCTGGTGGGGCAGGGGCTGGGGAGAAGTCCTCACTTTTTCTTGTTGAGTGAGGTAGGTGGGTGTTATTCTTCGTGGCCAGCATCGCAGGGAAAATTAAATGCTCAGAAGGCCCTTGGCCTTCCCTGGGTGGTGTTCTTGGCTGAAAAGGATCCGGGCTTTTGTGTCAGCCAGGGCGCAGACCGTGTCCCATCTGCTCCCAAGGAAGTGCTGGGGCTGACATCCGCCCCGGCAGCCGTCCTGCCAAAACCATGTACTAGACCCTGAAGGGTTCATGCAAAACCTGCAAGAGCTGAAAAAACAAAGGCGCTGGGGTTTTCCCGAGGTTCCCAGGTCCTGGGTGGCTGTGGTGTGCTCAGGTCACCTCCTCCAGCTTCCCAGCACGACAGCACCAGAGAAAAGGGCATCTTCCCTAATCCCCTCACCCCATGAGGTCCCTTCATTGAGCATCCTGCCCTGCGGGACCCTTGCCAAAAGGCCATCCCCAGCAGTGTCCCTGCGCCTCGGCATCTCTCCAGCACAGAGCCCATCCTGAGCCCGTGCTGGCCTGGACAGGAGGGCTGCCCACGCATGATCTCTAGATGGCTTTCAGCTAGTCAGGGACAAGGATCATTTCAGGAAAAGGCGGGTAAGGGTGGCCAACCTCACCTGCCTGCTGGCATTGCACTCCTGACAGGGCAGGGACTGTCTTGATGGAAGCTCTGCAAAGCGCCCATCAAGGCAGGCGCCTGCAAACAGGTTCTGAACGATGTTAACAACAGCAACAACAGCAAAGGGCGAGCAATAGCCAGGGCAAAGCCTGCTCTGCACCGAGCCCCGGATCAGGAGAGGCTGCAGCCGCTGCTCCGCACCCGCTCCCAGCCTGGCCAGGCTGCTCAGCGCTAACCCATCAGCGATAGGGGAAAAAAAAAAAAATATTACCCCCCCAAATCCCTTGTCACCACTCTAACAAGGAGTCCAGTGGAATCACCAGCCTCCCGAGGTGGTCCCAGCTTCTCCCCTTTCAGTCCTGCCCGCTGGGCTTCAGAGACAGAGCTGTGGGAGCATCCCAGGTGAGCCGCAAAACCGCGCTCCCGCAGGGAGAGGATCCACTGCTCCGCTACAAGCCTGCTGGCTGCAGCTTGCTCTGACCCGTTTAACAAACGCACCTCACAGACATCAATCCCAAATGCTGCCCGACCCCCGCGGTACAGAGGACAGTGTCCCCCCCCCCAACTCCTGCCTGCCCCCCGGCTCCCCGACGAGGTGGGGGTCAGGCTCGGGACAGGCGGAGAGCGGTGGAAGCGGGACAGGGCAGCCGCGTTTGCAGGCTGCTCCGCCTGCGATGTTCCCCCCACCATGGCTACGGGTTGCTGCCGTACCCCTGCTCCCGGGCTGCGATGCTGGCTCCCATGGGCGCCCTGCCTGCTCACCTGCCTCCCACCCGCCGGCACTCCGTGCTGACCGCAGCTTCGGCCTTGTCGCCTCCACCAAGGCGGGAGGCACCTTCTTGGTCGGGAAAGGGACGAGGACAGGAGATGAGTGGAGAGGAGAGGACTTCTGGGGCCACTGGGTCCAGTGCCGTGGCAGGCACCGCCTCTTTGTAATACCATTGAGCTTTTCGGAGGGATGAAGCGCCTGCCTGTCCAGCCTCTGGGATCCCCAGCGCCCTTCAGCCCCCGCGCTCACCGTGCTGCTGGCGGGGACAATCTATACAGCTCTCATCGGGACACAGGGCTGCTTTACCCTCCTCCATAGCAGAGTCATTTTTGATGCCCTCTTTCTATAAGTCTCTTTTCGTCCAACCCCTCTGCGCAGGCTGCCGGCAAATGCCATGGCCTGGGGCAGACGGGGAGCGGGCAAGGGGAGAGGGGAGGGCAAAGATGAAGGCAGAGGAAGGGGGCACAGGCAGAGGAGAGGCAGACGGGATGAGGCCAGCAACATATTGCACCAGTGCTGGTGCCGCTCGCCAGGGAGGGAGGAAGGGAAGAAGGTGGGAGAGGGAGGCAGGAGAGGTGTCGGGGTCTTTCCTCCGAGGCTTTCACAGGGGACAGAGTGGGGGACGCTGCCTCCCTCATTTTCACACAGCACCAGGCTCCCTCTGAAGTGTGTTCAGGAGAAATGTTGCCATAGAAATCAGAGAGCCGTCCAGATTGCGAGGGGCAGGCCTGCCGCCATGGTGGCAGGGGCTGGTGCAGGTGCGGGCAGGGTGGCAGCAGGAGACCTCCGCCAGTGGCACGGGGCAATGCCGGGCCGGAGGATACCGTGTCCTCCATCCTCTGCTCCCTCCTCTCCAGTGAAAGCAGCGGAGGTGCTACCATGCCAGCGTGGCCAGTGCCAGCTCCAGGTGGCATCTCCTCCCTAAATGCACCAGTGGGTCAATGCTGAAGCCACCCCTGCAGGCAGGCTGCCTGCCACCAGGCTCCCCAGAGGACGGGCATGGAGGTGCACGGGTCTCGGGGGCTCTTGGAACAGGGCTGCCCTGCAGCCGGCTCTCATCTGGCATCTGCCCGGGCCATGGCACCACCTTCACTGCTGGAGAACAGGCTTGAGAGGTCCAAGGGCGAGAACCAGCTGTAAGGTGGCCCCCACTCATCCTGAGCCCTCACTACCAGATCAGCATCTCTCCTGAGAAGGGGCTTCAAGACCAACCACCCCCAGTAAAGCCACTTTTTCTGGGGAGGGAAACCAGTGCCAGTGCCTCTGGAGGCTCCATGTGAGGCCCCTCTGGGACCGTTGAGGAAGACGCATGGATCCCGACGTGGTTTCGCAGCTCTGCAAGGTGAGCGCAGGTGGCCTCACTCAGTCCTCGCCATTCACAGAAAAGCGAGCGCCAGCGGGAGGCAGGGGAGCCGCGCGCGTGTGAGTAGGGGATCGATCGCTAAGACGCCAGCATCCATCTATTGATCCCCGGCCCCGCTGTCAGGTTGAGCCAACCCAGCGCAATAACGAGACAGGACAGTGGGAACTCGCTGAGGGCAGATTGCCATTAGCTGCTCAGCTCTGCATCTGCACTGATGTCAGCGTGCAGCAGGCTCAGGTATCCATCACCGTGTCCTCCTCCCCCTTGCTGGCATCCTCCCGCCAGGGATACCACTCCAGGAACGCGGCTGCTCCCATGGTGGTGGCTGGTGGCCAAGCTCGGGGTGGCAAAGCAGCCGGAGGTGCCAGTGGGGACCTGTCCTGCCAGCTAATTCCATCCTTCCCCATCCACCTTCTCACCTCCCAGCCTTCCTTGCAAACCATGGTGGGGGGCCACGAGAGGCAAGGACCACTGCTAGCCCCCTGCCAGCGCCACACATCATGGCACGTGGTTTTGGCACCCGAGGACAGGGAGAGGTGGAAGAGGAGAAAGGTGGAGGAGAGGGAGCCCCACTTCTCTCTGGAATATCCCTCTCCAGCTCATCCTCTCTGTCGCCATCCTCACAATCCCTCCTCTTCCCTGCTACCCCCTGTCCCCACCAGGCTCACATTTCCCTCCTAAGGCACATATTCTCCCTGAACTTATTATTATTTTCAGTGGCTACAAACAGGGGTGGCCACGTAGTGGGGTGACTCAGGCATCTGTGGGTGCCACTTCCGATGGCAAGTGGAGAGGGGGCACGTCCCCATGTCTTCGGTGAGACGTGCTCCCTAGGCACCCCCCCACCCCCTCCCAGGCTCTGGGTGACCCTGAGCCCCGAGTTCCTCTCCACACCTCCCTCCTCCCACGGATATCTCCTCCCAATAAGCCAAGGAGGGCACGGAGTGGGGGTTGAGGGTAGTCTTGGAGCCATGTCACCTCCACCAAGCATCCCCCGCATGTGCTGTCACCCTCTGCCCTTCGCAGCACACACCCCAGCGGAGGCGAAGGGAAGAAGGGAGAAGGGAGAAGTCCTGGACCCATCATTCAGTTTGCCACGGATGGAACTGGGGCTGGGAGGTGAGGATGGGAGACTCCATGCTCTTGGCAGAGGTATTTTCTTGTCTCCAGGCAATTTGCCCAGGAGGGAGGGTATTGAGGGCTGAAGGTGGCACCAAGGATGTCCAAGGTGACCTGCCTGCCTGCTCCTGCCCTGGCGGGGACGCTGGCCTTGCCAATTTGGAGCAAAGGCAGAGTTTCTCTGCCATTTTGCTCATGGCTTCCTCCTGAGCTCCTTCAACTAAACCCAGTATCCAGAAGACGCTTTGCACCAGGCCTATCTGGGGGATGTTGGACCACCACTGGCAGAATCAGCCATGCTGGGACTAGAAGAGCTGGAAGGCAAAGGAAAGCGAGGGATAGGTCTGGAGCCCAAAAAGCTCCACGGGCAGTGGGAGAGCCAACACGGCCACTTCAGCCCTGGTTGCACCCAAGCACTTGGAGAACAGGTGCCCAGCTCCATTCTTCTCCAGGCTGCCTTAGGGATCATTGCCTGCACAGAGCAGGAGAAACAAATGGCTAAAGAGATCCAGCCCCGGGTGAGAAGGTGCTAAGGGAACACGGGGAGCCGAAAAAATGAAGAAGTTACCTGCAAAGCGACCGAAGTCGGGGCAGCGAGGGGAGGGAAGTTGGGGAGGTTTGCAGGCAGGTGCCCACCCCTGCCCCTCAGCCCGCGGCCACCCCGGCAGCCGTGTGTGCATACGCCGTGCACACAGGCAACTTTATTATTCACTGGCACGCTCACATGAAGCCACGCATCTCTCCCTAAGTTATATTTATAGCTGTTCCTCAGAGCGAGCGTAGATGAAACAATACATTATTTTCCTGAGGGAAAAAAAACCCAAACCCAACCCTTTCCCGGTCTCATGCCGGCGAGGGGAGCAGTGCACCCCGGCACCGCCTCTTACCCGGGTCCTGCCGAGGGCTGCCGCCTGCTCCAGCCGTGCCGAGCCAACATCAGAGGACAGGGAAAGCGGCCGGTTTCTCCATCTCACCATGAAACATCTCAGCCGGACTGGAAGAATCGGGGAGGTCTCTCTGCAGCCCTCGCTTGCTTCTGGCTTGGTTTATTTTCCCACCTACCCCCCCAACCCCAAAACGAGGAGCTACTTCTCCACTGCGACCTGCTCCTCTCCTAACTCTGCCCTGCCCACGCCAGCGCTCTCCTCCTGCCTCTGCCTCTCCTCAGCATTTTTTGCTCCCAGGAGCGTCCATCCCACGGAGAGCTGATGTGCCTTGGCAGCTCGGCCACGGGTTCAGGTCACCCCTTCCTGCCTGTCTCCCTCGTCCCCTGGCGTAATTCCCCCGCGCCCCTCTCCAACACCCTGCTCTGGTCCCCCAATCCCCCCTCTCCCTTCCACTCTTCCTCCCTTTGCGCTCCGCTCCCTTTCCCTGGCTGCCTCTCCCCCTCGCTGATTGCTATGCAATCTGTAGCTGAGAAGTCAGTAACTCCGTGGTAGGATCCAACAGCTTTCCGCTACTTTAGCCCATCCTCGCGTGTGAGCTCAGAGCCGCGGAGGCACCGCTGCGGAGCTGCCATGGGGGAGACCAGAGCGCAACCATCGGCAGCGGGAAGGGGACGGCGGGGACGCCGGGTGCCCCCGGGGAGGCGAATCCTCCCGCCCGGCTGGCGCAAGGGGTTGAAATATCTACTCTCAGGGGTTTTTTTTCCCACCTGGATTTGGGGTGCTGGGCTGACACCTCGCCCTGAGGAAGGACCAGGCTCTCCCAGCTGGCACAGATCCTTTGCTGAGGGGCATCACTGCCCCTCATCCACGGCCCAGCCTCCCCACCCGGCAGTGCTGGGGCTGGCTTGCTGGGATGAGTGACACTGGGGACAGGAGCACGGGCAAGGAGGGACCAGCGCTCAGGGCTCCAGAACGGTGCACTCTTACCCCACTGGGAAACACAACCTGGAAAACTCCCCTGGGTCTCCATGGCTGGCAGCATCTCAGGGGCTTTGAAGAGGTCACTTCTTGGTGGCAAGGGGAGGGGACAGGGGACCCCGTGGTAGCGAAGCTGCCTCTTCTGTGCAGGAGGGAAGCGGGAGCCTGAAGAGAGCCCTGACCCCACAGGCAGCAGCCATAGGCACAAGCTCCGGGGACAGCCCTGCACCAGGCCAGCGGGGTCCGTGGGCATGGTCTCCATCTCAGTGTCTCATCTGCCATCTCCAAACTTAAGGCCTCTGCTGGAAAGTCAAAAACGATTGAAAACCTACTTTTTGAGCACCCTCTGCATCCCAGTCCTGCATCAATCATGACCTTCCCTCCCAGAATCATCCCAAGATCCCCAGGCACATGGAAGCCCCCTGGCACAACGCGCTGCAGGGACCGCCGTCCCCTGCCAGCACCAGCGAGCACCGCCGTGGCGAGGGCAGCCTGCTCTTGCCTGGCAAAGCCACCCCAGGGGGAGCAGAGGGGATTTTTAGCAGCTCTCCATGCAGACAAGCATCTGAAAACGGGGAGCACAGCAGCCTCCTGCACTGACCAGCTCTCCCCGGCCCAACCACAGCTGCTTCCCACCACTCGAACCGGGAATCCTAGGGAGCCACGATGCCCAGGTGGAGCAGGACCAGCCTGCTCCCTCCATCCCGTCTGCAGCCATCCCTACGGGGACTTTTTTAGGCTCGGAGTGGGAACTGCTTTCACCAAAGGCCCATCTCCAGGGACCGTGGGTCTGTATCCCAAGAACTCCTGCCTGGGTGGTGCCTGGGTGCCCACCAGGAAGGGTACCGGCCCTCTGGCACCACAGCATCCCTGTGTAAAGGGATGAAGATGCTGAGGAAACATCTTGCTCTTTCCCTGGGCAGACAAAGACATCAGTCACCCAAGTATCTCTGCAGCCCCCTTGGCTTCAGGTTGGGTTTCACCCTCTCTGCCTTTCGCTCCTCATCGCCAGCTCCCCCCGGGACCTCACCGTGTTTCCCTCCACCTGGGCAGCAGGAGGATAAATAGCTCTACCTCATCCACGGTGCGGCACCCTGGCATGGCCAAGAAGCAGCTGGCACAGCCGCTGTCATCAGGAGATACATGGGGACATTCCATCGAGGATGCCACCAGCCCCTCGCTGTCCTTGTGCCCCCAGGGTGCCATGGCCTGGACACCCCCCAGGCTTGCCGGCCCCAGGAGCGGGGTGGCTCACACTCGCCACCCCCGCCCGTCTCCACTGGCACCGTCTTTAATAAGAAGCGTGGAATATTTTAGCACCTATGGAAAAGCCACCACAGACGGTGGTGGCAGCCGTTGCCAGGGAGACGCTCCCAAAAATAGCCCCACTCCGCCAACCTTTCCCAATGCTGCTGTGGGGATGGGGGAGGCAGAAGGATGGAGGGATGGAAGGGTGGGGGTATGGATGGAGGAAAGCAGAGATGCATGGATGGAGGGGTAGAGGGGTGGATGGAAGGATGGAGGGAGGGATGGATCGAGGGATGGAAGGATGGATGGAGAGGGATGGAGGATGGAGGGGGAAGCAGGATCTCCCGGGGAGGTGAGCAAGCATTGCTTGACCCTTCTCCTGTCAGGGGATGAATCACAGAATCACAGAACCATAGGGTTGGAAGGGACCTTAATAGATCACCTAGTCCAACCCCCCTGCCAGAGCAGGGCCACCTTAGAGCAGGTTGCACAGGAACGCGTCCAGGCGGGTTTTGAATGTCTCCAGAGACGGAGACTCCACCACCTCCCTGGGCAGCCTGTGCCAGTGCTCTGCCACCCTCAAGGGAAAGAAGTTCCTCCTCATGTTTAGCTGGAACTTCCTATGAAGACAAGTGCAGCCCCCCTGCCAGCAGTCCCTGCTTGGGCACATACGGTCCCGCTTTCCTGCAACGCCAGCTAAGCCAGCACGAGCCCTCGAGTCCTCTCTGCCCTGGGCAGCTCTGACTTTGAGGGTTTAAACCAGACAATAGAGTTTTAGACTCCTTAGCACCTGCCAGGCTCCCTCTGCCACCCTCCTCCGACTCTCCCTTCTCTCTCCCCAGTGCTCCAGGACGGCCCTGGCTGAGCTGTCCCGGTCACGGAGGCAGAGGTGGTGGGAGATGGAGGTGGCCCACAGTGCTCAACCCCACCATGTTCCCCAGACCCTCTGGGAATGCTGAATCACCTCCCTCTCCGGGCCTGCTCTGGGATGAATCCTGGGGGCTGCCCGCCCTCTGGATGTGGCCTGAGCCACAGCCTGTGGCAGACATGGAGGGGGACGCCTGGCCAACAGCCTCCTGGGGCAAAAGCACAGAAGCCTTCCTGGTGGCAGGAAAGTAATGCTTTAGTGAGAAGGAAACCCCCTTCTCCCATCTTTTTGCACCACTGTGCAGGACAGGCAGAGGTGGGGAAGGGCCCTCAACAGAGCTGCTGCTGCTGCCTGGCCCAGGGGCTCTGCAGGAGAAGGAGCCTCCCAGACCAGCGAAGGCAGAGAGGGAAACCCAAAAATAGAACTAAAGGGAAAAAAAAAAAAAAGAAACCCAACAACCCCAAATTCCTGGTTTTAATGCCAAATCCCAGCTCGCTCGCCTCCCTGTCACCCTGGCGACATTCCTTGCGGTCACCATGGAAACGGGAGGCATGGAGAGAGCATCACCGTGTGGGGTGGTGGCAGCGCCCGGCATTATTTTGGGAGGCAGGGAGACACCCGGTGCAAGGCGTTTCGTGTTGTGGCAAGGAGGGAAGGTTTATTTTTACTTGCTCCCACTTCATGTGCCAGTTTTCCCTTCTCTCAGTGTCCAGGCGCCCCTCGCCCTCCCGGCAGCCTTCCCACGGCCCTCCTGCATGCCGCACAGCCATGTCCCACGGGGAGACCCCAGCCCCCCCCCCCACGTCACGGCTGGATGAGCTCAGCTGGGCTGTTCCCATGAAGTCCCTCTGATGGTCACCTCGCGTTGCGGTTCCTGCGCCACAGCAGGAGATAGCGCCATGGCTTGGGGCTGATCAGCTCTTCTTGGGAAGGCGCAAGATGAAAAGAATAAACCTTTGTCAGCCACAACAGTCTTACCCTTCCGCAGGAGGCTTCATCCCCTGGGTGGGACAAGAAGCTGTGAAGAGAAGCGGAGGGACTGGAGGATGACGAGGGCTCTCAGACGTTGATCCCCAGGGGTTTGGAAGGGGAATCTGTCAGCATAGAAGACCTTCAAAGAAGAACCTACGAAAAAATTTTTCACTGTGAGGGTGGTGAGACACTGGCACAAGTTGCCCAGGGAAGCTGTGGATGCCTCATCCCCGAAAACAATCAAGGCCAGGCTGGATGGGGCTCTGAGCAGCCTGGTCTAGTGGGAGGTGTCCCTGCCCATGGCAGGGGGTTGGAACTAGATGGTCTTTAAGGCCCCTTCTAACCTGAACTAGTCTACGATTCTACGAAATGCGTTCCCCCCAAACCTCCCATCCCCTCTCCATGGCTCAAACCTCTCTCTACCCACCTGCGAAAGGACCTGGGATGCCAGCGACCTGCTGGGGCTTGGATTTCACCAGCACCTCCATGGACTTGCTGAGACCCCAGGCAGCTCTGCTCCGACGGCTGGAAATCCAATTTCAGCCATTCCCTATCCTGTCGCTCCTTTGCCAACACTCTCCTTTGGTCTCACCTGCTCTTCTCCCACCGCACTGACCTCTGCCTCCAGTGCCCTGGCCAGGGGGGCCAGCACGGCCCTCCCCTGGTTTTAAGGGTGTTTTCCAGCCCGGTCTGGGAATGCGGCTGGAAAAGCCCAGTGTGGCAGGTGCTGGAGCAGCAGAGAGGGAAAACACAACAGGCAGCCTAATGGGCAGAGAGGAAATGTATGCAAATGTATTCAGAAAGGAAGCCAGTGATGCTAATAGACTTGTTAGTCCTCTTCGTAAACACCAGGAATAATATTTTTACGCTTTAATCATTAAGGATTTTACTCCAAGCGAGCCCATAAGGATGTGCCGATGGAGAGAGCCACAGAGGAGACGGCCGTGGGTGACGGCTGGGGACAGAGAGGGTGGCAGGCAGAGCTGGCCCCGGGGGAAGAGCAGGCACCTTCAGTAACCAAATTAGACCCACGGCCAGACGCGATTTGCTTGGGGCCGAGGCGACAAATGAAAACATCCATTTGGTTGTAATAAAGCAGCTTTATATTAGCGATTAGATGACGAACACCTCATGGTCCTGCCTGGATGCGGAGGTCCCCTCGCGCTGCCGTGACACCTCCCTGCGGAACCGCAGCTGCAAGGACAAGATTAGTCCCAACCAGGCCGGTCACCCCAGGGCCGCCCCTGGAGACGTTAAAACTTCGTAACCAATCTCTACCAAGCTCATTTCCGTTAAATCTATAAAAATGGCAGTACCCATGCGCTTCTTTCACGCAACACTTGTATTACGTTGTTTGTAATCCACTTGCAGGAATCCAGGATTAAAAGTTTGTTTCAAACCAGCCCTTGGGAGCACCTTTTTTTTTTTTCCTCCCAGGGCTGGGCTCTGGAATCCGCATTGCTCCAGACAGGACGCCCAAAGCTGGGGGTGGGGGGCACGGGAGGGAGGGGGTCCGGGTGGGATGTGACATACACCAGCAGCGGCCCGATAATTCAGCTCTCTCCTCGCTTCTCCGTTTGCTCCAGGAGCCAAGGTGGAGCCCCAAGGAGAAGGTGTCGGAGGTGGGATGGGCCAGGAAGGGAAGGAGGCTGCCGGCTGGGAGCAGGACAGAGGTTAATGCACCCGCTGGGAATGTCCCTGGAAAGCTCGGCCCTCGCTGGAGGCTGCGTCCCCAAGGCTGGAGGATGGAGATCCCTTTTCCCCTTTAACAACACTTCCGCGTGTAACTTGAGACAAGTTGTGGAAGAAAAAAAAAGAGGAAAGGAAAAAAAAAAAAAGAAAAAAGGGAAAAATAGCGCAGTTATTCCCGCCTCCTCCTCCCTCTCCTCCCCGGCCAGCCAGGAGCCACGTCACCGTCACCCAGCGCTGGATTCGGGGCTGCTCAGCAGGCTCAGCCGGGGGCTCTCCGGGGACAAACCCCAACTTTCTGCCTGGAGCAGGGAGAGGAAGGCCCTGGGCGGAGGGAAGAGAGAAAATCCACCTTAGGGGGAAAAGCAAGCCAGGGAGACGTCCAGCTCGAGCGCCTGGCCAGGGAAAGGCGCTCGCGACCAGGAGAGAAGGGAGCCTGAACTTTTCTCCACCAGAAGAGAGGGCTCTGTACTGGGGAATAAAGGAAAGTTGAGCCGGAGGAGAGCGTTCACTCGGCTGAAGTGGGGGGGGAAAAAACCTCCCTGCCCTTGCCCACCCCACCTGCAGAAAGTGCCCCGCTCCCATCGCCCCAGAGGAGGCCCCCCGACGCCATGAACGTCTTCCGCATCCTGGGGGACATCTCCCACTTGCTGGCCATCATCATCCTCCTGGTGAAGATCCACAAGTCCAAGTCCTGCGCCGGTGAGTGCTCCCATGCCCCGGGGAAGGAGGGGGACCCTTCTCAGAGGGTGGCTCAGCAAAGGGTGTGAGCAAAATGGGCACCGAAAAGGCCAGTAACAGCCCATGCAAGCTGGCAGGACTCTTTGAGGGAAGCCATCCTCCTCCGGGAGGTGTCCCTGCCAGGAGGAGAGAGCTGCGTTGGAAGGATGTGATGTGGCAAGGCCTCGGGCAGGTGTTAGTGTCCGGGTGGTGAAGCGAAGGGGAGCGCGGAAAGGCGGGAGGGAGGTGGAAAATGAGTACGAAAAGTTGGGGCGGCACCAAAACAGACGACCTCGAGAGAAACCTGCTTTAGGTCGGAGGACCTACCTGCAGGCAGGAAAGTACCAGAGGCTGCTCCATCCCTGTCCCTGGGCGAGGAAGTTGGAGCAGCAGCTTCCCACAGGAGGATTTTGCTGAGAGTTCATGGTTCCCTCCTCAGGAGACTTTGGGGGTGGGCTGCAGCACCGCGGCCATCATCACAGGTAGAGGAACGGGGGGGTGTCTCTGCCTCTCCCCCGCCAGCGGTGACTAAGCTCCACCAGCGTCCCTGGGCTGGTCCCTGATCCCACAGCTCTTCCCTGCTGCGGCAGATGTCACGTCACACAACCCCCCGGCGAGGCGGGCGGGCGAAGGGGGCGAGGGAAGGAAGAGGAAGGCATTTTGGTGACAGTAAGGACTGAATTGGCCAAAGCAGCGAAGGTGCCCAGCCCCTACGACCCAAGGCAGGGCTCAGGGGCATCAGCAGGATCCTGCCCTGTTGACTGGGAGGCTCCGGCCAGTCCTGGGGTAGGTCTAGAGCTACCACAGCATCTCCACGCCGGACCAGGCTCGCAAAGCCACACGCATGTATACAACCCCTTCCAAAAAGGTGTAAGGGGAAACCACCACCAAGAGTCCTTCCTCTCACCCGCCTTACCTTCCTTTCTTCTCCCTACCACACAGGCATCTCTGGGAAGAGTCAGATACTATTTGCCCTCGTCTTCACAACCCGCTATCTGGACCTGTTCACCACCTTCATCTCTGCCTATAACACCGTGATGAAGGTAAGGAGGGGGCAGTGCAGGAGCAGGGGTTCCCCTCACCTCACCACAGGTTCTCAGGGAAGCGAGGGTCCATGGTCAACAAGTTTTTCCGAGGGAAGAAGGAGGAATTCCATCTTCTCCACTTGTCACCAATGCCTGTAGGGGGTTATACACAGGAAGGCTGGATAAAGATGTTTCCTTTGGTGTCCCTGGCCTTCCACTGACCGAAAAAACCCACCACCACAGTCAGCGACTGAGCTGAGGCCACCACATTTAGTGCCACCAAAACCAGAATGAGAGGCCATGGATCGAGCCTGGGTGCCCCTTGCGCTGCAGAGCGTTAACAGACGGCTGCCACCAAGCCAACCTCTTGGCACAGAGCTCTAGAGGGCTCAAGCAAGTGTGATCCTCATGGTGAGCCCCATCTTTAGTTGGCTGCTGGAGTATCTCCAGCAGAAGTTAATCCACAAGCCAGCGCAGAAAAAGCATTCACTCACCACTATCTCGCCCTGGCACAGCCCCTCTAGAACTGAGTCAAAAGATCGTGACTTTGTCAAAGCCATCCTCTCCTCAAGCACGGAAGGTGTAATCGCAGGTAAGGTCTTGCCATTTCCCTTCCCTCCCCCAGGTCATTTTTTTGATATGTGCCTACGTCACCGTGTACATGATCTACGGGAAATTCCGGAAAACGTTCGACAGCGAGAATGACTCCTTTCGCCTCGAGTTCCTGCTGGTCCCCGTCACGGGCCTGTCGTTTCTGGAGAACCACAGCTTCACCCCCTTGGAGGTAAGGAAAACCTGCGGCAGGAAAGGGGAGGGGAAGCAGCTGTCTGACACCAGAGTGTTGAATTGCTGAGGTTTTTAACGGCAAAAGCAGGCAGGAAAGGCAAGGTCGGCAGGCCTTGGAGACCCTACCACCTACAGAGCAGCTCAGCGCTGTCTCTTCTCAGTCCCAGCAGAGCAGGCTCATTTTCTCCAACTCCAGCAGCACCATCCACCCCCCTCCTCGCATAGCAATGCTCTGCCAAATTAAAGCTTTGGCTCTTAACGCCTATAAAACAGCACCAAGACTCTCCACTGCCTTCGTTTCGCATCTCCCAGATACTCTGGACCTTCTCCATCTACCTGGAGTCCGTGGCTATCCTCCCTCAGCTCTTCATGATCAGCAAGACGGGGGAAGCGGAGACGATCACGACCCACTACCTTTTCTTCCTGGGCCTCTACCGCGCTCTCTACATTGCCAACTGGGTCTGGCGCTACTACACCGAGAACTTCTACGACCAGATCGCTGTAGTTTCCGGGGTGGTACAAACCATCTTCTACTGCGACTTCTTCTATCTCTACGTTACCAAAGGTAGGTAAAGGGGTTGGGTATAAATCTGAACCGTTCATGGGGCACTCACACAACTTACGGTGGAGCTGCAGCTTGCCGCGCGTTAATCTTTCACATGACTTTATTCTTCGCTGTGATGCACATTGTCCATCTAAAACCCGGTTTAAAAAAAGGTACGGGTGGAATGCAAGTGGGCGTCTCTGCTCACAAGGCTCTAGACATGTGCGTGAAACAAAGTAGAAGTTAAACCAGAGCTAAGCCTGGTCTAACCCCACCTTGGGAAGTTAACAACTGAGGTATATTCGATTCTACATAAATTTTGAAAGATTATGAATCACACAAAAAAATTTTGAGGGGCAGAGGGGAAATAGCTGTAGGCAGACAATGTACCTGAGAAGTAACATATGGAAAGATTATTAAGCCTACTTTTTCTTTTGATGGAAAAGACATAACGTTCCCAAGAACTGACTTCGTAGGAAGACAGGCATCTGCACGGACAAGACACTCCTTTCTCTTCCCCAAAATCAGATGCCCCTTCCACTTCAGCGCCGTGCTTTTGGTAAACGGCAACACACCAGGGCCAACCAGTGCATCAAGGGCATAAAATCTGCTAGAACTCGCTATGGTTTGGTGACGATCTAAACCACTTTTCTGTTGGGGAGGATGGAATTTGGTGAAATCTAGTTGAGGGAACAGATATTTTCTTCCTCCTTCACATTCCCAAAGCAGTCTGCCGAAGGCAGGAGCGACGGCCCCGGCGTTTGATGTTTCGAGGGCTGGATCTCTGGTAGCTTCATGCAATATACCTGCTGACAGCGAGGTGACAGGAGCACTGAGCGGGCGGCTGCCCTTGGCAGATTAAGACGTCCTCCTGTCATTAAAATATTTTTGGAGCCAGAAAAGTACTTTGTAAAACGGCCATCAAGGTGCTCCACGTCAATTCCCTTTTTTTTTTTTTCTTTTTAACTAATTCCCATTTTAGCTTCACTCAATTCATGTGTCCCATGTCCTTCTGTATTCCGTGAGAAATCCATACCCTTTGTACTTGCGGATGGTGGAACAAAAAGGGGGGAAAAAAACCCAACCGCTGGCTTTCAGTCTCGCATCGCTGGGGATAAAACTGCAAAATGTAGATGATACAGGAGGCAGGAGAAAAAACATTCATCCCCGGGACATCACAGCAGGAAGAGAATTGCCTTTTTTTTTTTTTTTCTTTTGCACAAATGTTATGAAAAGGTGACTGAAAATATGCAAATGCTCTGCAGTCATTTATGAAAACCAGCAATATTATAGCAGGTCGCGTCTCTCTCACACTCTCGCAAAAAAAGAAAACCACATCTTTTCAAAATATTTCTAACAGGGAAGAGCTCAGACAAAAGAGCAGCCATGCTGGAAAAAAAATTAAAAAAGGAAAGACGTTATATAAAGAAATGTATTTACTAAGACTTCAGAGCCTACACGGCAGCATTGCAAAGGGGTTTTTATAGAACGCAACTTCTTTGTTTTCAAAACTAGATGAGCTCCTTTCTCTTTAACACAAGGACCTGCAAGACATTCTGAGGAAGCTTTCAGCTCCCAAAAGCTTGCATTTCACAGAAGGGCTGGGGCTGGGAGCAACTGGAGGAGCGGGGGGAGAATCACCTAATCCACCCCCCTGCTCACAGCAGGGTCACCCAGAGCAGGTTGTTCACGGTCCTGTCCAGTCAGGTTTCAGATGGAGGTACCACACAGCCCTGCTGAGCATCCTGGGCTGCTGTCTGACCACCCGCAGTGAAAAGTTGTGACCTTTTTCTGTTTCTTATTTATTTCCCATCGCCCCTTGCCCCGTCAAAGGCACAACCGAGCAGAGCCTGGCTCTGCTTCCTTTACCTCCCCCACCAGGCATTTATACGCACCAAGAAGATGCCCCTCAGCCTTCTCCAGGCTGAGCAGTCTCAGATCTCAGCCTGCACTCTTAACCCAGGTGTTCCAGTCCCTTCATCGTCCTCGTGGCCTCTCCGGATTTGCTCCGGTATGTCCCCTTCTCTTGGACTAGGGAGCCCAGCGCTGGACCCGTTGCTCCAGCTGTGGCCTCACCAGGGCCAAGCAGAGAGGAAGGACCACCTCCCCCCTGGCTCAGGAGGCTGTTTGCGCTCTTTGCCACAAGGGCACACTGCTGGCTCACGTTCAACTTGGTGTCCACCAGCTCACCCAAGGCCTTTTATGACCAGCGACTTTCCAGCTGGGCAGCCCCCAGCACACACCAGTTGGTGGGATCACTCCGCGCCCAGGAGCAAGATGTGGCATTTCCCTTTGCTGACCTTCATGAGGTCCCATTTCTCCAGCCTGGCATGATCCCTCTGACCCCGTCTGGTGTTATCAGCCACTCCCCTTCTTCGTGCATCATCAGCAAATCACTGAGGGCATCTTCTGCCCTTTCCTCCAACACCAAACAAAGACCTTGAACAGCAGCAGCCCCAGTTCCCACCTCCAGGGCAAACCACCAGTACCAGGCCACCAGCTGGACTCCACATCACCTGGGCAGACACTTCTCCATCCACCTCATCTAAGCCTATGGGCCCCTGGCACATCCAAGAGGCCTCCCACCCCAGCTCCCACCCCAGATGAGGGGGGGCCAGGGGCCACAACCTTTTATTCAGGTCAAGTTCTCTATTAAAAGGTGCAGGGAAGGGAGGTGTGGGAGGGTGCGTAACGCACTGGAGGGGCCACACATTAGAAAGAAGAACCACAGAAGAGGAAACAAGAACCTTTTCCTTTAGTAGAAGAGATTTTGGGAATTTCTCCCCTTCAAAGCAATTTAGTAGCGGTTGTCTCCCATCAGGGATCATATAAATTCTTACCATTTCCCTGGGTTACCCAAAGCCAGCACAGCTCTATTCCCACTAGCATACAGTCACACATGGAGGATGCACAAGGTGGTCCACTGGACAGCCATCATTTCATTGCCATTTGCAAACCTGGCCGGCCACTATCTATCTCAGAAAAATACTTGTTGAAACAAAGTTCAGAAAAATACTTGTTGAAACAATGAAACAGCGTAATTCCCCCAAAGTTCCTTCATTACCTTCTCTTTCTCTTTCCACAGTCCTAAAAGGAAAGAAGCTAAGTCTTCCCATGCCTGTTTGAAGACGTTTCCGCAGACAACCCAAGAAGTTCCGAAGATGAAGCTCTTGAGATCACAGGTCTCCTTTCCTGGCCCTTTTTGACTAACGGATGACTCAGCCGAGTTTCAGTCCCGTGCCAGGAAGACAGTGAGGCCTGGGAAGCTGGTGGGCTTCTTATCTGTTCGAGACCTTCCCTCTTTTTATTTTTTATTTCTTCTTACTTGAATTTGGTGCTAGTAAGTAGTGCTGGCCAATACTGAAGTAGTGCAAAATACTTTCTCCCAGCTCTTCCCAGCATCTACCTCCAAAACACTCCTCCACCCTGGCCCTGAGGCAGCACAAGGAGTGTCAGGGAAACTGTCACTCCCTTTAATCCTTCAGTCCTTTAACGAGCACCGGTGGTTAGGTTAAGTCCGGTAACACACACAAAGGCCACAGACCCGTTTCACACACGGCCGCATCTGGCACAGCAGATGCTACAAACTTTAACTCTGTACAAACTAACATCCTCCTAAAAGCTAACTCTGCCTGACTCCCATTCTATTCAAGTCCCATAACACTCCAGAAAAATACATTCCCTTCCCATAACATGGATCTTCCAATTCCACAGGTATTCAAACATCCTCATCCCCTCACTTTCAGTGACAGCGGTTCCTCATATTCTACAAAGGGGATATTTTCAATTAAAATTCAGTGGGTTGCCAACAGGTGTTTCCAACTCCTTGAATTTGACTTTTTTTAAAAACTGGGAAGAACGGGGGCAAAGACGGTTTTACACTCCAAAAATAAAGACAAAGTTCACAATTTATTGACAACAGTGTTTTTATTTATACCTACAAAAGAAAACAAGATGGTATCAAAAGGACAATTTACAAACTAAGAATAGTAACATAGCTTTTAGTATCCTGTGTCTGAACACCACAGATCTATGAATCTCCCAATTCAAGTCTTCTTTAATACAACAGGAATGTGTTCAGAGACCAGCAGGTGTGTGAAATGAGCCGCTGATCCCACACAAAGCCACTAACCCTTCCATCGTTCAGAGAAGTCCAAACAGCAAATTGCTTTGGGAAGCGGGAGGGGAGGAGACACCCAACTCATTTGACACCTCCCACAGACTTTTACAGATTGGAAACTGGCTCGACAATACTATCAATATATCAATACGTATCAACAAGGGCCCTCCGGCTGGCACCCAGCACAGAGCGCAGTGAGCACCAGGTGGGACGGGGGCAGCACATGCCACGGTGCATTCAGGCATTCAGCAGCCTGGTTAACACTCCGAACTGAACCGAGACCCTGCACCTCAGCTGACCTCCACGGCAATAAAGCACCGCCAGACTTGGCACAGATGTTTACGCGTGCACAAGCCCTCCCCCAAAGGAAGTGAAAAGCTATAGCAGACTATAAGGCAGCTTCGGCGGTCCAGAGACCCTTTTTAAAGTCAGTCAGTGAGATGTCCTACTCCTACACCCTTTAAACACATTTCTGCATTGAACTGGCAATTTAAAAAAAAAAAAAAAGGAAAAAAAAGAAAAAAGCTCTACATTTGCTTGCGAGGGAGGCCAAAGACAAATCAGAAGTGCCTGGATAAACGAAATGTTTCTGGCTTTCACTTAACACAAGCAAAGGAACTTCCTGCCCAAGCACTGGAATTAGAAGACAGGACAAGGGAACCAAAGTTCTGGAAGATCTCTCCCTCCTCCCTCTGTGTCAGCAACCTACCTGTGTACTGCACACAAAAAATGCGCATTCATGCCCCAAAATTTTACTCTGGGAAGAAATTAAATTAAAAAAGAAATCACTTCTGTTATAAGCAAGCTCTTTTCCTGGGCTATAAGAAGTTCCACTCTGCTACAAGAGGAGTGGGCTGCCTTGTTCATCCATTTTCAAGAACGCCAACAGAAAAAAAGAAAACCCAAACCCCTGCACTCTCATAATGCAATTATGCCTTAGAAACCAGGAGATGTATCCATTCTTTGTCATATTACGGAATCAAGAGCAGCCAACTCCTGTTATCATCTACTGTCTCTGAACCGTCTGGTATTAGAAATAACAAGTCAACAACATGCTTTACTAAAGAGAAAAACCCCCCTCACACCCACCTTAGCCTGTAAAATAAACAAGTTTTATTTACGTATTTACTAAAATTTCACTCTTCTCTAACATTTTCTAAAATGCTACCTACCTGCGAGAGCTCAGCTCAAAGGGACCAATGGAGCAGGGAAATGCACTCAAAAGCCAGGAAAAGCAATGGTCAGAGCAAGGTACAAAAGAAATAAAGCTTCAGAATCAAGATGCACTAACCAGCTCACAGCTTACCTCATGAAAAGGAGATTCCAGGCAATCTCCTCCTCCACCCTTCCCCCCCCTTGCCCTCCCCCCAGCCCACCCTATTCACACCTCTTAAATTTTAGTGTGGAAAACTCTGTCACGTTGTATCTGGCGAGCGGCATTCAGAACCTTCCCCTTTGCCAAAAGGTAGTTTGTAGGTGAAGGACAGACAAAAGAGATACACTGTTCATCATCTCAGTTCTGTTTAGTTTCTGGGCTCTCAAATAAGATTTCTCGCGATAAATTCAACAATAGGAATCTGAGAGCAGAAACTAATTTAAGGATACTCCACGCTTTTGCGATGCTGTAATTTAACAATTGTAGGGAAAGAACTTACTTGGCTAAATATTACAGCAGCGGTACCTACAGCGACTATCTGGTTTTCAGGTATCGAATCCAAGACAGGTTTGATCTCTGACCTGGGGTTTTAATCCCAGCTTCCCTACTGCAGGCTGCTACAGGTACCAGAAGATGGGGGCCACTGCTTCCAGAGCTGCAGAAAACATCAACACTTTAACTGGGGCATTACTCTGAACACCGCCCAGCTCAGACAAGTGACCAGAGTTTTCCTATAGAATGTCACCTATGATAGATTACAAGCAGTAATAGTGAGCTATTTAAAAAAAAAAAATAATTAAGATTAGAAGTGAGCATTGCTCCCTTGCATTTATAATTTTAAATGAAGTGCTTTTTGGCTCCCCAAAGTTTCCCACCTCTCTTGATACTTCCTGAAATTAAGTTAACATGTTACCGAATAGAAACTTCCTCCCCTCAAAAGCAAATTTTCACACAAACCAAGACACCAAGATGATCAAGCTGGGACCTATCTGCCTTATACCCATTTTCTTTTAGAGAAAATAAAATTTCCAATTTCCTCAACATGCAAGACAAAAAATAATAAATTTTCCAGTCAACTATAGATATCTCTTAAAAAAAAAAAAGAAAAAAAAAGGAGGACAGGGTCAGTAATGTGGACTGGGGGTCATTTTTGCTGGGCTCGAGGGATTCAAATGGTGAATTCTAAGTCTAACCTGCATGAGAGAGACATCACAATGGGTGAGAAAGAAAAGGTTCCTTTAAATGCAAGAGGTCTACACTGGTCACCAGCGTGAGAGTGGTCTCATTTGCGTGAGGGGGGAGGGGGCGGGGGAGGGGGCGGATACTGGTAGGTGGCAGTCTGTCCCATATAGCCCATCACATTAGTGCCAGGGGGCTGCGGAAACTGTTGTGACATGAGCGGCTGTGGCTGCTGGCCCGAGCGCCCCACCATCCCTGCATACTGCTGTTGGGTAGTGCTCTGTGAGGTTCTCCCAGCGGTGGCAGCTGTGGTGCTGGCACCATAGCCACTAGCACTGTACTCTGCAGTGCCATAGCCACTCGTGCCATAGGCAGCTGCTCCATAGCTCCCTTGAGTGTAACCATACTGGCTCTGTGCTGCCCCAAAAGCAGAATTTGGGCTCCCGTAGGCACTGCCATAGGTCTTGTTGGCTCCGTTGGCATAACTGTCACCACGCTCACGGTCTCTGAAGCCACCCGAGTCTCTCCGGCCCTCTTTCACTCCCCGGAGCCTCCTGTCACACTCTTCCTGGTACATCAGGTTAGGGTTGTTTACTGAACTGCTCGTTCGGTAACGAGAACGACCTCCTGGCGATGAATATATTAAGATTTAGTACCGTGAACAAACCTTAAACAATGAACTCTGGTACAATTATACCACCCTTTCTCCCCTTTCTGCATCCACAATTTTGCCCAAAAGGAACGAGCCCTCTTGGCTGACTCTAACTTCCCTGCACAGCTCTGCATGCACCTCTTCATTTTGTTCAAGGTGTAAATACAAAGTTCAAAAGGGGTTCTTAACGCATGTGCTGGGAGACTAAAGTAACTGAAGAAATTCAGGGCCAACTTGGAAGTGTAACAAAACTTACTACTCCTTCAGGGACTGCGAGGAAAAATAGCCTCGAGCCCCTGAAGGTAAAGTCAGTGTATCCCCTTCACTAATTTCAATTTTGCATGTGTATGCACGCACATCCTGTTGCCTGTGCTCAGGTAGGAACTGCAAGGAATTCATTAATTTAAGCAAAATTAGCTCTGTGAGGACTTTATCAGGAGAAAAAAAAAATATAGCTAAGGTAAACCAGTCAACTCCTCTTTTTTGGACAGAAATACTACAGCTACATAACACGCTGAATCTCAGCTATGAAACAGCTTTATTACCAGTCTACTGTTTGCTATCTTACTACTTCCCTACCCTCTTCCCTCCCTCAAAATGGGGAACCTATTTCCTGTGTAGCCCGTTTTCCCATGTGCCTTTACCTCCACCACCACCTCCTCCTCCTCTGTGGTCCACAAGCTGCATCAGTTTTGGATTGATGGCTTGATTGGCTTCTTCCAACACTTTGATAAGCTCCCTGGCTTGTTTCAGGTTTCCTGGCGTGAAGAAGGTGTAGGCAGTACCTTTGTTGGTACTACGTGCGGTACGGCCAATACGGTGGACATAATCTTCAGAGCTGTTCGGATAGTCGTAGTTTATCACAAATTTAACATCTTCCACATCTTGTGAAGTGCCCAGGTGCGAAGCACAGTGAAGGGGTGGGGTTGAGGAAAGGGGAGAAGAAGAGAGGACGTGCCAACGAAAGGTGGGGAGCACGAATGCAGGTGACAGTAATAAGAAAAAAAAATTCAAAGTTAGTAATTGCATGGAATAAATACAAGACAGACTCATCCCAAAAAAGTAGAAGACTCACGTTGAAGATTATCAGGACCAAAGACCAGTGTCCTGAAAAACAGTGGTAATTTTGAAGCAGTTTTGCCCTGCACTCAAATTCATCCCCCCCGGAATGATTTCTCTGTCTTTATGTGTCAAAGACACTGATGTTTGTGAATGAGCTAACTGAATTTCATATTTTTTTTAAAAAAAACAAACAAAACCAAAAAACCACCACAAACTGGAAAGTGAAAATGCCATTATCAGACAGAGCAAACTGGGGTGGAGGAAAGGCAGAACTGCCACAGTAAAGCTTTTACTCTGTTGGGAGAAGTCTAACAAATAATAACGGTAATGAGATCACTTACCTTCCACTTGGTAACATGAAATAAAAGCCAATCTTAAAAATATTTACTTTACAGTCCTAATAAAATACAGTGAACTACTTTCCCTGGCCTAAAGCTTAAAACACTCCAGTTATATTAGTATTATTCAGCAAACTTATCAAAAATTACTCAGACCTACAATACCTTAACTCAGCTTTGTAGTTAACACCAGAATGCATTGCACTAACATTCACAGTGCTGTTCCGTTCAGTTCTGGCAAGCTTTTGTAATTTGGACAATCCTGAATTCCACTAACAATTCCACACTTTCAATGTGAGATGGAAACGATCAAAATTGCTTTGTACACAAAATATTAAAATTCAGATCAGAACTGCATGCCTTACAGGAAGCCAAGACTTCACAAACTTACGGGACAGAAACTAAAGTAAATGTTAGTGCAACACTTCAGTGAAAGCATCTCAAGTACCACAAAGCACCTATCTGCTACAGTATACAGTATTTTAAAAAAGCATAGTATTACAGTACGTGCCCTAACAGCTCATAAAAAAAAAATTAAAAATCTGCATTTTAAGAAGAATATTCTGAAAATATCCAAAATAAAACACAGATTTTTGTGATTTCCTTTCCTCTTTTTTTTTTTTTTGTTTTAAAGAGAGAAACATTCTCTGTTTGTTACCAGACCGATGCACACTCCCTCCTCCTGTGGGAAACCGCTGCAGCCGATCCCGTCTCTTTGCCTTTTATTTTTGGCGGCCTCCTTTCGAAAACTCCGCCCTCTGACACGGGACCACTGGAGCGCGGGGAGCATGCATCAAGGGTCCATGGCAGCGAGAAGTCCCCACACACGCTCGCTCTGTGAACTGGCTTAGACGCTTCTCTGTAGCCCCATTTGGTTGTGAAGCGCCGGAGAACCTGGGTTCAGGTAAAAGTTTCAGGTCCTCCAACGCTTTTTGTCCCCTATTCGGGGTTCTCAGGGGCAATTGTCAAAAAAATGAAGATACAAAAATTACATCCAAAGGGTCAGACTGCATCTATTGCCCAGACTGCATCAATTTCAAGGGGGGTGTAGGAAAAATAAAAACAAGAGGGATGTAGTGACAAGAGGGGGACTTTATGTCTGTTTCTTATTACAGCAAAGGGGGGGCTCCTCAGTCTTTGCTGACTCCAAAGTCCTGAATCACACCAAAAAAAGGGAGTGAGAAGGCAGGTTTCACAGGGGGCTGCGCGAGTCTCCAGCTAGGGTCCTTGATGCAACAGGTTTTTTTAAAAAGGGGAAAGTGAAGAGAGGAGTATGCATGACAGATCGCATCTTCACAGCCAGGGTGTAACTAGTCTGACAAGCTGCAGGCTACGCGATCCTCAGTCAGTCCCATTTTGCGCATCCATCAGTAGCAAAGCGACTTGGAATTACCAGAGGACACAAGGATGTGCTTTCCCAGCAGAAAGCACAGGGAATTGCAGCTACCGATGTAGGCGGAACTGACTTGACTGGGGAGGAGCAGGAAGAATGGGAAGGCAGGAAGAGGAAAATGCAAGGGTGTTTTCCAGACTGGAAAGTGGTCCTGGTAGAGCACGCAAGCTTGCTGAAGAAAGACCAGAGCAAGTACAAGACTCGGCTTCTCCAGTCTAGCATGCTCCAAAGCGTTTGCGCACACTCGCAATCTTCCTGCGCTTTTTGAAGGTAATGTAGCAGGATCAAGAACTGAAATCGTAATTCGTTTTTGACAGCTATCTGGGAAACATTCCCTTTGTGAGACCATCAGCATGGCACAGTCTCCGAATATTAATCGGGAGAGATATAAACTAGCAAACAGGCTAGTCTAGAGAGCTGTTCAGACCATCAATGTAGATGTGCCCCCACCCCTGCACTGAGAATGATCTGCTGTTATCAAAGCTTCTGTTAAAGAAAACAAAACAAAACAAATTCAATGTTTTTAGTTTAATAGACTGAACAAAAAAATAAAGTAAAAAAAAAATCAGTGCAGAGAGAGGACCTCACTCCAGGGAATTATCACAAAGAAGTCATTATGGGACTCGGAACTTACCTGGAAGAAGCTTTTTTGAAACCAATGTTCCATTAGGAAGAGGGAAAGCCCTGGTGACTCAGCCAAAAGGCGCGCGCCCCTGTTTTATGTTATTTAGGTAGAAGCCTTCACTTTCCAGGATCTTGGAGGAAGTCGTCCAGAAGTTTGCCAGTTAAGTGACTTATTTTAAGAAGCAGCAAACTCAGGGCCCCACAATAAGCAGAGATGTTGTTCAGTAACAAGAAACAGACTCTGGTACCTTTCCCCCTTAGCTCAGGTGAAGTGGAGGATAGGAAGTGGGGACACTGTTTTCTGAAGTGTTATCCAATTGAGTAGTTTTGGGGGGAGTGTTTTTTTTGAGGGGGGTGAGGCTGTTTTAAATGTCTAGGCAAGATGCACAAAGAAGCTACCAGCACATAGCAAGCCTGTTTAAAAAACGCTGCTAGAGAAAGCAGCTCTCTTTCATACAAACTAGTTTCAGGCCTCAGTCCCTTCTCCCAACAGGCCCAAGTTCTAACTGCACAGGTCCAGACATGACCCTAGAGGGCAGAGACTGAAGTCCATATAATCACCTCTCTGAGGAAGTGTTGCATGTTTTTTGAGGGGGGAGGGGAAGAAGGGGTGAAGGTTGTGTGAACAAAGGCTGTCAAGTCTCATAATGGTCTGCCTGTATTAAAGTGACCATGTGATGCACAGCACAGCCACCCTTTCAGCATATGAAAAGAGCTCAGATAACTGAGGTTTTTAACATCTGGAGATTTTTCTGAGCTTCTTTGTAATAACTTGCAATCACTTTGTCTAAACTTCACTACAACGAGACATGGACTCCCAAGTAGCTTGTCTTCTACCAAACTCAGGGAGAGTGCAATATTCAATGTTCATTATTAAACTCAGAGCACTTAAAGTCATCCTCCTCTTCTAGAGTGGACAGATGTGTAAAGACTGTGCTCAGCACAAAGTATTTCTAAATACAACTACGCTCATTAAAAAAGGGGGCACAACTGATGCATCCAGACAGATCATTTTCATACCACTAGAATAGAGCTGCGCAATTTTGATTCAATTACGTATCTGGGTAACACGATGCTAAAGGCCATATATAATCTCAGTGGTCCTGCCTAGAAGGAACACAGAGGAGGGAAGGTTACATGTCAAGACCAAAGATCTGGAGCAGTGCTTTCTCAGATGCGAATACATCTGTGGGGTAAACATGCGTGTACACTGGGGTTGGTATGTTCAAATCTGTGGTGTGTCGTATGGGGAGAATATTAGCTATTTGCTGTTGAAATGCTCTCCCACAACTTCCTACTTGAACTTTATGTGACACGCTCTGAACTGAGAGCAATCCGTTCCTATCACCCAGCAACAAAAGCTGGATTTGGGGGAAGAAGTGAGTGTGGTGGAAGGGTTGGGTTGCATAATTGGACGTCTCTTCTCCCTCTTGGCGATCGATTGGTCATGCCTAGGCCTTGCTGCAGACCAAAGCCTGTTCATTAGGAGCAGGAAGAGACTTTGAATATGAAAGAAAAAAAAAAGATTAATGTTAAAAAACGTATTTCACATGTGGGGGAAAATCACGCTTTGAATTTTTTTTTTTTAAAGAAAACATGTTTCAGTCCAAAGAAGAAAAATACGCAGCAGTAGGCAAGAGTGGTCTATGTGTACAAACCTAGCCCACGAGATGCAACGTCGGTAGCAATGAGGATAGGAGCCTTTCCAGAACGAAACTCTGTAAAACAAAGCATGCTATGAAATAAGATTTTTCAAAAAGACGAAGTTACCTGAACTTGATTTACACTAAATGCTCATTTTCCAGAATCTAGGTAAGATGGGTCAGTCCGTTTCAGAAACTCCAGCAAGTCAGGATATAACGTGTCAACTATTTTTCAAAATCCATCTCTCTGGGTTAAACAATTTTCCCATTGTGTTCTTGTCCCTCCCCCCCAAAAAAACCCCAAAGCCAAGGCATACACAAGTACTGAAATTAACAGTGCAAAAGCAAAGAAGTTCTTTTGAAATGTATCTATCAGGTAGAGAGAAAAAAAAAAAAAAAAGAGACAACCGGACAAAAGCACGTTTCAGTAAATTATGTACAGCAACCCGAGTTAAGTCTCCCCTCAGTGATGGACTCACCATTAAGCACCCAATCTCTTTCTGGCTGACTCTTGTCTCCATGGATACACATAGCTGGCCAACTGCCAAACAGAGATGCACATTAGTTCAGACAGACAGTACATATATTAAAGGCAACAGGAAGCTTTATTGCCATTTCAGTAAAAAGGAAAAAAAAAAAATTGAGGAATATTTTATTCCTTGTCCTCCTGTGATCTGTATCTACCTAGCACATACACTGTTTTGTTTCTTGCATGTTAAACCCACTACCTGCATCAACAACCACCTAAGCCAAATCACAGTTGCTATACTGACACAGTCCCAATCAGCGTATCGGTATTCCGACACGCTAAAAGCTGCCAAGCTTACAAATATTCGCTTTCTCCTGCACTAATGGTTTGATGGACTGGAACCTTCTGGGAAACTAAGACTGAATTCAGCCAAGAAAAAAATGGACAAATTGTTCCCAATAACAGCATCATGAACACTTAAACCTTACTGCTTTTGATTGCAATTTCTGTTTCCCACTAGAAACAAGGGGAGGGAGGGGGAAGCTAATCACCCATCTCTGCGCATCCTTCGAGTGAGATCATCACATCGCCTCTTTGTCTCCACAAAGATGATAGTCTTGTTCTCCTTCTCTGCCATGATTTCTTCCATCAGTTGTATCAGTCTAAAATAAGACACGAGAGCTAAGATGTATACGCACAAATACAAGAATACAGGAGCATTCACATTAAGAACATACACAATATGCATACACATAAGTCAGTGTCACACAGAATTCAGATGTGTTGTACAACGGTATGGTTAGGGTATATGCAATAGACTAGTTAATTACAGGACTTATTTTGTAATTTTCGAAGGTTAAATAATGCTGCAAGTAACTTCACATATTTGGCTTTGAAAGCAATGTAGATTTTTTAAGTACAACCAAAAAATCTGAAATGGTGGGAAAAATCAACTTACTTGTGGTCTTTCTCGCTTTCCATGCATACATCCACTATCTGCAGGATATTGTGGTTGGCACTCAGCTCCAAGTTTCCCACATTGATCTGAACATAGTCCTGCAGGAAGTCCTCGGCAAGCTGGCGCACTTCCTTTGGCCAGGTGGCACTCCACATCAGAGTCTGTCTGTCAGGCTAAGAAAAAAGGAAAACAGATTTATTTGAGGTACAGGACTTTGAATAGGAAACCAAAGGAGGATGTCCTTTTACAAGGTTCACGCACCCTTATCTGGTCAACAATTTTACGAATTTGGGGTTCAAATCCCATGTCCAACATTCTGTCTGCTTCATCCAGCACCAGGTACGTACACCGACGAAGGTTGGTCTTTCCTGCCTCGAGGAAGTCAATCAAGCGACCTGGTGTAGCAATGCAGATCTCCACACCTTCAAAACAGAATGAGGAAAAAGAGTAAGGCTCTTCATTTGAATGTCAATTGGTATTTTTAGTCAGAATGATTCACCTTCCAGAGCAAAACTGTTTAAAAAAAAAAAAGCACCACCCTCATTCGTACCCAAGATTGAGTCATTTCAGTAGAAGCCCTAGTTTCTTTTAATATTTTTTTCCATTCTGAAATTACTGTTACAGTGCCATTAGAATAATAAATGCAGTATAGAAGCTAAAAGCTCTGTCAGAAAACACCAACGAAGACCTGTCCAAAAATCAGAAGAAAAACAAGCTTCTGCTCAAGCCTGACCCACCTTCATTCAGTATTATGCAGTTCAGAGAGCTCTCTAGAAAATTAAGAGCGAACTCCAGCTAAACTTCCCACGTTAAGCAAACATGAAGTGCTCCTCTTGCTATACAGGTCAAATTACTTACACCTTTTTTTCCCCTCCAAAAAATGCACCAATAGTGACAGAAAACTATCCTGCCTGTATCTATTAGCATAAGACCAGAACTCAAGTATTTATAAACTAGTATTAGGTATGGCACTTTACACATTCCTTAAAAAGAGGGACTGGTTTCCACTGATTCACAAATCTTACAGGTGAGTCCCCTTCAGTGCCACCGAAACATCCACAGAAGGTAAGTTTAGGTAAGCAGGAACATGAAAAAGCAAAACCCCAACAGCCTTCCTGATACTGCACTGGCAGATGCAGACTATTTAGTGGCAACCTTGACCCTTCTGTTTGTATTAACCTGGACTCCTCAGAGGTGTCAAAGCTGGACATTCTGGGCATTTCTGTAAAGCTCATGCAAGAACTAGATTTCTAACGGAGCCATTAGTCTGCCAGGGAGACTGAAAAAACTGCAATTTCTGTTGTCAATAATGTACTCCTCCAAAGTAAATTCACCAAATACCCCCCAAAAAAATCACAATTGAGAAGAAAAAACCCACATGCTTTCTGGACTTTATCTAGTCAACAATCTTAGCTGCAGAAAATACTAAGCAATCATCCAAAGACAGTAACACCTGAGAGGACTAAAAGCACTGAACCTGCCCACATGCTCTAACCAAATGGTTTTCTTCCTAACCCAGAGAACACCTACTTTACAGTGTTCCAGAACGTGTGCAAAAACCCACCAAGCTGATCCTCCCAAGGTCTCTTCATGTAACCTTTGACTCTCCCATTGAAGATGCTACTTTTGAATCCCTAAGCAACAAGTTTGTTAAAAACAAGGTGTATTGTTTAAACTGCAGCTGCCTAGGAAACTATGGCAAAAGTTAGCAACCAATCAATAAATGCTTGGTGTAAGGAATTAGCCAATCAGTAAAAGACACGCTGTTGCTAGACGCAGCCTTAACTTGTATAAAAGTAGGTAGGGAAATCTAATAAACTTTGACACTTTGCTTGCATCAAGCTGCGTCCCGTCTCTCATTCGCGGCACTGCACTACCATTTTCTTGAAGAGAGCTATCCCACAGCCTTCTACCATGCATGCCTTTATCCCGTTACTGCAATTTTCAATAATGACTCTGCTGCAGTGGTAAGTAACATTTTCAGGTTTCTTGAGTAGATTTGTGTATATATAAGCTTATCTTCAAAGTACTTCTTACATCTTTTCACATAATTCTATTATTTTTTTTTAGCCTAAGCAAAGGTGAAATGCATGAGCATATTCCCGCATTTAAAACTGTAGGTAACTATCCCTTGACATGAAGGTTAGGTCACTTGAGCACTATGTGTTCCAATGGTTGCCTTAGAACCAGGGTTTCTCATCATTCCCAACTCCAGCTCCTTGCTACATACAGAAAAGCAGTTATAGAACATTATGGGGTTCATGAACAGAAATAGAGCATAGTGCTTAAGAATAATTAAAAAAAACCCAAACCAACAAAACCCACTGTCTAAAGAAATTTCTATAGATTCAGAAATTCAGTTTGATTATTTTAACAAGCCTGGGCAGAAAACCTGTGAGCTCACTTAAGTAAAAGTGTTCCTTAAGCTTCCTTAAACTACTGCATTTCCTCAAAATAACCTGTTCTCAAACTGCGAACAGCCATTTTAAAATTACCTCTTTCTAGATCTCTGATCTGGGGACCTTTGGGTGCTCCTCCATATATGCAGGTACTCTTCAGCCTCGAACATTTGCCATAATCATCAGCCACCTGCTGCACTTGCTGGGCCAACTCTCTCGTAGGTGCTAGAACCAGACACTGCAAAAGGAATCGATTCAGAATAGCCAACCTTCATGCGTATCCCTAACTTAAGGGCTCCACACAGATACCATAAGCAAAGTTGGACCATCTGCTCTTTATTAGCTAAAACATTTAAGTATCTCTAGACTGTGTCAGCAATTGCACAGCATTTCAACTAACGAGTGGGATGTTCACATTGTGATAGTAAACATTTCTCTACTTACTATTCAGATATACCAATTAAATAAAGTACACGTCTCATTAACAATTCATTGTCACACACACAAAAAGGAAGAGAACTGACAAGCACTTACAATTGGGCCATCTCCTCTCTCCAAATATGGCTGGTGGTTGATGTGAACAATTGCAGGCAACAAGTACTAAAACAGAAGAACTTCAAGTCAAGACAGAGGACTTCAGTATTCAGTGCCAATGATCATCTGCCATGACAACTGGATCACGGCAAAAGCCCACTTAGCCTAACATCCCTTCAAGAAGCCAAAACCTGATGTGAAAGACAGCGATATACCTTGGCTATATTAAGGATTCTGCAAAATCAGAGACTTGTTTTCCAACAGAATGTATGATTTTCAGAGCTGCTGACCAGCCATATCTGCTTTGACATGAGCACAAAATATGGTTGCTCAGCACCTCTGAAAGGAAGGCTCATTTAAATTTGGAATCCAAGTTAGTGGAATTGAGCAATCTTGGCTCTAACCAATGCTTCTCATAAAGGATGTAATTCCTTCTTAACCACTGCAGATAAAATTAATCTACACCTTGAAGACTCAGCCTTTACTTATTCTTTAACTTGCACAGTTAATAAAACATATATGCTAAAGAGCACGTGCTGTTTTTTAAACCACAATGTAAGCACAGACCAAAAAAAGATATGTCTGTGAATACAAAATACAGGCCTGTGAATAAGGTAGGCTAGTTGAGACTTAAGTCTCACCCATGATGCAATAAAGCATGCTTTAAAAACATGTAATTATCTCACTTTATGTATGCAGTACTGACAAGACCCAAAACTACTAACAAGTAGCCAAGGGTAATTTCTGCAAAGCAACTAGGAAAACTAACCAAACAAATAAAAGGGAAGAATACATACTGCTAGTGTCTTCCCAGAGCCAGTCTGCGCAATGCCCACCATATCACGACCACTGAGGGCTAGTGGAAAGCCTTGGCACTGGATTGGAGTGGGTTCTGTGAAGTTCTGGTCCATCAAGGCATCCATCACATACTCTAACAATTTAAGAAAAGAAAAAAATTCTTAAAGGATAACTGAGGCTTCAGAAGATCTTTCAGAAAACAGAACAGGCCTAAGCAGTTATTAAGTAATCCTCATTATCGTCACTAATGGCAAAAATACTTACGCGGAAAGCTACACTGGTGGAAGGCAAACACAGGCTTGGGGCAGCCCTCCATTCCTCGAATTGTTATCTCTTTCTTTCTTCGCAACTCTTCAACTTCATACTATTTATGTGGCAAAAAATAAAATAATGCAAAGACAAACATCAAATGTCAGCACGGACTTAAAGTGCATGTTTTTAATGATTAACTCCTCATCTCTACATAACAGCTTCCTCAGAGAACTAAAATGAAGCAGAGATCTAATAAGGACACCTTTCTTAAGGATTTCATCTTGAGACTGAGCTATCACATAGCTTCTGCAATATTCAGAGGTATGAGCCCTCCTCTGAAGCCTAGAAGGACTAATATCACCCTCTTCTTCCAACCAGCCCTTTTTAATGAAAAGTGTACCAATATAGTATTTTTAATAATTTCACTCTTCTTCCAGAGGCCAGAAATGATCAACAGCTTCAAAAATTCTTAGAAACAGAGAATCAAATAAGAAACATGTTTTATGTGGCAGTGCTAAGAACTGAACAAAATAAATAGGCCTTAATATACTACGAACAAGCAGAAGGCAGGGCAGTCCCCCTCCTTCAATTAACACATTCCAGAGGTGGTTAAATACAGAGCTTTTGCTGGAGGACTTGCAACTCAGAAATATTGCTTGGAATCTTTTAAGAACCAGCGGGTTTTTTCCACATGGAAGAAGCCCAGGCAACACCATAACGATACTCAAAGACCTCACAATTTTTTTTAATAATGGAACTTCTTAAAATATTTCTGAAATGTGTACATACATGCATAAATTTAGGGTAAGAAAAAGTTTTATTTTTGTCTAGGTTATCTTGCAAATCCAACTGCACTTTGCGACATGCTTCCGCAATTCATGACCTTATTCCAACATTCTTTAAGAAATCAATAGGAAAACACACATAAACACCAAAAATGCACTTTATCTAAAGTAATATACGTAATGATTATGGGAACCTCTTGAGTTTGAATGAAAAGGTAAGAAAAAATAAAACAACTCCTGGAAAAAACATGAAAATCCTTGTAACTGGCTAAGGCAAAGACAACCATAGCAGCTATCGCTAACTGTGGTTCAGTAGTTCCAAGCTGTTGTCTCTTTAAAACGCCAATGCCTCCTTCAACTCCTTTATGCCTCATAAATAGCTTATGAATATTTCACATGAAGACTTGTAAGTCTATGTAATCGGATAAGAACATTTTGTTTGTTTCCTTGTGTTAAAAATGAAATGTCTTAAGTTTCTAAATTTAAAAAGACATTAAAGAGGGAAAAAATACTTTAGACTCAAGAGGGGCAGGAAGGGGAGATTATCTACACAGGAAATACAAAGTACTGTGCCCAGTTTTGATAAGGCACTAAGCAACCTCCTCTAGTTTTGTAGTTAGCCCCGCTCTGAGCAGAGGATTAGATTAGACATCTCGCACGTCCTCCTTCAGCCCGAGTTATTATTACCATAAAATATTCTATCAAATGTTTCTCTCATATTTCTGCCACTTTTAGTTCATTATTTTAGGCTCTTTCAGGACCTCCCCAGTACCGCAACTCTAAAGCTCTGCAGGTCTTGTGTACACTGATGAACAGCTAGACCAGACAAGTATGATGATGATTAATTACGAATGACCAAAACCAGCTAAGAGCAGAAGCACCACCTTTGCTAATGTTACATATTGAAGGCCAACTAGAACCAGCACCCTGCAGGGTACACACATACCAAACAAGCTTAATCAAAAGACAGTTCTATCGCACACTGTCCCAGACTTCCTAGGACAAGTTTTTCCACTTGTGACATTTTCTGTTGTAGGCAAAATGGAACAGATAGGATCCAAACACTTACCGGAGTAAGCCTGGCCACTTCCGGATGTTCCACGTAAAAATTCTTCTCGAACTTGGGCAGTTCATTCAAATCCCATTTTTTCTTGCGTAAACGTTCCCCTGGATTACCGAATTTCTTTGGAGGAAGAGGACCTCCACGACTTGCTCCAAACCTGGGAACATCAAAATTAGTCATAAACAAGAGTATTTAATTACTCTGTAATTTGCAGGTTTCTTAAGCATTTTCCACTATTTTTTCTCCCCAAGTTCACACAAGCACAATATTCTACAAAAAGTCACTCCTCCTCTCCCTCCCCCAATCACTACGATGGCACACAACTTCTTGAAATAACATAAACCTGTTCTAAGTCAGTTCTAAACCCAACACCATCTTAAAGTTTCCTTCTAGTACAACCATTTTTAAGTCACTGCCTTAAAGCCCCTGTCTCCAGGTTTCTACCTGAAGGTTCCCTCCCTCAGGACAAAGCCGCAGCTATACCTATAGCGCTTACCTGTTCTTGAAACTCACAGTACACTTAAAACATGTTAGATGAAAGGGAGAAGAAAAAAAATCTCTAATTTTAAGTTCCTTGTATCTCTCTCAAGGTTAGTTTTACACAAAAATAGCTACTTCGCTGTCTCCCCCTCTATATCTTCTCTCTTATCAAGCGGTATGCCTTGAACGCAAAACAGAAAAGCAGAAAGTAAGCAAGTTCAGCCAAGCCTGCAAGGCCATCTGTAATTCTGGAATCAAAGAAACAAAAAAACCCTAAAAAATTCTTTTTAAACCACAGTCTACCGGGGGAAAAGTACCTGGGAAAAATCATATCCCTCTCTTAAATGCTTCTAAAGAAAATTCAAGAGAGTAAGAAGCTAATGTTTATTCTGCTAAAAAATTCCTAACTAGCAGAACTACTAAGAAGTTACTCTTCTTTCTCTCACAAGTTTTCTTCACCCAGTTAATTTAATACCCTTGAGAATATTAAAGACTAACTGTAATGACTAACTGATGCACTGCATGCCACATGAGCTGCCAGCAATAATCTGTAAGAGTAACTGAAAACTGAGTGGCATAAAATGATTGTTTACTGTAAGTATTATAAATTACATATTCTAAAATTCCACAGAAGAAGTCATAGTTCTTTCATTAGTATCATACAAACACAGCAGAAGGTGCTTTTCCAAGTGCCATCAGGTCAAATTTTGTCCTAACTCAGATTTTGGGTTAATAAAGCTACAGCTTTTTGCAAGACATGAATTCATGAGACACGCTCGTTTAAAACAAGACTTTTACTTAGATAGCAAATCCAAAGTGTCTGCGCCTTACTCAGGCGGTCCACTAGTAAATAACAAACTGTTAATGAAAGAAACCAAAAGCAACAAAAATCCCAAAGCAATCTCCTTACACTAGTAACTGAGACAGAGAGTTGCTAAAAAGTAACGATCTGAAATAGATTTCTCAATTATCTTGATTACAAGACTATCTGTTCAGACATTAACTACATCTGTTCTTTAAGTCACTTTCCAATGGAAACTACAAGTTACAGCGATTAAGAGACCAAAAATACAGAACTCAAAATCAACAGATTAACAGGAAGAAGGGGTTACATTGTTGGAAAAGCTAAGTATAGTAGATATAATTTAACTTAAAACCTGCTAAATAAGTTTCAAGATGTCTGCTTTCTCGCAACTGTTTCTTTAAGTTCCTTCCCTGTCCTATAAATATCCCTTATTTTCTCAACAGTATGTCCATCAGATCCCCCAGATGACCTGCATAATCATTAATTTCTGTCATATGAAAAGACTGTGAAACACACTTCCAAAAAATTCATGAAAGCACTAAATTTTCTTTCACAACAAAGTAAAAAAAGTAGTAATAGATTTTCTTTTACAGGAACATTCACCTTTATTGACTATGTCCGCTACTGATCATGACAATTTGAGGTCAAAATGACAACTATTTCTGTATCCAAGTTGTTCCAACAAACCCCATAGTCTTGCTGAAGCAGCTAGAGGTTCAAAGGGTCAATCAATTTCCTTATGAAAGGAAACATGGAAGATCTGATTGCAAGACTGGACACTGAAACAGCTGGGTACCGTGAATATTTGCTCCCCAGCTATCCAAAGAGTCAATACATAATAAATTTTACATAGAAGTCACACAGTTTCAGTTCCCCATTCTTCCATGCAACATGGCTCTATGCTGTTCTGAAAGGGAGCCCTGCAGCAGGCCTTAATGCTGCCTCTGATGAAGTTTATCTGCTAAACTGGCAGTAACTCAGACTTTACATTGCGATTACAAGTAGAACAAGTTTCCAATTCCAGTTAAACAGATTTAAACCTAAAATTTGGCCACTGATTTGCCAACAGTTCTCTTTTCAAGTGTAAATTCAGACTGACCCAAAACGTTCTTCTCCAATACTACTGGTGCCACCATTTCTGGGACAGAACCAAGTGAATTTGTTAAATTCCACAGCAAAACAGTACAACATTGTGCTCCAAGTCACCTACAACTCATTCCTGACAGGAGGAAAACAGAAGGCCTGTATTTTTTTAGCTTATTAAAGAATCAGCACCGAGGTGATAAGCTTTCAAATGGCGCTTAACCAGTGTGCTGAGTGGTTCAAAATTTTATAGAGGTTTATAAAGTATGATGGGTGCTAGTGGTTGCAAATATTTTCACACCTTAAATATATGTGTGTAACAAACTGAATCCCGATGCATTAAAGCTTCCAGGATAATATGCCAAGAAAATGATTTCCCATGCAAATGTCCAAAAACTTCACAAAGCAGCATGTAGACACTCCTTTTACTCATGCAAAACCCCTGACCTAAAAGAGCAGCATCTGTCTATAACCAAAGTCTTTAAACAAAATTAAATTACACAAATTTTAAGGCACGTCAAGTGTCATGACAACGCTTTGGACAGTGTTCTTTTCAGTAACTGTAAGTCTGCATACTAAAAGTCACTCACTAAACTCCAAAAACAGCTGGGGTCTGAACTATATCAGACTTGCCAAAGCATTTATTCCAATGTCCTTGCGTTAAACTGATCTGGAAATCTCATAGTGGAAAAACACCAGAACACTCCTGCCTGTCAAAAAAATGAAAGTGTCCTTTAATTTCAGACCGTGAAATGTGTGCGTAAGATAAAGCAAGGATACAACTATCTCCCTCCACAGCTGACGAAAAGCTAAACATTAAAAGGCCTTGCAACACATAAACAAAACATTCATAAATCTCCTGGAGGAGGTCAGAAAACAAGGAAGAAAGGAAGGGGGGAGAGGAGACTCATTAACTGAGATCTAGCCTCCCATATTAAGAACAGGACCCACATGATATGTTTCTTGTTAATCCTCCAGAATGGAGGCCTAGCTACTTGTGATCTAAAGGACAGAAAACACCACTCTCCTAAATTAGTTCTAACTTTCTATTTAAAAAGGCCTGGGATGAATGTCTTAATACTTTCAACCCTTAAAAATATCCAAGTCTCAAACTAGTTATATACTATAATGCCACCTGTATTTATTGCTGCCACCCTCGAAAGAAAAAAAAAAAAATCAAACCCGCAAAAACCTTTTCCGCACCAACCTTCCTTTAAATAGCAGAATGAAGAGTATCAAGCCCTAGGCCTCTGCAGTGCCACACAGACAACTCCTGTTTGACTGCTACGTAAGCTTGGTCATGCTCATTAGGTCTGATCCAGGGCCCTGTTTACCGAGATCACCCTCCCGAGTATGCAAGTCCCCTGCCCGGCCGCAGTTTACAATCTCATTTCCTCTCACGATGAGCCTGGGAATGCAACTGAGAAAGATCTTTCACCAACTGCCATCTTTCTAAGTAAGTCCAGAAGGAGCAATGACAACCAGAAGGGCAGACGGTCCAACCATCCTTGCCAGGGCCACCAAGACCTTCGTGGCTTGCGGGCGGGGGGATGGGGGGGAAACAGGGTAAAGGAGATGAAGGATGGCAGAAAATAAATTTAGGGCAGGGGATAAAGGACAAGGCAGGCCTTAGAATTGCAAGCAAGACACACGGTTACATATGAACGTTAGAAAAGCTAAATAAAATAAAACACACCACCCTTTGCTGCCAGAACCGTACTAATAAAGCCAG
>VXBO01014036.1:5924-37237 GCA_013400135.1 Rhinoptilus africanus | reverse complement strand
CCTTCCTCAACCCGGCCTGCCCTTCCCCCCCTTACCCGCCGCGGTCTCGGTCGCGGCCCCGGTCCCCGAAGCCCCTCATCGCCCCCGGAGGGGTGGGAGAAAGGCAGCGGAACGCCGGCCGTGGGGACGGCGAGGGACTGGGGGTACGGGGAGAGGGTCCAGCCAGGGGCGGCTGTGTCTCGGAGGAATCGCTTTGCGCCACCTCGCTTCTTTGGTGGGATACAAAAGGAGAAGAAGTGGTCAGTGGGTCAGAGACCCGCTGGACGTCGGCGGACGGAACGGCGGGGCTCTCGGTCGGCTCCAGGGCCCGTGAAGTGTGGAGACACCAGCGCCTTCTTCCTCCGGGCTCCCGGCACAAAATGGCTGCCACGGCCCGAACCCGCTTCAGTTACGTTACGGGCGGTCCGGCGCCGCGCAAATTGCGGCTCTCGAAAATACCTACGCCTATTCCCGGAAGCCAACTACGCCCTGGACTCTCTTGGCGAAACAGTGCTCCGCGCGGCAGGCAGGGTGCGAAAGGTACGTAGCGTCCTTTACTTGAGCCGGCCCTCCGTGTGAGGAAGGGAGGGAGGAGAGTAACGCTCTCCCTATTCCTCAAAGTCTGCTACGCACGGAGTCAACCCCGTAACCCGTTCTAGGCGGTAGGTAAAACCCAGGCCGAGGCGTACATAACGTAAGTACACGGCGTACGCAAGCTGCGTAATGCAAGCCGGCGTAGGGTCGGAAGAGCCCGTGCGTTTGGCGTAAAATTCTTCCGCGGGTTGTGCGGCGGGACTTGGCGGAGGGCCGGGGGATTTACGTTGATTCCGCCGCGTAGCTGGGTTTGGAGAATACGGCCTTTCGCCTACGCGCCCTCGGGCCCGAGCGCGGGCGGGAGCGGCGCTGAGGAGACAATACCGGCAGCGGCGGCCGTTCGGCCCGGCGGGCGGAGAAGCGGCTCCCGGGCCTTCGCGGAGGCGGATTGGGGCCGTCCCCCCCCCTTTTTTTTGTTTTGTTTGTTTTGTGTTTGGCTTTTTTTCCCCCTGGCATATCGGTAGGGGACGTCGGCGCGGCGCGGGAGTGACGGCACCCATGATGCTTGCCTTGGCCTGAGCGCCAGGAGAAAATGGCATCGGCGGCTCCCCACCCCCGGTCACACACCGCCCTCCGCGGCGGCAGGAGGTTCAGGGCAACCTCTCCAGAAAGTAAACTGGTAAAATAACCCACCGAGGGCTTTCTGGGCTGGCAGGTCGTCAAAAATCAGGTAGATTAGCAGAAGGAAAGTCTCTCTCTACTTTAGATCCTTGAAACAAATAACTTAGCCAGGAAGGAGACACAAATCGGTTTCCATTTTAGTTTTACGTGCGTGCTGGATGGATGGCATATGTGAGAAAGCAAAAAGCATTCTTGGTGATTAAGATAGTGGAAGAAATACGGGCCTTTCAGAGTAGGTGGGAGTCAGGCAACTGGTATTTGGCCATTTGGTACCACTGGCTGGCGTGGTAACTAACAGCTGGCACACGCGAAAAACTGGATACCACCTGAAATAACTGCGTCTGACTCGTTACTGCTGCCTCACATCAACAGCCTACCTTGCCTTTGTCTCTCTAGGGTTCTCTCCGCTGTAAAAAAAATAGTGCTTTACCTCAGGAAAAATAGCAGAGATTTGTTAAGATATGACTCAAGGCAGGCAGACTCTGGAGCTCTGTCACAAGGTAAACCCTGGCTACAGAGGATGAATTTCTGGTCATCACATCACTGCCTGTTTACTTCATGTTCCCTTACATGCATTAGTTAATAGCAATGAAAAAAAAATCTTACATCAGCGAGGACAAGCCCTCTAACTGGACACCAGAGTTAGACCCATTCTAATTAGCATTTTTATACGTGAGGACAAAGTAAGGCCTTCCCTTAAAGCGTCTAAAATATAAATGGTTGAGTTGATTTTAAAACAAGCAATTCCATGACCACTGGAGGTAAGGGTAAGGCAAACTGAATTGGTACCTCGATCCCCCATTTCTCTCTTTACTCCTGGCTTCTTCGTTTGCCCCCTGTGAGAAACATCCCCGGCTAGTTGGGAGCGCTGGCTCCCAATATTTAATAATAAAATATTTATTATTTAATGATAATCTTCAGTATGCTTACTTAAATTAGGGGACTGACAAGGCAATTATATAAAGCTTGTTTCTTTACAGAGCTAGACAAAAGGTTTTAAAATGTTTTGGTTGCTCCCAGTTTTATTTCACTCATGACAGATCAGCGAGAGAATACTGAGACCAGGCTTTGATTCAAAGCACCCAAATGTAAGCAGAGTGCTCTTCTAATTCATACTCTATTCTTAACTTTAATAAGAACAGTTTTAAAATATTCTCTCCAAAAAGTAGAAAATGCTAAATAAAAATACAAAATTTACCTAGTCAAGATAAAAATGCCTAAAAATATATCTTTAAAGTAACTTGTTCGTCTATGGTACATGAGATTCCATCAAGTTCTTGGTCTTCCACTGCCTTTTCCATCTATTTATGTCAATTTTATAACTGAGTTTATTCCAGTTCTGTTCCATTTTGCGCTATTAAATTCCACCATATAGACACTCTCTTTGAAAGAAACTAAAAAAGAGTATATTAATCTCATGTGGAAGGACAGCTTTGATTTTTCACAAAATACAGGAAAAGGACTCTTTGAACAATTCACAAGCTTATTTCTTAAATCTTGGTCTGCTGAAAGTTCAATTGAAAAATGAAGACCTTGAATGAAGCAAATTCTATTAAGATCAATAAAACTGAACTGTACAGAGTTCATTGCAACGTTCTCACAAAATATCTCAAAAGGTTCCCAAAAGACAGAAATGCAGCCGGGCAGTCAGTGGCCTTGCACAAATCTTCTTCACAACTGCCCAGGTGTTTTTGAGCTGTGCGTTTACATGGGTTTTTTGCCTATTCTTTGGCATCCCCAATCCCTCCAGCAGTTATCGCAAATGTGGCTTCGTTTTCAGGCATCTCAGGGCTGGGGGGAAAAAAAACAACACAGAAACAAGGAACTTGTGGTTTTCCCCATGTTAAATGCAGTTGTGAAACAGTCCCCAAAATGTTGTGTGAGCAACCTGGAATACTTCCACGTCTTTACACTTATATGCAAACCGTGGAAAGTGATCAATATCAAGATCAGAAAATGTGAAATCCACGTCTTGGAAGATGACAAACACAAAGGAGGGGAATGGAGAAGGTGCAGGAGAAAGAAAGATTCTGTCTGTGCAAACTCTCATTTCAATTTCTTAGTTCCTGACCGGAAACACTGGTCTCTCCATGCAGTCCCACTAGTACAATTTTTAATGACTTGCATCTGCCACAGCTTACCTGGTAAAGTGATACTAATTGTGTCAGCAAAATTTAGTAACTTAACAGTTCTGGAATTTGCCTGCCAAGGGACCACCAGTCTTAACAAACCATTTACAATCTTTCAGAGATGAGCATCTAGTAGGATTTATGACAAAAGATTATGTAATTTAATGGATGCGATATGCAAGATAACTTTGTCTGTTAATTAGCCATCCTTTCAGATTTTCTCTCAATTTACCATCCAGAAATGTGGTTAGTTTGGAACCATGACTCAGCTGACAAGCTATTAAGTTTCAGTACCACGAACTTTGTCACCTTACGGCTGCTTGTAACACAGCTTGCTTCCTGTGAAGGAAAGGTGATTTACCTGTCGTATATCTTTGCAATACGCAGCTCCCCTCTCCCTTTCCTCAGACTAATCCTGGTAGTTGAAGCATGAGCAAGGATGTGGCCTCCAATGGGCTTTTTTGGGTCCGCCTGAAAGCTAAATTAGAGAGAAAATTGTGATGATTCACTGTGTAAATTCCATGGGCTAATACTGTGATTAACTGTCAGACGAGGCACACTGAACTCAGTAATGAATAATAAATATGTAAATATATCAAAAAAGGACTTTAACACACTTGCCTCAGGATAGGATGTTCAAATGTTGAATGCTGGCATAATTTTCCACTCATTAAATACAAGAGGCTCAAGAAATGCATACCTTAAACTTCATATATAAGCTGCTCCGAAAGAAAATGGGGTGATTTTCAATGCTTTTTATGGCTTGTTCTTTGTTCAAGTCACAGTGAAAGGAGCTATCACACCAGGCAGTAGATAAACATTAAAAAAACTCATTACAAAAACTGAGAGAAACCTATAGGTGTCATCCATGAATGATTCATCGTACTAGAGGGACCGATAACAAATCTGAACCTTCATTTTGGTGCCTCTTGCTCTATACAATCTCAGTTCTCCTCTCTGTTAAATATGTAATATAAAAGAGAAGACATTTTTTAAAAAAAAAGAGACAGAAAAAATATCTTACGTCATAGTTGCTCCTGGATCAGCAGTCATCTGGTTGGTCACAAACACGGCCACGTTATATTCTGCAACAGAAAACAATGCAAAGAAAGTGGCCTATATCCAATTAGAATTCCAAAATATTCTCCCACCTATGATAAAAGCAAGGCTGCTGCTGAAGCCCTTCNTATATAAAAAATATATATATAAAATGATATTTTTTTTTGTAACTGACAGAGGTGTAAAGTGAGGGAAGATTCCTGGGCCAATGCCTGATTGACAATACACTTAAGATTACTAGGTGGTCGTGCTACCAACAGCTACTGTTCCAGTAACTCCAGTCCATGTTTTCCAAATTTTGCAAGGTTTCCCTTACCTTCTGATATTTTTTGGAGCCTTGACAGCATCTGAGCTAGTTTCTGTTGTCGTTCAGCCAACTCTCCTCGACCACTGAAATCCACACGGAAAAGTGCCATTATGGAGTCAATGATCTGCATTGTAATTACGCTAGATAAGTAAGTATTGTGAAAGAAAATAGGAAAACATATTCTGAAAGCAGTAAGCATACAAAAAAAAATTCAGTCTTGTACCAATAGCTTGAAGATACCAGCTTCCTCATGGAACTTGGCTGCTACATAGTCAAGCAATTCCATCTGATGCTCACCTGGTGGGAAGTACAGTTGCCAAGTGAAATTAGGACCAGAAAGAGCTCTGAAGGAACAAAAGCCTGAATTTTAAGTATCTGCACTGTTTATATTTTTACTGCCAGGAGTTTTAAATCCAGTGCGCAATAACTTCTTCTGCGGGTTCCAGTTTCCACTTGCCCAGCTAACAAAACTTCTTTGTGAAAAGATTCACAACAAAACTATGCACGAAGACAACTTTTTGTTGTATTAAAAATGGAAAAGCAGTATCAACATTTGAATATAATGTTGAATTAAATGACACACAGCAATTGTATTAATCATATTATTCATGTTCATATTGTACTCTCAAAAGTCCCATTTGAAACTTCCTTGAAGTTTTACATCTCTTGCAATGCCTCGTGATAGAGTGTGTTGCAGCTGCATCTATCAAGTTCCATTCACAATCATAGGGAATTTCTCAACAGCATTTATAGAATTAGGCAATTGTGGTTACATTAATTGGTGCTTCTCATACTAAGGTGCTACACTGACACTCATCATACACATGGCAGAGTTCACTTAACATTGTGTCAAACTGCAAAATATTACTGTTTGTGTAGTGCAATGAGCTGCAATAGTTAGACTGAGCACGTCTGCTCTGTGTACAACACCAGAAACGAAAATGGAACCAAGCTTACAGCTTCCTTTGTTAGCAGCAAAACATCCTTCGCGAGCCTTGGTGGGCAATCTCAGTTAATAAACTTGAGAACTATTAAAATGGAAGCCTTAGGGAGAAAACACAGATATCATGCCAGTTGCAATAATGGTCTTACTGGTGTATGCACGTGCGTACAGCACGTTGTCAAGTACTGCATCGTGGTCAACATTGAAGCGATCAGCAATGTCGCGAAGACGGTCTGGTCGGCTGATGTTAGTCAAAGTTAAGGATTTATCTTTGTACAAACCATGCTCTGAAAATAATAAAACTGCATTCCAAAAATAAAACTGTAGAGAAAAGAAGAAGAGTATTTATTTTGATCCTAGAGAAGACTGACTTTTTCTCTTCACGCTGTCCTACATACGCTAAAGATAGTTTAGGGCTCATGATGATAATTGTTTTATGTTTAGGGTTTGAGGTGAGGGGAGCTGACATATGGGTATGTGTGCTTTAGGAATTTAGCCGTGAGCAAAACCTATTTATACACAATCTACCACAGATACGAAGTGTCAAAAATAGTGTTTAGTACTTAGATGAATTTCTCTTGAAGTAAATAGAAAAGCTTCTATCACCTCTAGAAGGCATATTAGACCTCAAAAACACAACAAAACAGAAAAAAACCCGTTACTATAAAATCTGTATCCTAACTCTAATTTTTCCAGGTTGGATTACATCAAATGAGAGAAAAAAGTCACTGCCTTGTGGGCCATTACACACTGTGGTCTCCAGGCTTTCTGTGTCAGTCATAAATACTTCACATGTAACAAAGCTATCTAGAGCCTCCTACTTGCTTCTAACAAAATTAACTATCTTTCCAGTTTGTTGTACCTGTAGCTTTTAACAGTCCAAAAGATACAAAGTGTTTTCAGTATCAATGAAGATAATCTTTCCACCTGTGTAGCCATTTGGTCCAGGAAGCTGAGCTGTCACTGCAACGAACCACAGAAAATCAAAATGAAAAAGCAGGAAAAATATTTTCTTACTCCCTCCATTATTATTTTTTAATAAAATATCACAAAGAACCACTAGTTTTAATCAATGTGGAAATCAGGAGTATCTCAAGTCTTGCTGCCATCTTAAGAAGAAACTCAAGCGCTTTTCTTGATTCAGATGAGATCAGATGAGATTTAATTAATAGTGGCAAAATTGTGTTTTACTCAGTACCATCATGAAATCTGTGTATTTTATATTGAAAATAGCTAAGGGTATTTACTAATAAGTTCTTATGCACACAGCATCTTTTTAATCCTCTGCCCAAATTAATGGTATTGATTTAGTAAGGTGGTTTTTTCCAGCTGTAACCCCTATGATCACAAATTCTTTGGATATGAATTTTTTCTGATATGTGAGTAGTTACTGCTTGTGGGTTTAGTCTCTTTGGAGTGGATAAGCTAAAATACTCAATTCAGTTGTAATCATTCATGCAAAAGGGTATGACTGCTGACCGTTAGGCTGTACTAAACAGAAGAGGCCTTATTTTTCCAGAAGGCGACATAATTCCCTTTATAATATAGGGTTTATTTAAGGGAACATTTGGCTATCCAGTGTCTGGTACCTATATTCCAGCAGCATTAACAGTTACATTAGTTGTTGTTTACTACTATGTACACATTGAGAGAATGTCGCTGGGCAATCAGAGTCCTGCTGTATTTGGCACTGTGCGAATACAGTGACTGCCAAAGTTTTTGTTTACCCAGTTACTGTCAGTTAGTAGTATCCTTTCAGTGCCCTTTCAGAATGTCATATGAAGCAAAAACTCTTGAAACCAGGAAATTAAAGGAGTTGCTGAAAAAGAATCTTGCCTTTGCCCTTCTTTGAGCAATGCCCCAGTCCCCTTGGAACCCACAGTCGTGCTCTGCTTCTCTAAGTCGGTCTGTTTCACTGGTTTCTCTAAGACAGTCTATTACCTTCTCTCTCCTTATGGCAAAACTTGCATTGATGTAAGCAGTATTATTAAAATGTATTCATTACATTTTATTAAAATGGAATCATTTATATATGAGTTCTCTATTCAAGCACAATTAATGGAGGTAAGAGTCACCAAGGTCTGTTTCACTGTGTTTCTAGAGATAAAAGATTCTGACTGGTCTTGATGTGTTTAGTTCTGATACAGTTGTAAAGAATGGATTCACAGTCTCTCTTTTAAGGTATTACACCTACCACAAAGGGTGTGAGATAGCTGGGTTTTCCCTGTCCGGAACTCTGTTAAATAAAGAAAAAAAATGGTCAGGGTTTCTTTTTCTGAGTTTGCCAGATTCATGAGTTACTGCACTTTGAAACACTTTTACTTAACAAAATTCACCTCTATCTCTACCTTTTTAAATCATTTCACCCCAATTTATAAATCATAACTCTGTGCAGTAGAAATGTGTTACATGAAAAGCAAAATCATGCGTGATTGCTAAGGTCATTTATTCTTTTCTGTGTAGAAGTTAAAACCATATGGCACCTGTGGAAAAGTGTTGTGGGGGGGAAGTGGTTGATTCCACTCACCTGGCCCAGTTTCACTTTCAGTAAAACGATCAAGGAGAAGCTTATGAGTTTACTAATCTCATTATATCAAATCACGTTAGTCTCCAGTTTATCTTTTCTAAAGGGAAGCGTACTGTGTTCTATGAACTTTACTGTTCTCGAAGTGTTAACCACTACCCGATCAAATTTACTATAACAGTAACTTAATTGTAATTTCAAAATCTTGTATGAAATGCAATATATCCTAAGTGTGCATGAATAAAATATCATTTGTGGCAGTTTTGTTACTGGAAAGGAACAGAGGTTGCATCAGGGAAATCTTTCCTCTATGGCATGTTAGTATTACTAATGCTATGTAGTATTGAACCAGCATGCCCCAAGTCTAATGATTACTCAGGTCAAACTTAGTCTGCAAGCAAACGAAGATGGAAATTGGGAAAACAGTAAGAGAAGTGGATTCTTTCTTCTTACACTCATGCAAGTACTCATCTTTATGACTACAATGTGGTAAGTTTGGTAGAAGTAATCCAGCTTGATTTAAAATCTAAACTAAGCTGCAATTCTTTGTTCAGTAATACTCATTTAACGTGGTTTTCTCACCTCCAAAGGCCTCAGTGATTGCCATGCTTTCAATCCCACCGCCCAGAAGTTTACTGGAGAAAGGGAGAGGATTATGATATAGTTAAACCCACACAATCACAAGAGGAAAGTCAAAAAGATAAATTTTTGCTATGTCAAGGAAAGTTATTTCTGCCCTAAAGCCTCTCACTTGATGCATTAAGTGTAGGGCACTAAATGATCACTGATTCGTGAAGAATTAACTCGGTCTCAACCTTTCTGTGTGCGAGAGAAAGATCTATAGAAACTATTACTGGAAAGAAAGAAGAGAGAAAATACCTTTGAAAAGATAACATTCCATAAACATATCTCAACCTTGAAGACTTCTAAGTTTGACCTGAGACCTGCAGGTTGTTTTGACTATGTGAAAAAGTGATGATACGTTCAGGATTTCCGGATGCAAACACTGTTTATTTACGAAGACTGCGGAAAACCTGCTGGATTTGTTGCTTACTGATGCAGACATCTTTGAACCAGCACTAGCTCCAAATGCAAGGTAACTTAGGTGTCCTAGCTGAATATTTGTACCTTTGTATTTTTGTCTCTCCTTAAAGACAGTAAATATGATTATTGGAACAATCTGGACTAAGGAAGGATTTAAGTGGAGAGAAGCTTACTCAAATTCCTGGCTGCCGGTGGTAATATGAAATACCATCTTCCGTTTTTCACTGTACTCAAAGGCGGTGAGGAAGCCTGGTTCCTAAGGAAGACCAAAGAGAACACAAGAGGTTTATTTTAGCTTTAACCTGAAGGTAAAGTGCAATATCCCACCTAATTATCTTCTCCCCACCCTAGCCTCACTTACACAGGTTGGGTATGAAAAGCACCACACCATTTGTTGGTTGTTGTAGAGTATAAAGTATTATAACTTTAAAGTAATGAGCAGAATAATTATCAAAATTTTCTTGATGATTTGGTGAAAAAATCTGTTAAGGGAAATGTTGCACAGCATTTTGGAGAGGCCAGCATAAATTCAAACTACCAGGAAAGCGATTGGCTTACAATAAGCTTGTTTGCCGCTTCTTTTATCTTGTCCACTTTGGCTTCTGAAAGCCCTTTTACGTTGCACAGTGCCCGTCTTGTGGTCATCTGGATTCCCTTGATAGTGCAGATCCCAACTGCCTTCAGCTTTTTAATATCTGCTACGTTCTGTGAAGAAAGTTCCCTTCTGTGAGCACTCAGGACAGCTAACTAGAAGGCGAAGTAAACCTTTGAAACACATTTTATTATGCATTCATACGCACGTGTATTTTCACCAAGAAACAGATTTACAGTAAACTTTTCGTTATGTAGTTTGTGATGTCAACCACAGAAAATTTTGCGTAACATTTTTGTGAGGGATCGTGGTGCTTTTGAGATAAAAGTGTCTTGGGTCCGGTTGTATGTACTTGCTCCTGTTCAATGTCAGCCTTTCTACATCCAAGCTGGCAATAAGGAAACAGTACAGATTATTTCAGATAGTGTGGAGACCAACCTTGTAAACCCTATAGCCCTCAATCTGTCCTTGGTCCCTTAGCACAGATCATCTGTAAACCCGATAATCTGATCATGGATAACTGGGAGCTGACTGGCATGGATTGTCGGAAGCCGACACTAACTGCTGAGCTGTTCCTGCATATTGCAAGTATGTCCAGTTTAAAACAAACGCATCCTCTGGATGTGACCGACACTTTGGGCTGGAATGAGTTTTTCATAAATTGTGTACAGCATGACTTCAGTCAGTGCCCTGCTGACACGTTTTGCCTCCTCTCACCTTATTTTATGATTCTGACATCACTGGAAACTTAAAGGCAAGCAACGGATTAGTCACAAGAAAACATATTATGTGAAAGCTTTGGGGTACTTCGATTTACCATTTCCAGCCAAGATTTTTCTTTGGAAAAAAGTATGAACTGAATTGATTTATCTAGAGCATGTGGGTGCATAGGATGTAAGAATGGAGCAGGGCTATGTTAGAAATTAGTCATGTTCATTTGGAAGCTTATTTCTCATCCTGTGATGTGTTTTTTGATTATTACGTTAATAGAGATGGGTGAGGTAAGATCAGTCACAAATAGAAATGACTCTTCCCCCCAAAAGAATGTAATAACCGGAAATATAAAAATGATTGAGCTGTTTTATTGTGTTTTTCTATTAAGACAAGAGAATAGTACTGCAAAGATCTTTTTTTTTCTAGACCAAAACCTTAAATGCATTACCCTGCTTCTGCATTTCTTCAGTGGCTTTATCTTTCTGGTCCCCTCAAACTTAACAAGTCTCTGTGTGGTAGACCTGGTGACAGATGTTCTTGTTCTCTCCTGCCCAGACAGACCTTTCACCACCAGCTTATGTACCACCCGAGGCCCTAGGCTTTGCTCCTCCTTGGGCTGTGGTTCAATACAACCGAGTGCTGAGCAGTGCTCCTGGCTCAACCTTCTGACACGTCTGCCCCCTTCCATCAGCTGCTTGTCCTGATCCTCTGAGGTGGAAACGGGAGCAGACAGAGAACTTGCAAATAAAAAAAAACCTAAACATTTTTAATTGTGATGATTTTTGGACTCATTGGCTCACAAATCCAGTTCACAGGGTGGCTAAAAAAGCAGAGGTGCCAGAAGAAGGGATAGCACGCTCTAGGGGCAGGAACACTCAGCAAAGGCTGCAGGATCACAGCACCTTAATTCCTCCCAGACACTTCTGACCATCAAACCACAGCCTAGGTTGTGCTAATCTGACTCTCACTGTGGCCGCAGTCAGATCTAGTAAGTATTTCTCTACTCCTACGAAAAAAATTCTAAACCTACAAAACCGATTTCTTTACACAAATGAATTTAACAGATATGGGTTACCATATGTTCACACAAAGATTTTAACCGGCAGAGCTGAGAACAAAAACTTCCCCTGGGGTGTGGGAATAACCACTTGGAAGGCAAAAAAAAAAAAAAGAAAAAAAAGAAAAGGAGCAGGAAACTCTTATTAAGCCAGAAGGACAGCCATTATTCTTCATTTTCAAGATTTTTCATACCTTAGTATCATTCTCTGCATACCATGCCTCATTTAATATTGACAGGGTAGGACCTTCCAGCTCATGAGGTCAGCCTCTTTGATCAACTTGACACATTTTTAACACAAGAATTTGTGTATTTTTCCTATGTTGCCCCATGGTTACAGCTCCCAACCTCATGATCCTTCTTCAAAACTCTCTAAAACTGTCAATGAATCGCCAATAAAAAAAGTTGACAATAATGACACTGCTGACATGCTGAGCCCAATAATTATGCTGCTGACTAATGCTGTCTCATTGTGTCTGTGTCCTCCCTGTCTGTATCCACCTGTAGTCATTTATCTGAGAGTGAAATTTTACATTTATCATGCAAACTCAACTTTTTATTCTGCTTCTATAACACTCAACGTTAATAGAGTTCTGATCCATGAGCCAGTCTCCAGGATGAACACATAATAGTAACTCAAATAAATAGGTGATGTTTATGTGATAATGAAGATAATGATTATAGGAATTCATATTTGGTGAAGAAAGCTAACCACTTTTTTTCTCTAGCTAATAATATTTTCCTTACTCCCACTCTACCCCCTTCACCAGCATGCTGAAAATAGTAGAGCAACAATTGTCACAGTGTAATTTCACAGGCACCAAAAATGCAGGAGTAATTACAAAGATTGGCAGGAACAGGAAGTAATCTATCACACAGTTTTCAAATAAATTAGCAAGTAGTTGGTTTTTCAAGAGTGCTGGGTGCTAAATACTTTGAATATCTTGCCACTTTATTTAGGAATCTGATAGGAATGAGATTTTCTGAAAACCTGTCTTATCACCAAAGGAAAAATTTGTCTTCACATGAACGATTTAGAATTTATTGCAAGGAGGAATTTCAGTTATTTGTATCAGTGTGTGTATACGCTTTTGGAAATAACCTTACAATAACTTTACATAGATGGTTCTGTGCGGTGAAGTCATTGCTAATACTTACAATTCCGTGCTTCTGTAGCAGGTCAATGTCCTGAAAAAAGGATTCCTAAAAAAACAGCAAATAAATAAAAAGGTTTTCCTTTTTCTTGTAATTACATCTATCTCACTATGTGTTTCAAATTTGTAAACATGTAAATGATTTTCCATAATAATACATATCTTGTTGGACTACCCAAATAAGCAAAGCCACCGTGAGCCAAGAAGGCCTACACATTTCCTATCACTTTCTTCATACAGTCTGTCTTCACAGGCAAGCAATCCTCTGCTCAGCTAATAAAACCTGTATTACGATCGTCATCATCCTGATTTTTCCACCACAGTTTCTCAGCTTTTCAGGCTGATGACCATTCCTTGAAAGCATAAAATAAACTGATAGTCCCCTTGCATTTAATACAGAAGTGCAAAATATAAAGAAATAATGATAATCCCATTAAAAACCATGCATAACTTTTGAAAGGTTAATGAAGAGTATTTGACGAGCAAGGCTATACAGGGTCTAGGAGAGTGAGATTTTCTTGGTATTAGACTGGAACAAAATTTTAAATGCATTGAACTCCCTAATGGTCTTTGGGACTCCTGTCTCTCCATGGATTTCATAACGCTATCAAAATACCTTCAAACGACATTTGCTGCTCATATTTTACAATCAACCATAAATTTACCTCATCATCCTGGTATCCTGGTTCTTCTTGGACTACTTGATCCTCCATGGCCTTCATCATGAAAGAGCAGGCAATAAAGTATTGATTACTACTGGGAAATGCAAACAAAGATATTATTTGGGTGCCAATAAATGAGTAAATGACTATAAAAGGCCTTTTTAAAAAGTCCTTGAACTACAGAACCTTCTCAGTTTTAATTAAATTTAAACTCGGATTCTGCTTCCAGCTCTTTGTTACCAGAGGGGAAAATCTACTGTGTTACTCTCAAATGAACCAGTTTGGTTTGAAAGGGTTTAACAGGTATTAGGAAAAGAGATCTCATTCCCTTGTGAGAATCTTGGGTCAGAGATGAGTTTTAAATGATTTATCATGACTGGAATTTATTCTGGTAAGAAAGTTAAAGGCAATCTATACTTTTATAACAAAACTCAGCGGAGCTGAAGACAGAATGGGTAATGGAAAGGCTAAGCAACATCTCAGCTTCCCCATCTTGACATGACAGAAAGCCCACAAAACAGTGCTTTGAGGCTACAACTCCTTAGTCGTGTATCTTGAGAGCAGACTATAAAACTGCATTTGTTTTCAAGTTCTTGCTGGAGCTCAGAATACCTAATTAATGCTGAAGACATGGAAGCAACACCTGTAAGAAGTATGCTTGCCTGAAGAGAATAAAAGAAAGGTAATAAAAACCTGAGACTTTTATTATGCAAAAATGTAACAGCCTATTTCATTGTTTTTCACAGTTAACTTGCCATGTCTGTACTCCACAGCTTCACTGCCCTCTTTATGTGACTTCCTATAAGCAATGCTTAAAGCCAGAATAGGCACTTATTGATAGCATGGTCAAATAGAAAGCAAAATATTATCTCTTTAAATGTTACTAATGCAAGAAAAGTTAATACAAAGTAGTTCTTGAGAAATATGATCCTATAACCTGCTGCATCATTTTTGTGGTTTTGTAAATGGATATGTTGCTTGTTTTAATTGTGAGACATGTATAGATGTTTGCTTGCTCATCCTTGTTAATAAAATCATGAAAGCTAAGACAGGTTTATTATAAAACTACAAGATGGGCTACACTTAACAGAGGATGGGAAAAATATCTGCAAATAGTTTTTTTCAGCTTCTGAAGGGATACTTTAGGTCTGCCTAATTTGCTTGCAAGAATCTTGTGTATAGAGGCTGGGAAAACTGAGAAAGAAAATACAATTTTAGAATTATCTTATTTGGTTTTGGAGAGAAAATATGATGGAGTCATTTCTCTTAGTATTTAATGGAAATAGTCCTATAAAATGAGATGTCTCTGATACTGCCAGGATATATTTAGTTTCTGTGTCAGAATCTTGACAATTATGGAATGAGAAATCATGCCTAATACCAATCATAAAAATAATTACAGTAAAACATTAATTAAAAAATACTTTAAGAGATTTTTAAAACCTCTTAGCTTTGAATACTGAAGGAAAAAAACCCAAGTAATGCAAAAAGGCATTACAACTGTACTACAGTCCACTTCTCCATTAAAAATATCCTGAAATTCACATAACCCCACACTCCAAGCACAGCTGAACAGGTCATGGGATGGTTCCCCTACTCCCCATCCTTAGGCAACTGGCATCTCACAGCAGAGAAAGAGAAACAAGGCAGAGCCAGACCTGTGCCTTCCTGCAGGCTAGGAGGGGAAAGGAAGAAATTGTACCACACCCTACTAAAAGCCTGAGGGATGAACAAAATCCTCCTGTTCAGTGGAGGGTCCTCCTGTTGCTGGTGTGTCGGTGCACCGAGGACCCAGAGGATTTCAGCCGCTGCCACCTGGGGTGAAGCAGAGAAAAGGGTGAAAGTGTGAGACAACACAGCAAATCCATGAAGAAACAAGGATCTTTGTGAGGAAACACAAACACTTTTGTGCTACCTCGGGTGCCCCAACCCTCCCGTTCCCGCCCTGGGAGCTCTTGGTTGGGACAGGGGAGGAGGACCTGCATGCTGCGTCCCTCTCAAGGGACACAGGCTGCGGGTGTGACAGGGACCTGGACCCAGGGTGCAGCGTCGGGTTTAATGGGCTGGTTTTGAGCTGACAGAACCATGGCACCCGCCTTGGCTGGAGCGTTAGGGGCAGGAGCCACCTGGCCTGGCCTGAGGAGCACCACGGTGAAATTCCACATCTGTTGACTCACAGGAAAATAAATTATTAACCATATGTCGACACAGGGGTTTGTTTGGCTTTTCCTTGCCAGCTGTCTTTTCAGGGGATGTAAATCTCTGTCCCCGAAGGGTGAGGCACCGCAGAATTCCACACACAGGCGCGCACCCCCCGCGGAGCACCAAAATTCCCCGCCAAAATTACAACGATAATTAAAAGGTAGCTCATCTCCAGGCACCTCCGCGGCTGCGAGGGGTTACGGCACCCCAAGCACGCAGGCACCCGAGCTCCCTACACCAGCCCAGGCGCTCACCGCCCCCCGCCGCCGCCGCCTCCTGAGGGAAGGATCCCGGGCCGTTTCCCGCCACAGCGAAAAGAGGGGGGGGGGGGGGGGGGGGGGGGGCGGAGCGCTCCCCCCAAAGCGAGGCTGCCCGCGCGCTGTGCGCCTGCTCGCGCTGCCGGCCCCTGAGGGGAATGGGGCCTGCCCCGTTCCACCCACACAGACACACACCCCCCCGCGCCCAATAATTGTCTTCCGTGACTTCTAAAACGTATCAGCTTCTGCATGTGCCATCTCTAAGGAATAGCGTCTCGCCCGTACTCCACAGCTGGCAAAGGCAGGCCTGGTTATAAGATTTGGAGGGGGTTGAGTTCAGCCCCGCTCAGCTTTGGGTTAGCGGGGTGCCGCACGCGCCTCTCCCTCAGCAAGGCACCCGGCGCTTTTGGATCGGGTGGACACAACCTGTCTGAGAGCATCCGCTTCCAAAAGCTGGAAGAGAAGTGGCTTGCCTGCAGTCACAGGCCAAGAAAATGAGGCTGAGTCGTAGGCATGACTGCATCTGTCATTTTAAAAGGATGGGAAAGGTGCTTCTTAGGATACGAAGGCTTGTACAAGCTTCCAGTCTTCTTGGAGATCGTGTTTGGGAAGCAGTCACAGGTTTTAGCTCACCTCTGGCCAGACAGTCGGTCTGGGACTGTAGGTGAAGGAGCCATGGTTGCGCTCCAGGCCCCCCCAGGTCACTGGGTGGGGGGATTCAGATGGCAGAAGGGATGGGAGCAGCATCTCAGCCTGTTTCAAGGTCCTTGGGAAAATTTCCCCAGCCCTCTGCCCGTGGGAGGTTAATGGCACACAGGAGTGTCATCAGTGCTAGCCAAGCTGGGAAACCAACCAACAAAACACACAGCCCCTAACCATCAGCAGGATGTGCTTGCAGGGTGCCCATTAGAGATATAAAGATATTTATGTAAGTACCTGAAGTCTGATTATGGATGTCCGAGCCTTTTGTCTATACGGAGGAACTGGCTGGCACTGCTTTTGAAAACTGCATTATTCCGCAAGAGCAATTCCAGAAGAGCACTTAGGCAGACAGCCCTTTAAAGACAGATTCCTTCACAAAGTATGCTTTTGTTCCCGAACAGAATGCACATGCAGAGAGTGATCCTTCTGGTGCTGCCCAGCTGCTCTGCAGCAGCTAATGCCTCTGTAAACAACCCTCCCTCCATTATCCTTCTAGTTTGTAAAATAGTTCTCAGAGGGGTCAATGAATGCACAGAATCTGAAGATCATTTCCCAGCCCAAAGTGCTACTTTGGGCAATAAATTACATTCTACCTCTTCAAAATGTTGTGCGAGCGTTAACTGCTCATTCAGCTTCCGTCTGGCGTTGTGTAACAAACCCACATATCCCATCACGTTACACACCAGCCAAGTGAGTGGAGGCATCCCAGAGTCTGCTCCTTCCCTCTTACAGGTTCCGCTGCTGACCAGTGCACCCCCAGCCGTGGGTGTGTGGGTGAGGCGCTGCCAGTGAGCTACCCCACTGTGATTTGCATTTCCTCTCCCCTGAGATCTTGTACCAGTTTGGACAAGTCAAGACCCAAGTCAAACCATTACCATAAAAATACTAAGTATCCAGCTGATTTTTTCATCCTCACAAACCATTTTAATCCATAGTTGCAGTAGGAAAATCATGCGGCGTTTTTTGGTTGGCTGGTTTTGATTCAGATTTATGTGAATCAATGGGCTACAGTTAAACATATAAGTTAATGCCTTCTCTGAACTTTCAAGTTGGCAGTTTGCCTGTTCTTAACCAGGACAAAATAATCTGATATTTGGCCTTCCAGAATATAACCCATGAACATTCAGCTTGGAATATGAGTCTACATTTATGTCTGAATTGTTTTGGAAGAGCTGTGCCTTCTGGTTTCCATAGGAATGCATTTCACTTGCAGTTGGTCTCAGACTAAAACTGTGACACACCTGAAATCTTCCCAGAATTGCGGATTGCTTCTGGGCAAAGATGCTGGGCATTATGCTCTCCCTTATCTAAATGGCTTTGCATTTCACAGAATCACAGAATCATAGGGTTGGAAGGGCCCTCTGGAGATCACCTAGNGATGCACCCCAGGATGGCATTGGCCTTCTTGGCCACAAGGGCACATTACTGGCTCATTTCTTCTATTTATATTCATTCTGGTGCTCATTGAAACAGTTAAAAAGAGAAGGTGGGATCAGTCAGCTGGGGATGGGGAGCAGAGACAGGGAAAGACTGCCCCAGCAAGGTGTTGGGGTCAGTTTTGCCATTTGTGGTCTCACACCATTCCTGTAGAGAGGGACATCTCTGGGACTGAATGTAAATGCAGTAGGTAGAATTTGCCTTGTGGCAGCTGTTTGCATTGCTGCGTGACACAGGCAAAGTGAGAGAAGCAACAGGGGTTATTGGTTTAGGAGGGAGCTGAGGCAGAAAACTTGATTTAACTGCAATAACTCATCAGAATGGGAGTTAAAACAAGAAAATTGCTTACGGATGCATCTGCCATGCTGCAGAGCACAGGACTGTGTGTTTATTCTCCACACTAAAGAAATTCTGGCTCCTAATACAAACAAGCTGGAAGTCCTGCAAATATTGTCTTAACTGTTGTGGCCAAAGAGTCAATGCTTCTCTAACTTATTCACACGTCAGCATTGACAATTAATCTGAAAAAGACACAAAGCAGAGCTGCTTTACCCATAGAGCAGAGTTTCCAGTGTTACAGATAAAAAAAGCATAATTCTTGGAATGTTTTTCCCCCCACTCTAGTACATTCCAGCTCACGGAATCTGAGTGCTTCTGTTGTCAAGTACATTGAATAATGACTTTGAGTACACTGCTCTGTTTTATGCTCAGGACAGCATTTTCATTGGCATGCTTCAGAAGGAAGGATGTATTTAAAGTGCAGCTAACAGAAATTTTTGAACTTCCAGGTCACAGTGGAATTCACTGGTCACATCAAAGAATGGCATTTTACAAGAAAAACATTTTTAAATTCACACTTGGAAGAGGTTCAGCACTGGTATTCGAGACATTTCTTCACTTAAAAAACCCCAAACTTTGAAGAGCCTCTGCTTGAAAGACTAATAATTTTCACAGTGTTTCTACATAGCTTATGAGTTTGAAAAAGTTAAGGTTTTCTAGCTCAGCCTCTTGGTTGGTAGCAGCTTTTCTTGTCAACCAGCAGAACTGAACATGCTCTTCTTTTGGACAGTTTTCTACTCCTGGCTTTGCCTGCTGCTTCTGCAAGTGAGTTTGTATGTAAACCACAGAAAAAACACTCTCGCTCCATTTGTATTCCATATGTTTGCCAGGCTAGTGGCCAGAAGAGATCACAAGCAGTTTGCTTTTCAAACCCCAAAACTTGGATAGGCATCGGCTGCATCATCACACAGTTATTTTTAGCTTAGAATAATATTGAGAGCTCTCAGGAGTTGTAATTATCTTTAAAATACTGTGTTCCCTTGATTTTGCTACACATAGAGCCTTAATTTTCAGTAATGGTCTAGCTAATAATTTTCCTCAATCTTGCACCTTTAAACTTCAGAGATTCGTTAACTTGATTATTCTTGTTTTATCCTTTTGTTACCAAAGGCAGGCCTCTGCTTTGTTTCTAAAATAATTGTTTCTTACTGACTTTCTCACTGTGTGAGAAAATAGCTAATTACTGACCTTCTTAGTGTGTAGAAGTAGTTATTCACTGAGCTGATGTTACAGATAGTGATAGTGAGGAGACAACCAGAAGTAGTTAATCACCAAGGATGGAATAACAAGAAGTAGTTAATCACTTCAGGGTTCTTCCATACGTCAAATATATGCTCCTATACCAATTAGAAGAGAGTTATGGCTACTTCAAACAACCTCCTCAAGAAGTTGGCAAACTTACAGCACACTTTTACTGTCCTGAGATGACTCAATACATCAGGATAGGATAAGGATAATGTGAGGAAGGGTCTGCTTAGCCAAATGACCACCGAGACACTCACGCCTGCACAGAAGTGTTTTGCCCATGCAGCAAAGTTTGATACGCGTGGGTAAAAAAGGCTATCGGTCATACTGATAAATATGTAGGCCTAGGTGGAGTTATGTATTAGGTAGGCGGAATAATGAGACTATTTTGTGTATAAATAATGGGTGAATACCCCGGCAAGGTGTGCTAGATTTGTGGGGTTTCCCCCTAGCACCCGACGTTGAATAGAGCAATATCTCCGCTCTAAACTACTTTTGGTTTCGAGGGCTTTTATTTCAGGTAACACTTTGTTCCCTTTTCCTTGGATTACCATGGTTTCTTTACTAGCCTTACCGGAAGCACGTCTATTTCTTAAACATTTCCTCTGTCTGTATATGAAGAAAGCTTTTAATCTCTCCTCCTGGTGCTTTTTTTATGTCGTTTTGGTGATGATAAGTGACATACCAGTGTCTCTGAAACTCAGTGCAGGTGCACAACTCCCACTCAGTTCAATATATCCCAGTACTTCCTACTGCAGTCTTTCTTCCTGTTTTGTCTGTCCCCACTGTTATTTTCCCACTGGATTATTAAGGCAGCACTTCCTGCTTTAATGGCCAGGCAATCCAAGACAGAGGAATAGGTCAGAGTTTCAGAGACCAAATGTCATACGTGCCATGGTTTAACCCCAGCTGGCAACAAGGACCACACAGCCGCTTGCTCCCTCCCCCCACGGCAGGATGGGGAGAGAATCAGAAGTGAGAAAACTTGTGGGTTGAGATAAAGACAGTTTAATAAATAAAGCAGAAGCCGCGCGCCCAAGCAAACCAAAACAAGGAATTTCATTCACCACTTCCCATTGGTAGGCAAGTGTTGAGCCATGTCCAGGAAAGAAGGGAGGACTCCATCATGCCTAACGGTTACTTGGGAAGACAAATGCCATCACTCCAAAAGTACCCCCCTTCCTTCTTCTTCCACCAGCTTTATATACTGAGCATATTGTCACACGGTATGGCACACCCCTTTGGTCAGTTGGGGTCAGCTGTCCCAGCTGTGTCCCCTCCTGATTTCGTGTGCCCCCCAGCTTGCTCGCTGCTGGATCGGCGTGAGAAGCAGAAAAGGCCTTGAGAGCTTAGCAACAACCAAAACCACCAGTGCGCCCTTGACACTATTTCCCATCCCAAATCCAAAACACAGCACTATACCACCTGCTAGCAAGGAAGTTCACTCTGTCCCAACTGAAACCATGACAACCTGTGACCTCTGTTCTTAAAACAACGAGTATGAGAAAAGTAGGAAATCAAATGACACTCNGGGGGTTGGACTAGGTGATCTATTAAGGTCCCTTCCAACCCTATGATTCTATGATTCTATGAAATCTCTGATTTCAAAATAGTGTTCAATATTGAACTGCAGCCATGAGATGTTCCTGACTGACCAGCCACTGTTCCCCACCCCCAGCTATCACAATGCTAATGCAGCAAAAGCTAACTGGAGATAAGAAGTTGATGAGAATAACAACAATCTTTCATCCCAGGCATTTCTGAGGAATGACTGAGTGGCCTTGAAGGAACTCTCTCTAAAGTAAAAGCGTCTGCAAAGCAGCTCAGGAGTTGGAACTATCTGGGTGGAGGACTTTTCTGGGTGTTCCTTCAGGAGGAATTCACATATATTTGATAGGAAAAAAAAAAGGCAGGGAAGGAAATTCCAGGCTAGAATAAGCATGTAGTATATAGTTTGTGACCAACACTGTATTAAAGTTCCTAAAGAGCAACTGCTAAAGGAGGTCTGCTGAGAAGCATACAATGCTGCAGACTTCAGAACTGTCATCATTATGAGACTAAAAATATATAGAAAGCACAAAGGATTGGAAGCTGTATTTGTCAATAGCTCAACACAACAGAAGGTGTTTCAGCTCTCTTAGAGAGCTTCTGGAGAAAGGAGTAAAGTTGCCCATTCTTCTTAGGAAGACGAAAGGTTTTAGCGGGGGCCAGGGAAGGGACCTCACTGGCTTAGGGACAGAATCTGTGGAGAAAAACTAACAAAAAAAAAGCAACACTAAGAAGTGCAAAGCAATTCCACTTCCACACTCCTTTGACAGGAGCAACTGCCCTTAAGAGTCTTTTCTCTATTGCAGGGCATATGTGGATGCCAATGAGATCAGCTGTGTCAGCGGGAGAGAGAGAAATTCACTCACTCTACCACGTCATCTTCCATCCTTCTCCAAACACTGCATCACCTCTCTAGGATGAGGCACTATTTTTAGTCTTCTAGTTTGAAGCATATGTTGAGACTGCTTCCAAACGCTTTCCTTCTTATCCTTTTCAAGCTTCACATCTTGGGTATAGAGGTCTGAAATACTAGATTCCAGCAGCCTGGCTTCCCCTTTGCCTTGTCAGTGAATCCAATACCTAAGGAAGTATTTGCACTAATTAGGCACACACCAGAGGATACATACACAAGCAGCTTTGATGGGTTCCAGCTGTCTAGGATTGACAAACATACACGCATATATCTACACACACTCTCCCACTTCTTGGATGGGGAGCACATATTATAGCATAGCAAAGGCCTTTCAGAACAGCAAGCCTGCAAAGTCTTAGTAAAATAAATAATATTTTAGCTTTTCTTCTCCATTCTATACCTGGGAAAAATCACTGTTTTATATTTTACCTGTTTGGACTTGGAAGACTTTACTTGTTTGGTGAGGTTGGTACTTGCTAGAAGCTTGTCCATGTTTCAGTTCCTTCAAGAAAAATGAAAGGCAGAAAAGCTTTGAGTAATTTACCATGTTCTTAGGATTAATGCCTTAATTCTCAAGTATTCTCTTTAAAAAGTCTAGCCCACCTACAAGTGAAACGTAGCCATTTCTAGGGCAAAATACAGCAGCCACTAGTGCCAGCAGCACCACATTGCAGTCATGGGAAAAGGGACAAAAACATCCTCTCCTGCTGAAATGGCAGGAGATATTTCAGGGTCATAGAAGGCAATTATAGGCTTGCAAAACAGCTATGACACCAGGGTAATGTCCTTATCTAGTAAAAAGTAACTGATGGAACTATTCCATAAAACACCCAACCAAGTCAGCTGGCTCTAACAGAAGCAAGTTTGGAAGATTTCTTCTCTCAAGATTTATCAACTCCATGAATTGCTTTAACAAAATAAATGCAGCACAGCACACTCACGCGGGTTTCAATGTGCAGAACTGGGAAAAAAAAAAAGTCACTAACATCACATGGTTACTGTATTTCTCTAAGCCAGTTTTATAAGCAGTGTCTCCCAAATACCCACTCCTGGGTATCCAGGAGTGAAACGTGTTTCCCCCTGGCCACTCCACAGTGACAAAGCAGCAGTGGTAAGGGGGCTTTTTCTAACGCTCTGTAATGGCAAGAGCCTGTCTGGGGTGAGAGAAATTGGTATGCTGGTAGTATGGCACTGTCGCTTGGGTGATATTTAAATATACGCAAAGACAGGGGTTCCAAAGAATAGAAGTCATCTGTAGCCTGGCAGGATTGCTCTAACAATGTATACGAAAAGAAGAAATACACCAAACTCCACTTAGCTTGGTCAAGAGAAACAGAAGTTGTTGCTTCCACTTGCTGGCAGACATGTGACAGCACAAACTTTCATTACAAAAGCATGTAGAAATAAGCAAGATGCAAGCTGAGTAAATTGTGTGTTATGCCAAGAAGTAAATCTTCTCTGCAATACAAGTAAATATAGAAGAAAATGCTTGATATACTTAATTTCACATTTTAAGGAGAATAACTTGATCTCCCACCAGCTTGTTTTCCAGGACTCTAGATTTTAACAGTACAGGCAGACCTTATGGCTGATGACCTTTTCCCTCTCTTCAATGTACAATACAGGAAAAAAACCACAAAGTGTATAACAATACCCGCATCATTCTTTACTTTGATTTAAGAGAAATAGAATTCAATTCATTTACAAAGCATTTGCAGAGAAATAAATCATCATTTGACTGTTCTCACTGGCCTCTGTGTCAGATTCAGCGTTCCCAGCCTCGTATTCAATGCAGCTTCTGTGTACATTTACCAGCACCATTCCTTCCACCGTTCATACTTTTTTTCCATTCTACTTTGTCCAGATCTCCTTCACTTGCTTTTTTCCTTCTGCCTCACATTCTTTGGTCTCTGTGCTTGGAACTTTTCCCTTCTTTGTGTGACAAATAACCATCTTTTCCTTTCTCTTAAAAGACTAACAAAACTACATCCAACAAAGAACAATGAATTTCTATTAGACATTTCAAAGTAATTTGCCACTCTGCATCCAAGTACAGTGGCAATGCTCTTGCATTATTCTCTCATCCAGGTCATCCAGGTCCCAAGATTTCAAACCAGGAATCCAATAGGAGGCTCACAATTAAACAGACAAAGCTTAAGTGCCACGCACCTGCAGTTCCCATTGACTGCAAAATAAACATCTATAATGGAGCATTTTGGAGGATGACACTACCTGTCTAGGTGTCTAAACATGAAATTAGGACATTTGTTTTGGAAACAGCAATCCCCATTTTCTACTGACTTGATTATCTGTACTTGCAGCCTGTTGGCTCAGACTGGCTCACCTGTCTCAGTTTCGATTACAAGTTTTCCCGTGTTCTACACAAGGCTTGACATACTGACACGATCACTGACAACAAGCTATCACTACCAGTTGTTTAATCTTGGAACTGAAGTAGCACATTACTTCAGCGGTAAATGAATGAATGAATTGTGAGAACAGCCTGTCTGCTGACCCATGAAAACAATTTAGCTTTCTTTCGAACTGACAAGATTTAAATCTTTGGAGACTCAGATTTTCATCTCCTTTTATTTCCAAAATGAATCAAATTACATAGATGTGCAAGCTGGGAACTAGTTTCTAAATATGACACCCCTTCCCTCCCAGTAACATTAAAAATAGAAAATCCTTCACAATATTTAAGCACTTGGGTGCATAAGTCAAAGTTGAGTATCATTTTTCTGTGCCACATTTTTCACTTCTTTTTTAAGGGAAGTGTCTGCTCTATCTTGGCAGGACAGTACAGTATAGACAGTGAGCATCGTCTGTGGAGTGATGGCCTGCTGCATTGTCAGTGGAATGTGGAGTGAGAACCCCTGAACAACAAGGGAAGTGCAGAAGATGCTTGTGGGACATGGCATTGAAATTAGCAAGATCAGACTTAGAAAATGAGGAGACCGCTGATGACTTAGAGGAATTTTCTCTGAATGGTTAAGGAAAAACTCCTTTTTCATGTCATCTGACAAATTGTTCAAAAAGTCCCAAACTTAACAAACTTGTCAGTAATAGGAACAAGACAAAGAAGTCAGCAATGGATACTTTAAATGAGAGCCATAGTTTCTGAGACACATCCACTTGCTGACCGCACATTTTTTGTGAACATATTTTTATCTTACATCCTTGTACAGAGTGCTTACCAGTCTTCTTCGGACTGCTTGCCATCTTGAAGGAATCTGGGGAAGGGAGGCAGAATGAAAGACACAATTCGTAAGTTTCGAATCCAAGACTTAGAACCAAGGTTATGCAGAGAAAACACCCTCCGTAAGGCTCATTTCGCTTGGGCACTCAATGCAAATTCAAAATTTGTATTTTCAGTGTTCTTTTTTCCCTTGTGAACAAATGAAGATCCTGCTTTCCTGATGTTGGACACACTGACACCATCCAACTATTTATATGACAAGACCTGAGCCATCAAGACCACTATGTACCTGGTCCTAGTATGTCTCATATTTGCATTCCTTGCTACCCCAGGGAACAACGCAAAATTAAGACAGGAAAACAAAACACCTGGATCTCTCATTAACTGCACTACAGTACCTGGCCTCTCATAGGAATGAGTTCTAAATCTCCTGCATGTCCCTGAACAGCTTTTACCCCAGGCTAGTTCAGGCCATGGGTGAGCAGTCATCTCCATACCCCAAAATCCCGGAAAGCTACCTCATCTGCATATGAGCTTGCAGCAGATATCCAGGACTTTTTTGGCCACACAGTCCATTCCATGACACAGCAGACACCGCGTCATCTGAAGCCCACATTAATTCCAATTTTTGGCTTTGGTAAAAGGTCATCCACAGGCATACCTTTCTAACACAAAGAACCAGTATAGAGTAAGACCTGTAGATCAAGGCATCCTGGGGAGAAAAATGACTACCTGATTCGGATACGAAGCTCCTATTTAGACTAGCAGGGACTAGGGAGAACTGCTTACACCAGTGTTCTTCCAACTATTCCTTTGGTGACAGCAAATTTTCATCTTGAATTTTTCCGGTTCCAAATGGGAACAGTCCCAGCTAGTGTGGCTTCTTGGGGCTGGTAGTGTGCCTAAGTGGAGAGAAAGAAGAAATGGTGAAAGAACACGGAAGGAAAAAGATTACTTGGCACTTTTCTCCCATCTTCATAGTGTGCTATACACACTAAGCTTCACATTTTCTTGTGATGCAGTGTCACTTGTTTGTACAGACAAAGCACAGTTGATGGTCATCTAAGTCATGAGATAAAATAAGCTTAGAAGGGGATTTAGAATGCAGGCCCTCTTTGCCCTCCCATATAAACAACACGGCAGCTCAGCCCAAAGGCCAAACATCTTGTCTCCAGCAGCTGGCAGCTGTGAAATCTTACAACAGAGCATAAGGGACGAACAAATACTGAGTCATCCTTTCCCTGGTATAGCCTCCCTGCATCCGCTAATAGGGAATCTACAGACTGAAGGTTTAATACTTCATCATTTCCTGGAAAGGACATCTTAAGGGACCCACAGGAAGAGATGGCCATGAAAGCAGGAGACAAAGAATGAAAAGACAGACACGGAAAACAAGCAAGGAGTAGCCAGGTAATAGGAACAGAATGAAACAGAGCTTAACAGAAGCTTTCACTGCTGTGTGGACTGCACGTGTCCTCTGAACCTTCGGTCTCCCAGTTACCGAGGACAAACTCCATCAGGAAGCAATGGATTCTCTCCAGAGCATGTGAGTGGCAGAACTGCCTGTATATTTGCTTAAACTTTTTAAGGTGAACAGTGTGGCAAGAATGATTGGAAAACCTCAGATGCCTGGGAACTTTGTATACAATGTCATGGCCTGAAATCCACTTTTCCTGCTTCTTAGAGCAGAGGATATGTGTTTTACACATTAGAACGTGTAAGAAAGGCCCAAGTAAATAAATGTAAATGTGTGGAATGTATATGTGTGAATTCAGGGAAGGAGAGCAGAAACAGAGTTTGAAAGATAAGAGATAACTCAATTTGATGCCTACAGCTTGAGCAAGAGACATTTCCTGACAGGAACAGAGCACTCTCAGCTATCATCCATTGTGAAATTGCATTGCAAAGCTGTGTCTTGGACTCATCAGGACTCACCAGTACCGACACATGATCTTGGGAGACCGGAACAGAATCAGATATACGAGGCTTGACTCAGCAGTGAAAAGAATAAAATAGGGTTTAAGGACAGAAAAATGACACCTCTATATACTTTTTAGTTAAGACATCACAGATACGCTGTTCTTCTGAATGACAAAGTCTACATTTCAGCCAAAGGAATGGCTGCATCTTTGAAAAGCCAGTAATTAAGAAGTGCACTACTTGGCAAAAAAAAAAAAAAAAAAAAAAAAAAGAAAAAAAAAGATGAAAACATTTCTCCTTCCCTCTTTCTTTAAAGAAGGTCGTATTATCAAAAGTGAACAATCAGACAGCGTAGATATTTAGAACTTTCAGGAGACAATAAAAACTTGCGTGAAAAATGGCAGAAAATGAAGAACCCAGGAATAAGTAAGTACCTAAAAGTGAGAAGGCAGTGGTGAATCAGGTGAAAGTGTATTCCTTGGGTGAAAGATAGAGGGCAGACGTGAGTGACTAGAAATCAAAACCATGCTTTTCCCCCATTTTATTATTTTACTTACATTATTAAGAACTTTCCTATCCAGAAGACAAAGGCATGAACTTTCCTGGCTATCACTTGGCGATTCAATGCAGGGACACCACCCGTGACACCGCGGTAATCCTCCAAAGTTACAGTACAACTGATGGTTGGATATTAGGATTCCCGCAGGAATCCTGCACAGCACTCCGAAAATCTCTATTTATAGGATAAGTATTAATTTCAGATTATTCCTAGGGGGATGGATTTCTCCATCTCATTTCACTGTCCCTGTGTTTTCTTTGCGTAGCTGTAAGCACTTTAATGAGGGCCTCCTGGTGGTGGAACTTGAGACAGCCAAGCAGGAGGAAAGCCTAATTCTTTGCAATGCAGTGGAACAGCTGTTCTTCTGTCTCTCGAGTTGGCTATAATGAAAAGAAGAAAGAATAGAGAAAAAGAGGTGTTTGCTTTGTCAATAAAATGTAGGTGACATATTCTAATATCTAGGATACTAAAAGAAGGGACATAGTTAATGGCAGAACACTAAGGCTATAGGAATTATCTCACTGCTGAAGACATTAATTGGGCAAGGAATTAATTTCAATTTGCCAAAAAAATATTATTTTGTAAGTTTTAAACTCGGTCTCATTTAGCCCACCAATCAATGTAGCAAGTTTCAAGCAGCAATAATTACAATAAATATTCTCTTTGACTTCAGAGCAAGCCTGGAGTAAGTCTACTGAATTCGCCAGTCAGTGGGATTTCCCTATAATTATTGATACAACAGAGAACAATAGTAATCCCTCAGTGTATATGAAAAAAGGCAAGAGAAACACTATGGAGTTAAAAGCGGCTCTGAGACCGTCTAAGCTATAGATTCTGTATCACTTGTGAACTGAAAAAGCTGAAGAAGATGCTGTAAATTAGGCTACCGAGAACAGCTTGTGTCTATTCCAAAATTTCCACATTGTCATGTGCTACAGCCCTGTCTTCGTCCTGTCACTCTCTCAGCCTTTCACCAGCATTCCCAAAGATGTCTTCATAAAAAGATACGCAGTTTCTTTATGCGATGACTGCAATATGCAGGTTCCTCACTGTTTAATGAGCTTTTGCAGATCCTAAGCAATATCTCTAGTTATTGTACCGGGAGAGAGAGTGAGCGCTAGGTGTTCGCCTCCCCACAGAGTGACAGGCACAGAAGGACCCACAGTGCTACACCCCAATGCTTTTAACACCGCTTAAAATCATAATGTCAAACTACCCGCTGGCAGGAGAACAATGGAATTCATTAAGAGGCAATGCTAGAAACAGCAATGGTCAGCTTTTGTCTCAGTATCTACCTGACGCGAGTGGAGAAATAACCCCCAAAAGCTGCTGACAGAATAGCCTGGAAGGTTGGTGCAGTGAGGAAATTCCACAGCATTTTTTGAGGAAATGGAGTCTGGCAAGAAATTAAATTTAAAACCGTGCAAAGCAAGAAAGATTTCTGAAGCAAATCACACTGAAAATCAGACAACTGAACCTCTTTCTCTCACTCTCAAACTTCTGGCGAAGCTTTCTGAGCTCTCATTCAGGAGCCCTACCAGCTGTGAAACTACTCACATATGTACTAATGTCTGTGCACACAGCAATCAGGCACACAGCAGTACGCATTCACCTCACACGCCAAAGCGGTGGGATGGACTGCTTGGCTTTTTCTGAGACTCTGCCTCAGAGAAAGAGACTGTCAGAGATTCTCTCTACCTGAGAATCACTGTGAGACCCTGGATAAATGAGACAGCTTAGTTTTACAGTAATTTTATACTGTGTTGCTACAACATTCATCCGGCTTAGTGCAAGGAGAACTCAAGCGCACAACTGTGCTGAAACATACAGGTTTCCTCTAGGAAGGTGAACGTCACTGCCCCTGTGTTACTGAATGGGGCACATCCTGACCAGAGCTTCTTAACGTGTGTTTTTCCCCCCTCAATAACAACCCTCTGAAGTATTTTCAAAGGAAATGTATGTGCCTTTGACTTTGAACATCTCAGGGAGATGCTTCTCTCATCTGCAGCTCTTCTGGTCCAAGTGTTGGTTTGGAAACCCAGAATTTATCAGTGCATTAAACAACTGAAAAAAAAGAAAGCGAGTGTTAAGAGCTCAGTTCCTCCCTATCCTTCAACTCTTATAAGCACCTAGATTAGCTACAGATTTTTTCAGTTCAAAATTGTAATTCTACATTCTCCCATCTTTTCTTCTGAGGTTCTTGCCCTAATTTCACTCTGGCCCATCTTCTTTTCCTCTTTCTTATCCAATATATGCACACGCACATATGGAAGTTAAATGCCAATAGGAACCACAACTATTTCACAAAGCCCTGTTCAGAACTGCAAGTTTTCGTTCCACTTTCAAGGGTATTGTGTCGTGTCCGCCCCTTGCCCCCCCCCCCCCCTGCCCCGTAATCCCTTCTCTTATAAAAAAATCACTAATTTCCAGTGCACAGACTCTAGTACATGGGATCAGAAGGCCACTGTTTTTATAGCATGCGTACTGCAAGAATCAGATATTGCTTAACTGGGCTACCAGAAGATCCTGCGGCACCAGAGATTTTTGTTGTCTATAGTCACCGGGTTGGCACTGTGGTATTTTTCCAATTCTCATTCCAAGTGAGCAATTTTCTGGTTGCCTTCAGGCAGGGTGCCAATTAAGGACTCTGAGAATGAAAGACTGTCAAAGAAAACTTTTTTTGTGGAGTATTAATACTTGTACAGACCAAACTAAAAGGTTGGTGACTCTCTTATTTTCTCCTTGCTTTACTGGCATTTCTGTTTCTCTGCCCTCCCCTTTTTTTCGCCCTTTTCTTTATTGTTCCCCTTTAACTAAAGTCAGTTTCCTAATGTCTCATTATTCTAAAATTTTCAGGAAAGCCTCACAAAGCCCTCAACAGAAGCGCTTCTAACAATGAAGCAAGTAATTTCAGATCGCTAAATTCCAACAGATTGGAGGATTATTTTAAAATTTAAAAAAGGGGTGGTGTTTTGCCTCTGTGTTATGACAAATACTGGGCGATACGTGCTACGTGCCCCCACCGTTCATTCAAAATATTATCCAAACCAACAACCGGAACCACCTCCTATGGAGCACAAGCAGGCGAGTACCGCAGTCAAAACTAAATTTATTCCACCGTGTGCTGAGGAGGGAGGGCTTTGTAACACGCAGAGAAGATCGGGACACGGGGAGGGAGGTCAGCGTATGGACGAACGGCCTGCTCCTCTCCCTCCATCTTCTCACCCACCATTCCCTCCGCTCCTGCAGGCCAGGACCCCAGGACGCCTCCGCTTCTCCGCCCCACCTTCCCAAGCAAGGAGGGGTTCTCTGCCTAATGGCGCTTCGCCGTTTATCCACAAAAACAATTAAAAAGGCTCTTCCAACCAATTCAATCATTTAGGGAAAAAAAAAAAAAAAATCGCGAGCGTGGTGCGGCCCGACCACGGGAAGAGCCCCATCTCCTCAGCGCCAGCCCCTCCGCGCTCCCCCCTCTCCACCGCCGCCCGCGGGCCGGCCCAGGGGACGGAGCGGGGCCCCGGGGCCGTCAGCCCGGGCCTCCCTCGCCCCGGAGCATCCCCGAGGGCCGGGCCCGGCCGGCAGCCCCGTCCCGCCGCCCCGGCCTGAGGGGAGG
>VXBO01014035.1:162122-227952 GCA_013400135.1 Rhinoptilus africanus | reverse complement strand
AGGCATTTCAAGAGAGTTTGTGAAGGAGAGTGTTTTTTTTTTTTTTTTTTTTTTTACAGCTCCTTACACAAGTTTTTCATTTTGTAAGCAACTGAAAGTCAAAAGACCAGCAGGCATAATATAGGGCGGCATGTGCAGTGGCATTTACAAGGACTGGAGATAAATGGGGATCGTCATAATGCACTCTGAATCGCAATACAACTTTCTTGTTCCCAGCAGCCAAGGCAGTGGTCCCTGATTGATTGATTCTGCAGAAGGGCTATTTTTTTGTGTTTTCAGGACTGAGAGGAAAATGTGAAAATAAAGATAAGTAAGTTTACAAATGCTGCAGCCAAATAAACAGACTGTTTCAAAAAGACAACTCTGATTTCTTTTCAGGATAATACACACTCCTGAATTCAGCCTGTTGGCAGTTGTTTCAGGCTTCCAGCTGAGCTCTTTCCAAAGATAATGCAGGTGGAAAGATGAGTTAATGGTTTAAACAATTAGAGATTTGATGCACTCTTCCATCTGTCAAAGCCCACTAAAATGAAAGCTCACAGTTTTATTTTGTGCCTCCAGCATCTAACTCAGCCTGAAATGGTGTCAGCGATTTGCCCTACCCACAGTACTGTCATTCTTATGGTAAGCATTCTGTGCTCACATGCTGGGAGACTTTTATCAAACATATTAGTGTGCATTTGAGAGATCATTAGCCTGAAGTAGCTAGAACATTCCAGGTTTCTTAGCCTGGAAACTCAGATCTCTGCTGGAAAGTATGTTGAGTCGCTGTTATTTACAAAAGAAAGCTACAGCAGGTTAGGGAGAACTTTGTAAAATTTAAAAGTAATGGTGGTTCGTGATATTGTCAGTCTGTCATGATTTAAGTATCTACCATGAGAGGGAGCAATAATGGATGTTTTGATTTTTGTCTAAAAAGAATGAATAAAAATTTTTGTCTTGATCTGCTGGACAGAGTGTTTTTCTTTCATCTAGTAAAGGATAAGGTAAACCCATTTATTGGAACAGAGCTCATAAGAATTGGTCAGATTATTGGTGTGCTAAATAGATAAAATAATCCTAGGCATATAAGAAATAAGAAGGCAGATGTAATAGTGGTTGCTTACATTCTTATGGATGATTTTATTTGTTTCTTGTATTCATCTATAAAATGGTAGGGGGGGCAAGAGAACCATAGTGGTTAGATGATTTAAGCTGCAACCTAAGAAATAGGTTGACGCAAGTTTCGGGATATTTGTGTTTGAGTAAATAGAAGAAAGAGCTTTGTGATTCAGTGTTTATGTTTATACTAAAGTATTACTGTATTAATGGGCTGTGATGACAGGAATCCCTTTGTTCTCTAAGGTCTTTGAGAACTCACAAATAAACAGAGTTAAAATCTAAACAATGTTTACAATAATTATGATCCTCTAATGTATCACTCGATATTTACAAATATCAAGTTTTATTTTTTCAGTTTCAAAAAAACAGTTGTATTAGAACATGGGACACTGAAATAAGTGGAAATAAAGAAAGTTCGTATTCTTCACAGTGGCTTTGTTGGATCACATCAGTCATCCTTCCAGTCTAATACTGTGTTACCAGCTAGATTCTCCATAGGTAAGTAAACCTGCAGGTGTGGAATAACCTGCTGCTAGGAAAAACTTACTTAGGCACCATTACTTATTTTTGAGTGGTACTTGAAACATAAAGAATACATCCTTTGCCAGACTCTAGTTTTGGTTTCTCAGCTCTTACTGTTTGTTGGTTTGTTCAACTTAAATGTTTTTACCTTGAAGAACAGATCTCAGGGCTTGATGGAAGTTGTTGTGGTTGGCCTTCATTCTGAATGGTCCTGCTGATAACTTTCTGTATTTAGGACAAATGGTTAGAATCAAGTTATTTTCATTTTTCATAGAGACATAAATAGTCTGGGTTGGAAGGGACCTCTAAAGGTCATCTAGTCCAACCCCCCCTCTGCAATGAGCACGGAGATCTTCAACTAGATCAAGTTGCTCAGAGTCCTGTCCAGACTGACCTAGAATGTTTCCAAAGATGAGGCATCTACCACCTCTCTGGGCAATCTGTTCCAGTGTGTCACCAACCTCATTGTAAAAAATTTCTTCCTTATATCTGGTCTGAGCCTATCCTCTTTTAGTTTAAAACCATTACCCCTTGTCCTACTGCAACAGGCCCTGCTAAAAAGTTTGTCCCCATCTTTCTTATGAGTCTCCTTTAAGTACTGAAAGGCTGCAGTAAGGTGTCTCTGGAGCCTTCTCTTCTCCAGGCTGAATAACCCTATCTCTCTCAGCCTCTCTTAATAGGAGAGGTGATCCATCCCTCTGGTCATTTTTGTGGACATTTTGTATGATCATTTTTCTTCTGCTAAAAGATGATCCCCACTGCTAGAGCCCTTACGATAGGTAGGGAAGAAAGGATCATACTGGTTGTATGTCCCTGTGCCCCAGGTTTTCGTTGATGCAGAATTCTGATGCATTTCTCATTGGTCTTCATTGTGGGTTTATAGAAAAGGTTGAGTCTTTTGGAGCTTGCTTTTATGGATGATTTTATCTGGTTTGCTTACTGATGGAAGTAAGCAAGTCTGATCACTGTGCTGTTTGAAATTTGAACTACTGAATACTGAACAAACTGAGCCAATGCTGAGCATAACTAGACAAAGATTAAGTAGCCCTCTTTCACAGAGAAAGGACACAAAATTGTCATTAATGACCGAGTTGTGCCAACACTGGCTTTGAGGTTAATAGCATAGCAGTCTCAACTCTGGTCTCAAAAATGCAAATGCTGGACCTTAAGTCTGCATACTCTATACTATATACAGACATACACTGCAGCTAAAGAGAGAAATGTGTGCGTGGGTGCGCGCACACACATACCCGACAGATATTTATTGAAGCTGGCATGCTGAAGCACTAAATGCTTCTTTAACTTAGCTTGATCTGCTTCAGTGAACACTGTTCAGAATCCAGGGATATTCAGACTGCAGAACCCTTTATTTAGAGGTATTTGAGCACAAAAATAATCCCTTCCTAGAAACTTTGAAATAGCAATGGAGCTATGCGGCCTAATCAACTGTAAATTTTTGTCATCTAGAAAGCAGTTGATTAAGTAACATCTATCAGAAGGCTAAGTATCAATGGAGCAACACCGGTCAAACAGTACTACTAAGACGAAGGAAAATTAGCTGTAAAACTGTTCGAAAGCAAGCAACAGATTTGTCTTTTTAAATCTTTAGAGTTTTCACAGGCCTCACCACTCACTTTGCTCAAACCTTGTACATATTTTTTTTCTCTTCATCTTACAATAACTTTGTGTTCTCTATGCAGCGGGAAATATGTAACATGGAAGTGCATTTGAGATTTTGATTTCCTAAATACAACCTTAGTTCCCTAAACTCAGCTCTGTGAATTACTATTCGGGAATTTTAATAGTTCGCATAAGTCAGAGAATCTGTACAAAATTCGTAACTTTTCAGTTGAGATCAGAATCTTAATTTTGTCTTATTAAATTACATTTCATTAACCTAATTAATTCTTGATGCAAAACAGACTGTAACAATCTGTTTAAATGTATGGTCCTTTTCTCCTCCTGTGGGAGACAACTGCAGAGTTAGATCAAATATAGCTCTCGTTAAGTGGCAAAGACAAAATGTACTTGCATTGACCTTTAATGTAGTAATAAAATATATTCAAGCCACTGTAAAGGGACAGAGCCTGAAAACCATGCATATCTGTGTCTTAGCCTTGACTTTAAAAGGAGTTTTGCTTGACTAGACCCAGGGCATTATTCAAAACCCACTGAAGTAAGGAATACTGACTTTAAACAAGCTTTATATCTATCCATAGGGCAAGATTGTGCTATTTCAAGTGACCTGTCTTGGAGTTTGTCGATTACCATAATATTGAAGGAGGTATAAAAATGTGCTTCAGTAGATGAGGATGCTGTGCTGAGAGGAAGGCAAGTGTCTTTGAGACACACAGACAAGGATGTAAGCACCCTTTTTTCCACATGCTCATTGAGTTGTAAGGAAAGCATTGAGCTGGAAGTGGAAACGATGACTGTTTTCCACTTTTGAGTGCCTGCCAAGAATTGGGAAGCTATCTGGGCACAGAACATGGTCTGTCCTAAAACAGAAATTGGAGGTTTTGTTTTGTAATACTAAGTGTGATATTTAATCAGGCATTAAAGAGTTAATTGCTTTTTCGCACTGTCTGTATATTAGATGCACAACAGACAAAAATGTTTCTGAGACGTTGCATTGTTAAGGGGTTGTGTTTGTGCCATGGATTTTAAGCAGATCCCCCTCACTGAGTTTCCACAGAAAGTTCTGCTTAAAGTCAGTTTGGGGTATAGTCTCAGGTTAACAGGTCAAAAAGGTAACTGTTTTTGACAGTTCTTCCATAACAATCACACCTACTGTATGGGTAACAAACATGCATTCTGATTTTAGTCAAATAAAATGGTTTTAGCTATTTTAATGGTATGAAGAATTTAAACACACAGAGGCAGCATAGAACTATATGGATATAATTCCCTAAAAGTGAGGTAATGACAGGAAAACTCAGGCCTGTTTTCCAGTGCCTTAATCTTTTGGAAGTCACTTATGTATCTGCAATTGGGTCTAAATGCTACCTCTTGCACTGTAATTTAAAATTGGTTTGCACCCTCGTTTTATATAAGGGAACAGTTACATGGGGTGTAAATTGAAGGGGAAAATTATAGCCGTATTTCTCAAGTGTTGAGAAATGTATATGGGAAGTGTGAAGAGATATTCTGGGTTCATGTTCAGCCTCAGGAGTTCCCCATGCAAGAATACCAGCAGGTTCCACTATGCTGAAATTAAAGAAGACAAAGGATAACTATGCAGCATTGTACTATTTTGATGCTGGTGCATGTAGGCATAAAAGGGAATTCCTTTTTCAGGAAAACATTTTCAATTTATGCAATTGGGAATGAAAGGATTGCCATAATTAATTCTGGAAAGGGATTTTTCATTGGAGTGTGAACCAGGAGACTGAGTTATGAACAAGGATCTTTACCCCAGAATATCCAATGTTGTGCTTGCTTTAAGATGTAAAACCTGTGGATTCCAACAAATGTCAGAGTTTGCAACCTCTGACTTTGGATAAAGAAAACAGGTGCCTATGTTTTTTTCTCACAGATGTGGTATTGTTTTATCCAAAATATATTAAATCTAAATATCCACAATAAATCAGGGCATTAGCAGGAAAGGACAATCAGTTATGGCACTGGGGATTTGAACTGAAGATAGGAGGAACTTTCCAGAGTTAGGAATGCAGAATCAATTTTTATAGCAGATATATTAGGAATGAAATACCCCCAATGTTATGGTTTATATCAAGTGTTTAGCTGTATTCGTACTACCTAAATTTTGAACTCCTTTGGGAGGGAAAGAGACTTCTTTTTGGTTTATGTAAATAGGAACACCCTGTTAGCCATACAAAACAATGAAGATATTGGTTAAACAGTAGTTGCCATTTTATCATTGTTTTCAACTTCTATCCACTTGAATCAGGCTTTAGCATCACATGGAATCTGATGTATTGGTCTTCCTAATGTCTGCAGTTCTTTCAGTTTGGCCCGAGAATACAATACAGAGCCCCAAACACATCCCCATCCTGGTCCATGCAGCTGTTGTCAGGAGGAGAACTATCCATGCTTGCTTCTGGGTGGCAGGAGTGCTCATGGGAGGTATGGTCAGACCCAGCAGGCACAGATCAGTCTGGCGACAGTTGTTCATTTTTTTTGTTCCCATACACTGTTGAGTGATATCTGAGGGTATCATTATTCACTCACTGGGTGGCAGGTATAAAACTCCTACAGGGCTATGAGCAAGGGAGGGAACTGGAGTTTTTTGGGTGAGATTTTTGGAAGGTTAGGAGTTGTAGCTGTAAAGAAACACAGAAAGCTGTCGAGTAACTATTCAAATCAATGAAAATGGTACCAAACCTGTCTCTGCCACCTGGGAATATCATTGTCTCAGCAAATATTTCTTAAAAAAAACTACTGGTGTCTCAGAGAAAACCTCCAGCATCTTTTTACTGGAGATCTGTTCTGCTCATATATTATTTAGGGTTCTATGTTCCTGCCATTATTTATCATTGAAGGTATCTGCATGACAGAAATATTTTGTTTCTTTAGAGTTCAGCTGTTCCTGCGGCACAATTTCCTTCCCCAAAGTTATCTTTCAATTTGCGTCATCATACACAGCTCCTACGATAATTGTGACCTAAGTTTTTTGGTGGGGTCATTATACAGAAAATAATCACCTTTTAATCGCTCATTTTCTTCAAAAGATGAATTAAATCTTTTGGTTTCATAACGGAATATTTTAAAATTAATCTATAGTTACATAATACATTTGAATTACAAATTAGTATTTTAGAAAAAGAAGAGATTTGATTGGTAGCTTTCTTGCCTTGTTTTTTCCTTTTAATTTCTACCCCTACCGTTAGATAAACTGAAACCAAGACAACTAAACTAATGTAGCTTTATTGTGTGGAAATACATCTTGTGTTAAAGCATACTAGTGGTGCATAAAATCACAATATGTACTTCATTCAAAGTAATATCTGGCTGTAGGGGAAATCATCTGATTTTCATATTTCTTAGGTTTAATGAGCGTTTGAAAGTATTGCAGAAAGAAGAATTTAATTCCTTAAATGGAAAGTAAGTAGGTCATCATCATCTTCGGGGAAAGCCTTATTTGTCCTCATTATACTTCATTATTCCTGGGTCCAACATTATGCAAATTAATTTTATAATACAGTTGAAAGTAGTTATTGTAAGGAAGAGGTGTATGTATATGCAGTTCTTTAAAGATTTCCTTTTTTTAATCCAGGCAACGTCAACAGCAAAATAGATTTGCAAACACTATGAATGTTTTTAATTACCAATATGGGAAGATGTAATTAATTAGAAATTCAGCTCTTCTTCCCCCTTTTTACTGCTTCAGTAGTAGAAAGATTGTCAGATGTAATACTGATTTAAAAGTCTTTGTGAAGTGCATGACGCACTTAATGGCTATTTAAACCTACTTTTGCAGGCCTTATCAAAATGTTAAAGACATTGCTGGTATTCTGTAAAAGAAATAGTAAGAGGACAGTGGGGCGGTGAAGGAGCAGTGAACGGGCAACATAGTAGTGTAGGCAGAGCACATATCTTGCTGAAAAATGATGGGGAATGTTCCTGCCCTACCAGCAGGATCCTTCTAGTGGAGGCTTGTTGCTCTTCTGCCATCTGCCTGCAAAATCTTCTCCTTGATTGAAATTGAGCTGGGGTTTTACTTCTCTAACTTACCTTTTATTAAAAAACATGAAGTTGTTCGTCATGGAATTAAAAAAAGAAAGAAGAGCTTATATCATAACGATTTGAAGGGATTTTTTTCCCCCTGAGTTGTCACAATTTTCTGGGTAGATCAGCTCAGTTCAAACAGATGCGTGTGTGGTAAGTGTGTTTTGTGCTTGTACTTGATTGATCTGTTAGTTCACAGTGACATTTTAAGTGCATTACAGTTTGGTTTTTGCTTTTTATTCTGGGGAAAGGCTGAAATATCTCAATACAGTTGTATTTTTTATTGTAGTTTTATCAAATGATGAATTTCGGGAAAAGCTCTTGAGTATGTTTTATAGGGCTGTCATGGAAAGCTAGTGCATTTTTTCTTTATTACTAACATTTGTTGGGTGATGACAGGTTATCAAACAGTACAGAGCTGTTTAACACCTTGGAAGAAGACAATAAAGAAACTTGTGACACTTGCTTAACAAGAAGCACAGTGTGTTTTGGGAAATCTGTCAGTGAGAAGACAGGCCTGTAAAGATGTGAGGCCTATTTTGACCTTTCTGCCCCATGTTTGTATTCTACTGTTTTAGCTTTGCAAATGACTCCACATTTGGTACTTGAATCGAAAGTAGACATCATATAACCTGGAGAGGATATGAATAGGTTTCAGAAGTGTTTTATCATGCAATGGGAAAAACACACATTTTTTGTAGTGTCTGTAATTGTGCTCAAAGAAATGTTTACATGGCTCCAGAACATTATTAAAGGAAGTAAAAATATTTTCTTATTCAAATAAATTATATATGCAGTTATTTTGGCATGGTCTGTCAAAGTAGTAAATGTTGCATCGAGTCCAAGTACATCTGATGCGTGGTCCTGTGTCCCTACAGTGATCTGAGCTCCTCTGTAATGATGTATGACATTCGCTTTGCATGCTCTGTGCTATATTTTATCCAGCATTTGGATAGCATGATATTCTGACCTTGTCTGATTGGTGATCTCATTTACTGTGAATGTTGCAAGAACAGTAAACAAAGCCTGGAAGAATTGTCAAGCTGCCAAATTGTATTGTTCTGTATCTTTTCAAGACAAAGCCACAGAAATTTATCTATCTTGACACCTTTGTCTCTTGTGTTAAGAAAGCCTTAACTAACTTCTCTTTAGTTCTATGGTCTACCATCTAAAAATGCCACATCTTATAAAGGGAACAGGTGGAAAGGCTTTTAAGGAGAGGCCTCAGGGGGATGGAATAAGTTAGGAAAAAATAACAGCAGCTAAATTGTCTAGGGGATTCCAAGATTGACAAGAGTGCATCATAAGAAGACCGTATGAAAAATTTAAATAATACTTCTGAATTATAATTTATGAATAACTATGAATTAAGTTAGTGTGTAAATACGTTGTACAAATATGTGGAGTAGGACAATGATTTTTTTGCATGAATTCCGCAGCCATTTACAAATGTCAGTGATTGCAGGAATTCTGAAATGGTTTTGTTTTATTGTGTTTTCCTTTCACCTCTTCCCTCACTCCCGCAAGAAACCTATAAAAGACAAATGTTCCACGCTGTTCAAACCATATGGGGGTTTTGCATCTAACTCCTGTAGGCTTTCTGGAAAATCTGAACCTTAATCTGTACATAATTTACTTTCAGTGGAATAGTGAGCTTGTTTTATTTGGATTATTTAAATTTTATGTGTGAAAGATAAACACTGGGATATAAAATCACATCTTGATAATGCAATTGTACTTTAATCTAATTGCTTTAGCTGGCTTTTATAACTACTTTTGCTTTTAATGGGAAGTTGCTAACGACAGTACACATCTTCAGTAGGTATTTATAAACAATGAGAGCTTCAGAAGTGAAGGAAACAACGAAGTGGCAGTATGAATAGAAAGTGTGATTATAGCATACTTTTACTGGGATTTGGATGTAAGGTCTCTTAATTTATTTATAACAAAGTTAATCATCTTCTAGTTGAACAGTTAAATACTGAGGACATCTCTCTTTTGAGTCGTCTTACGCTTCGGCCAATTGACAGAAGATAAGCTTCTGTACCCATCCCTCCCAGCACTTTCAAAGCGCAGTGGAGCTTATTATAAATGAATGACTCATACACAGGGTGGAACAAATGCCCCATTGGTAGCCTACAGAGATAATAACACTGACCTCCGGTCATTTTACAAGAGAACTCTATCGTGTAGGTCGACTTCCCACTGCTTTAAACCCAACCTAAATAGACTATTCATGGGGAACTGGACTGACAGATTAGAGATTTATGTGCACAAATATAGGCATTAGCAGCATGGTCTCTGCACTTCAGGACAGGAGAGGTAGTTTAAGTGTCTGACCACTAAAAGCAGAGGGACGTTTTTCTGTAAAGAAGTGGGTTTGTAAACTTCATTGAGACTTACTGAAATATGCAGGGCAGTCATAAAAGTCCAACCTTGGAGTCTGTGTTTATCCAGGACTTCAAATAATATGAAATTGTTTGGAAATAAGGGTTATGATAGCATTGCCACTTCATAGGTGACGTTGGTGTAGGTGAAAAGAAGACAAGATTTTAGTTTCTAAGTCAACATATGCTTAAAAATGCATTTGTTGCTTTCTCCCGTTTAGTACACACGATATGAGTAGGTAAGAATAATTTTGTAAAAGTGTAAAGTTTAACATTTGTCAGATGATATCCATTTTAGGAGGATCCTGAGATACTCAATCTAAGCTTAAGAGTATGAAAGTGATAATGTGCATTAGTTCAAATTCTTATACCCCAAATTATGATCTAAGTATGTCAAATATTTTCATCTTAAAACAAGCATATTGCAACAATAAGTATTAATGCTCGTGTAATGCAATTTGTCAGTAGAACTCGTCCATCCAGCATATATGAGGAAGAAATTTAATTTGTGCCGTTTTGCAGAAAAGAGATTTGTTCTTCTGCCTGATTTTAACAAAAGGTTATATTGAAAGGAATGATTTCAAAGCAGATGACAAATTACTGAAAAGACATTTTTATTGTATAGTAGCATTCGCCCACAGAGGAAAGGAAAACAAAGAAAGAGCAAGAGAGAGCGGGAAGGGGGAAAAGTAGGGGGGAAGAAACTGCCCCCCCAACTGTCCCTAACACTAATTTAAGGAAAAACACATGAAGAGACAACCTTCTGTTGTTTTCATCTTTTGCTGTTCTTTTCATTTCTTTTAAAGGATGAGAATCTTAACAAGTTCTTTCCTTTTTCTTGGGCCTTTTAATACAGAACACTATGACATGCAGTTGGATCTCTCAACAAGGGTTGGGTTTTTTTTTCAAATTATTATTCCAGTTGTATTCTAACTGCAGGATTTATGGCAAGTGCATCACTGATACTTGATTTGTGGAGAGAGAAATAGTAAAAATATGTTGGAAATTTGTATGAAAGAAAATTGTAAAACTATGAATGGGAGTTTCAATCCAAATGTATACATACCAGCCTGACCCCCTCAGTCAGCCTTTATGTGGGATATGAGAGTTTTTGACTAGATATTATGTATCTATCTAGTTTAGTGTATTTTCAAGACATTAATTATCTGAATCTGTTTTAATACCATAATTTTTGACTTTTACTGAAAGCGCTGAAACTGTTCCTTGTTTTTTACATGTTTGTATGCTCTGAACCTGTTCATTTAACAACTGAGAAAATAACTCTTGTTGATTAATAATACAGTATGTATCTATGTATCTATATGTATTTGAAAATAAATAGTTTTTATTCTCACTGAAACAGATGAATTGATGTTGGCAATGACAATCAATTAGCTGGCTAAGGAGGCTTTTTTTGAGACCTGAATCTTTACTTGGTCACAGCTCACACAGGACAAATCCAGCACAGCAGTTTCCTAGGGCTTTCCTTACTTTGTACCCAGGCAAAATTTCAGTGAAAGTCAAGACACTGTAGTGATATAAAGTCTTCTGCCAGCAATAACTTCCTTCAAGTTGAAGATTTTTTGACTGGCCTCCAAACTTGCAGTGATTTTCTGTTTGGAAGTTACAGGAGACATCTGCAAAAACACACACATATTAATTCTTTGTGACTGATTAATGATGGAGGTTTTTATTAAACCACCTTGGGTAGGGAAATGTCAGGTTTTATACAGAACTCATATTTCAAGTCTAGTTGTCTTTTCCCATATCTAGGCTTTTAAAAAATAACATAAAGTAAAAACTGGTGTCTGGGAGAGGTATAACATTTTTACTTGTTATTTCTGCTGTGTTATCTATGTAAACCAGTATCTACCTATGTATAAATGCACAATTCTCAAATATGCTCATTTATTTTGCTTTTTAAAATCCACTTGCTTAAACTCTGTTTCTGAAGTGCTAGGTACTTGAAGAGAATTTTGATTCTTCAAATAATGTGGATTAGGCTTAACCTTTGTCATGACTTTTGCTAGCATTTACAAGGATGTGCCTTTGATTATTAGAGGGAGTTGCCATGAAAAGGCAGAAAAGAAACATAAACATTTAGCATCTTCTGCTTCCAACTCTCCTACACATCATCTCACCTCATCGTTCAGCTTCCACCCTGAAACATAATTTCCTTGGGAAAACTTATCTGTCTTCCCTGGGGTCCACTAGTCCATTCAGATAAGTAGAGACATCTTTCCTCCATAAGTGAAGAATTTGGGAAGAATTTTTGTTTGAAAACTGTTTTAGCTGGATCTAAGTGCAGTTTTAAATTTGTCTATATCTGTTTTTGTTTTTTCTGCTTCACAAAATCTTACTTTTACACTATCAGGAAGCATAAGCTATTGCACACTGAGAAAATTGTGGCTTGACGCGGGTGCCAAAATTTGTTTGGGACTGTGGCCTCTCTGTGAGCTATGGAAATGGTGAAGAAGAGCTGTTCATCTTGGTGAATACTTAAGTTCTTGAGAGCTTTTTGTCTGTTTGTTTATTTAACTTTACACGATGTTTTAAAACTTTTCTAGTTGCAACACAGTTTAAGAGTCATCCTGATTTAAATTTTTGGTTTACAGTATATATTTTTGGAATATGGCCGGTCAAGCTTATATCCAAAATGGCCATATTTGCTCTTGAACATAACCAGGCTTCCAAAATAATGACAACTATCAGGATACTTTGAGAGACATATTTTTTTAGGCACTTAAAAAGAGACTGTGTGGTGAGGGGTTCCAGTGGAAAGCTAGAAATCTGTTATAGGATGTTTATGATCGTCCATCATAAATTTCTCCACTTGGGCCCTGATTTAGAGACACTTGTACATGCTTTCTCTGTTATGTTTTTCAGGTAAAATCCAGTCCCCAGGGAAGTCATTGTCATTTTCTCTGGAAGTGTCAGTGTAGTGATGAACAGCACTGAAGTTCATTGAACTGGCAGTGTCATCATTGCAGATAGTGTAATTCTCAAGCTAAACAGTGGTGCTCTGCTTACAACACTTCATATGACTTCAGGATTGACTTTTCCATGTTGGTGCAGAAATCTTTACAGACGATTACAGCCTGAACTCCTAGAACCTACAGAGTAGTATTTACAAGAATGTCTAGATGAAGTGTCTATCTGCATCTACTGTAAACTGTATCTTACTGAAGGATTATGTCTGTCTAAAATACTGGGTGATACTAAACTCAATGTCAGTATTTATAAAATAGATTAAATCTCTGTTAGTGACTGATGTGTTTGAAATTACAAGAAAAAATACTAAACCCATAATATTTCTTTAGTTATCTTTTTGTCTGGTAGCTAGCTCACGTCTGAAAGTGCATCCTCAAGTAGTGCCTGTGCCCGAGCATACCCACACTGAAGCATACCCACAACGTGTACTTCACCAACCCTTAAAATGCAGTAGTTATGTAGCTTGTTATGACAGTATCATTTCATTTCTCTCTAGTGTTGCTTCTATGCAAAAGATTATGGTGAAATAGATATTCTGTGAAAGCTGAGCATATTGGTCATTGCAGTTACCTTTATTCTTTGTATTGTGGTGTAGTCATTTATTGAATCATTTTTACTTGTATGGGAAATTTGTCAGGCCACAAAATTATTTCTTACAGAGCTTTGGTGCATATAGTTACATAGAAACTTAATGTAACCAGAGCATGGGCCTGCTGCTGCAGTATAAAAAAAAAAATAACAACAACCTTTTCTCTCTCTGTATATTTCTATATTTCATAGAATCATAGAAAAATTTGGGTTGGAAGAGACTTTAAAGATCATCAAGTTCTGATCCCCCTGCCATGGGCAGGACCAGGTTGCTTAGAGCCCCATCCAGCCTGGCCTTGACCACTTCAAGGGGAAGAGGATTCCAGAACTTCTCTGGTCAACCTGTTCCAGTGCCTTGCCACCCTCATAGTGAAAAATTTCTTTCTGAAATGTGGTGGCCTTCTGCGATGGGTTTACAGTGTTGGTGGACCACATTTTCCCTAGTCTTCCTTTTAACACTAATGTTCCTTTGAAAGAAAGCTTATTGTTGCCTTTGACCCCCTGGCCAGAGTCAATTCTATGAGAGCTTTAGCTTTCCTAACGTGATACCTGTCTGCTCAGACAGTATTTCTGTATTCCTCCTAGGCTACCTGTCCTTGCTTCTACCCTCTCCTCTGTAGGCTTCCTTTTTGTGTATTTTGCCCAGGAGCTCCTTGTTTATCTGTACAGGCCTCGCAGCTTTTTTTGCCTGACTTCCTCTTTGTTGGGATGCAACATCCTGAGCTTGGAGGAGTTGATCCTCGAATATTGGATATTTATTGGACCCCTCTTCCCTCCAGGGCTTTATCCCATGGTACCCTACCAAGCAGATCCCTGAAGANGGTACCCTACCAAGCAGATCCCTGAAGAGGCCAGTCTATTCTCCTGAAATCCAGGGTAGTGAGCTTGCTATGCTTCCTCCTCACTGCCCTAAGGATCCTGAAATCCACCATTTCATGGTCACTGCAGCCAAGGCTTCCCTTGAGATTCACATTCTCCACCAGCCCTTCCTTGTTAGTGAGAACTATGTCCAGCATGGCACCTCTACTCATTGGCTCCTCTATCGCTTGGGGAAGGAAGTTATCATCAATGCCTTCCAGGAACCTCCTGGACTTCTTATGCCTTGCTGTGTTGTCCCTCCAGCAGATACTGGGGTGGTTGAAGTCCAGGGCTTGTTCACATTGAGGACAAGGGCTTGTGAACATGAGGCTGCTCCTGTCTGTCTATAATGGGCCTCATCCGCTTGGTGTTCCTGGTCAGGTGCCCTGTAGCAGTCTCCCACTGTAACACCTGCCCTCCCTTTAATCCTGACCCAGAAGTTCTCAGTCGGCTCCTCATCCATGCCCAGGCAGAGCTCCATGCACCCCAGCTGGTTATTGACAGAGGGTAACACCTTCTCCTTGTCTCCCCTGCCTGTGCTTCCTGAAGAGCCTGTATCCTTCCATTCCAACACTCCAGTCATAGAAGCTGTCCCCCACATCTCTGTGATGCCAACAGCACAGCCCTGCAGGTGCCCACATGTCTCTAACTCTTCTTGTTTGTTCCCTGTGCTACATGGGTTTGCATAGAGTCATTTTAGTTGGGTCCCCGGTGAAGCTGACTTGCTGGCTGGAGTGTCTGGAATGTCTTTGTGCTGCATTCCAGGTGCTCTCCTGCTGACCTGTGATCCTTTAGTTTGACTCTGCTTTGAGCATAGGGGTTGGACTAGATGATCTCCAGAGGTCACTTCCAACTTCATGTATTCTGTGGTACAGATATAGGTATTACCATTTCTATACTAAGAAAAAATTGTTTGTAATGTGTGCTTTTTTTGACAATGCGTTTCTTACCAGCCAAACCAGGTGTTTTAAGATGCAGAAAAGGCAAGATATGAAATGTGAAACACAAAAGGAAGTTGTCAGATATCGTCTTCATTATCCAACATAAAATTGTCTGTTTCCTTTGAAATGCAGATTTTGTTTAAAAGAAGAAAAAGAAGAGAAGCAACATTTAATTCATTTTCAAGTTGATGTGAATTTTTTTAAAGGAACAGATAAAATGCTTTGGAGGAGGGGTATGTGCTAATTTTAGGTTTGCACAGGCTGTCTTTTGAGCTGCAAGAAAGTATCATTGCTTAATTTATAGCAGTCTTCATCACTGAGCAGTGCAATACTGCTGCAATAGCTAGGACTGATGGTTATAGTCTTTTTATAATTGCAGCTGACTTTATTCACAGGAGAGACACTGCTTGTACTTCTTGTATAATTCACAATTATAAGAGGAATACAGAAGAACATATACATTATTCTGAAATGAATTGTGTTATGACCATATTGTCATTAAATAGAGTTGTGCCAGTGTTTTATTTGGTACAGTAGCTAACTGGATAAATAGTTTCCTTGGGTTTTGTTTTTTTTTTTTTATTTTCATTCGCTCCTAATGCTAGTGAGAAATCAGGCTGCTGTAAGTCAGTGGATGAGAATTAAATCAACGCCTTTCTCTCCTCTCCTTTGGAACTTGTAATTTACCTTCATCGTCTGTGTTCTTACTGTTCCTCAAGTTCAGTTGGTTGGGTTTTCCCACTGGGAGCATTCATTTAACGATTTTTCAGAGTAGTCCGTTGCTAACTAGGTAAATTCTCTGGCTAACACAATGCACGTATTTCCTTCAAGTTGGGCTGCAGGTTCTGGTTCTTGTACTATACTTTTTTTGGTTCTTATAGTACCACTGAAAAGGTTATTATCCCTACCTCTTTATCACTTCTTCCCTCTCCATGGCATCCCTGTGTTTACTCCTTCTCCACTCTGCTACTCTACTGAGCACATCTGAACCTGCTTCAGTCAAAACAAGCTAAAATGGACAAATTCACAGCTTTTGCTAACCAGCCTCATTTTGACTGAAAAAAATCACGGACCCACCTGCCTGAAGAAATGTCAGGGTGCAGTATTCTCTGACGTGATGGGAGCACAACAGAAGTCAGAGGTGGGATATGGGGATCACCACAGCAAAATCTGAACACAGCACTTAAGGCTTGGGGGTATCTATGCTGTCATCCAGGGATAGAAAGTGATTTTAAATGGTGAATTGCTTATAGGTGACTGTATCTCAGGTAGGAGCAAGATTCTTTTGGTTTAGATGGAGTTGAGAGACACGTGTTCTTATTGCTGACATACTTTACGTAATCTTGGCAAATCCTGCGCTTGCTCTCTCTTCTTTAACTTCCCCATCTGTAAAACGTAATGGTATTTACCTCCCATGGACTTTGTTGGAAATAGTTTTTCAGGGTTAATAAAGTTCACAGATATCACTAGATCTGCTGTTGTACTGAAAAATAATTCCATTCCATGTTTGACATTACATACAGGGGTTTATCTAAGAACTGAATTTTTTTCATGAGAAGAAAGCTGTAATAGTGTTTGAAATTAAAATATTACTTGTCTCCTACAGCTGTCTTTTTAGAATGAAGTATTTGAGTGTATATAGAAAACATTTGCTGCCCCATGTCTTTGCTAGGTGTCTGCACCAACTCAAATCTAAGTGTTATGAAATTATGTAAGTCAATGATGAGAGATGGGGAAGAAAGAAATAGGAGTACATGACACATAAAGAGAATAGCAACTAAGGGCAACTCTGATGGAAGAGAGGCTTGCTTTCTTGTGACATTTTAATTCTAGTTTTATCTTGCTTTTTTTTCCAATTAAGAACAAGTTAGGGAAGTTTTTTTAGGATGCACATGCAGGACCAGGGTGCCTGTCACTAGTATCTGCTTGGATCATACCACTGAATTCTAAAATCATTTTTCATGACATCTGATCTCAGTACAACAGAGAAAGTGTAGTAAATAACACAATGATGAAAAGGACTCATTATATTCTCTACCAAGGAAATCATGAGCCCTTTTCACAGATTCGTCTAGTTATAACTATGTGTTGATTACATTTCTTTGTGCTAAGTAAGAAAAGGATTAGACTGTATTAGTATAAATGGCTTTGACAAAGTGGAAGCTTTACTGGGTTATTTATGAAATAGTCAATGTGTCATAATGTAATATATGTTTGCTTTGGCTTGACTTACATTTTGGATTAATTCTGATCTTTTTAATTTCTTTTGGGTGATAACTGACACTGTGATAAACCGATAGGTGTGAAATAATTCTGCCATACTTCGCCTCCCTATTTCCAGCACCACAGATAAATAGATAAAGAGCTTGATTCTTCTTACACGTGAGAAACTACTCTAATAGATTGTTTTAAATTAGTATCCTCTAAAGATAATAATGGTTGATGAAATATTTTAACTTTTTAATATACACTAGTCTGTCATGAACATTTACTGTGTTGATTGTAGTAAAATCCTAAATGGCTAGCAATAGAGAGTAAACTCTTAGCAGTGTACGGGTGTAATGTCTTGTGATAACAATTGGTGTAGCAGAGCAGGAAAATAGTAAGTAAATAGGTGGCCCACATAGTATTTTCCTTACTTCTTGCACCTCCATTTGCTATCCCAGTAGGCACAGTTTGGTCTTTCCAGAAATGTTCAGAAATTATCACACCGAGTTAAGTACAAGATCTGTTATGTACATGAATTAGCTTTTGAAGTCATAGTAACTTAGAGTTTCTTGTTAAAGCAAGTATTGTATGCAAAGCTAATATAAAATGTAGGAAAAGGTATTTGCAATGTTAGGGGGGACTTCAGAACTTGATCTGTTGTAAATCCCTAATCAGGAATCCCTATTTTGTTAGATACATTTCTTGTTACATACATTTAGAAATCAAAATTTGCACGTAACCATTACACTTTGGTACTTTACTATAATCAGGTTTATGGTGATGAGCTTTCAGAGCTAATGTTAGCATAGCCCAGGTGGGTTAGAGTGCAGCACCTCAAGATTTGTCCCAAAGACAGGAAGAAAAAAAGGGAGAGATGAATTCTAGTTTCTGAATCAACAGAATTCATAAACTTTAGTGCTGGTAAATATTAAGATGGAGGTTTGTTAGAGAGGAAGATGAGCACTGAACACATGTCCCTTTCTGGAGTCTTTTCTGAGGAGCAGGTAGTCAGTATGAGGGAGGTAGAGCAACCAAAACCCTCATCAGCTCTCAGTTTGTAAAACCAACACCATTTGCGAGATGACCCTCAAAGCTGTATAGCCACAAAAATAACCTCTCAAAAAGCTTCAGAAACATCAAGCTAATGCATTTATCTATTACACCGGTATTTCTCCATGTTTATATGCAGAATTGAACCTAAAAATTCATGTCTCATTCCCTCCGCTACCCACTTACTCTCTCCTGTTATTTGGGTAAAGCTGTGACATGCTGCTGTGTAAATCATTTCAGTCATTTTAGTGATGGTGATTGAAATTTGATGATGGAGATGTGAAATGTTATGAAAGTGTAATATTTATTTCCTATATTGTGACCCAGAATATAAAAGATAATAATCTGGTTCATAGGAAATCAAATGCTTTACCCTCCTTATACTGTGAAAGTAAAACTTTTCTACTGTTTTATGTTGCTTTTCTGTATTTTTTTCAGCTTCAGTAAAAAACTAACTTGAATTTTCTTATTTAAATCATATGTAAGAGACAAATCATATGTAAAAGACCTCACCATATGCAAGGGTGAGTCTGAGACAAATTTAGTTTCATGTTCTGATTGAATAATTTCATACCAAAGCATCTAGTATGTCAGCTGAGTGTGGGAAACAATCACAGCTAACTTTTTTATATGTGCAGGATATGGGCATGGAGGAAACATTTGGATAAACCCATAATGTTCATACTTCCAATTTTATTTGAAAAAAAAAAGAAAACAGGTCTGGCTGGACATTCTGTAAGCTGTCAATCATTCTAGTGTGTCTTAAAACTACAATGAGGAAAAAGTTGCTATCAGAAGTCATCTGTAGCAGCTCTTTTGCTTTTTTGGGGTTAGGGTAGAAGAGTGGTTACATAATGAAATAATCTACAAAGTTGTCTGCCAAGTCTTTGATCTGTGGATCTTGCTTTTTCCTCGATGGCATGTCTCGTAAAATCACGACAATATGCAAAACATATTGTGTGGCTTGGAACGTAAGAAGTGAAATTGATATAAGTGTGGTTGTTTCAGAGAATTTTTACCAAAATTGGTTTCAAAATTCCTTTACACAATTTCCCGTGTTTTTTTTCACTCAACAGGCTGAATTATCACAGCACCAGTGGCCTATCTAACAAAAATATGCAAGATCATAAACATGAAATAAAAATATAGATGAAACCTGTGTGCTCCCTGATGGAGAAAAAAAGTGTAATTGGAGCTTAAAGGTTTCAGGGAGAAGTTCTTGCTGTGTCCTAAATCTCCAGTGGACTAGGATGTTACATTCATTTGTTCTCATGGCTGAGGTAATACTTGAATCTGTTTCAAAGTGATCAGGAACTTATTTGGAACACTTCTACTCTTCAGGGCAAAATACTTTATCTGGGGTGTGTACAGAAGGTAATCTTCCTCCCGTCTTCTGGAGTCTTTTTCCTCATGTGGAGTCGGCGCTTTTCTCTAAGAATACAGAGTCTCTTTGTAGACACAAGCATGTCTGTACATAGGCATACATCTTCCTTGTTGCAGCATGGTTCTGTTGCATTAAAATGTTACATTCCGTGCACCACATAAATCTTGTTAGCAAGCCCTTCCAACTGGCCAGATACAGTTGCAGAAGTATGTCAGATGAGGGCATCAAGCTAGGGGAAAAGGGGAGGGAGAGAAGACTTAAAGTGATGGCCAAAATGGTGAGCATCTCTTCTGTCATAATAGATTTGACAAGTCTATTGTTTTGTTCTTCTCTGTTCCTCCTCTCCAATCCAAATAAAAGGAAGGCATGTATTGCCCGAATCATGAACAGACCTCACAGGGAAAATCACATTTTAAGTTTTGTGAAAACTATTTTGGAAGTTTCTTCAGCACTCTTATAAATAGAAGTGTGGTGCAGTGCAGAAATACTAATACCATGTACTACTTCCATCATATCATGTCTACGTATTTCAGACTTCCAAAAGCAACCAAATATGGGAAAATATAAACTGATGTGTATGTGCTTTTCTATTTTTGTAACAGGAAAGTACTGTTCAGTTTTTTAAAATCTCATGACTTGTTATGTACCATAAATCCTCATAAAACTGTAATTGGATGTAATCTGTGCACATTCAGTACTAGATGTTGCACACAACTTAACTATATAATTAATCAATGAGTAAGCCTGATTTTTTTTTCTGCATGGGTTATTAGAGTAAACACGTTGCAGCAGCTATACTTATAATCCCTACATATGTACAGACAAATGTTTTGAAGAGGAGGCTGATGTGTTTCAAATTTACATAAGAGATTATTTTTCTCAACATCTTTTCCTGTTTATTAAACCATAAGGACATTACATCATTTGGAGTCAAAGTAAAGAGCTGTTGTAAATATAGATTAAGATTTCATCAGATATTAGCAATAAACCTTGTCTAAATTGAATGTCTGGGAATAATTCCAATTTTTATCAGATCATACATACATTTTATAATGTTTCATTGAAAAATAACAGGAAACAAGAAAATGTAAACTCATAAGTTAAGTTTTCAACAGGTCTTGGAATTTTTAAGTGCCAAACATGTTTTGCATGCTCAGAATCTATTGACCAAAATCCTTTTTGAATTACAAATTACTTTCAGCTTGAAAGCCTGTTGTTAGGGAAATGCAGGTTGTGAATGCTAATTTGGATCTGCTTTAACAATTAAGAACTGTAGTTTGTGCTGGACACATTTTCTTTGAACAATTCTTTATTATAAATGTGTGAACACAACACCTATGGGCCATGCAAATGAAGTTACTGTCAAGTTTAGCAGACAAAGTTAGTAATTAGACACAATATTTTTGAAACTGATAAAAAGCTCTAGGAAACTGGTACAGTTGCAAGGTTGTGTAGAAATTAATGTTTTCTGTTTTGTAGAAAAGCTTCAGGAGATAAGTTTTGCTGCAACATCCTGTGCAATAATTTTACTGCTCCTTCAAAGTGATAGGCAACAACTACTAGGACAGATTAATAAAATCACTACTTTAGAGATATTTTTACAATTAAATGTAAACATGTGCATGAATGTTTACTTCCATAAAATTGATGAAGTTCAGTAAACAAAGTTTTAAATGTTTCATATTTTAGCATTGCACTGAAAACATGATCAACTATGGAAACAACAATCTGCTAATTTGTCACTGATAAAATGAAAAATGAGTTACACTAGAAGGAAATGGTAGGGCAGAATTGCAACTTTTATTTGAAAGGCAAGCTGTTTCACACCTTGGGTAAATAGAAATACATAAAGTTGTTTGAACAATGTAAAACTTCTAGTTCAGAAGATAATGGTGAAAAAATACAAACTTGAATAAATATTTACAAAAATGTATTCATTCAAACTACAGAGATGGTAAACAAGTGGGGAAAAAAGGCCTTTTGTGATTATCATTCTCAGTTTTCGACTATCTATTATGATAAAGTACATGATATAATCACGGGTTATCTTTCAAGACTCAATTAAAGCAATTATACTCCTATTGAAAGCCTGCTGAAGTAAATGCAAAGGTATTGTTGATTTCAGTTGACTTTAGTTTGAAGCTGTGTTGGCTACTTGTGATTATTGTTTTCAGTCTTACAAATCTTTCTTATGATAGAATTTTCAGGATGCAATTCCTTGCCCTTCCTCTGATTATTTTCCATTATTATTAATTTGGCTAGTATTATATCTTCATTTTTTTGCATTTTAAGCTTTTCAGGATTTGATAAAGATCTGTTCATTTACATTTTTACTATCTACCAAAATATCAGTTTCGGGAAAAATAAGAAATACCTCTGTCCTCCAGCCTGGATTCTTCATGTTACTGAGAAGCACTTGAGAAGCCCCTGAGCTTTTTTTAAGGAGAATTTCCCCAGAATAGGCACTGCAAAAAATTGCATGCCCCCAAGGCTCTTGTGAAGATCCGGAGAAAAGAATATGTAGTTGGGATAGAAGGTGAGACATTCTAGAGTGGGAAAAGACAAGGGTAGTATGCAGCTCTGCTGAGATCTGGGAACACTTGCTACAGGCAGCTGGGAGCCCAGAATTGCAACCTGGTAAATTCTTCAACTCCCATAACCTGTTGTTTTAAGAGAGGGGATGCAAAATTAGAAAAAAAAAAAAAAAAGCTTTACACTGCTCCTTAACACCTGTGCTAGTTTGACAGTGAAGTAAGAAGGTCAGAATATGATTGCAATATGATTATCGTCTAGTCTAAAAGTGTATTAGCTTTCTGCCTGAATTAGTAGCAAATTATCTCTATCAAAGTTAATTTAATGACCAAATTTTAATTTCAGTGTGAGAATTTGGTCACTGGACCAGTTACAGAGCAGCATGGTGACATAACTATCTTCTTTGGGAGTATGTTTTCTAATGCTCAAATTTATGTCTCTTTAAATGAGACCTTGAACATGCAAAAAAGGCCTTATTAACTTAGAATGCAATACTCCTTTCTTTGAGGATCATGGTAACAGTTCACATGTTCTAAATGCAGAAGTAGAAGAAAAAAAACATCTATTTGGTGATCACTTTAAAATCCAAAAGTTTTTTCAGCTTAGTAAACGGAAGAGGAAAAAGAAATTTTCAAGATGGAATATATTTTGGGGTGGGCTGTCCGTAAGGCTGGTTTATGTGTTGGTTGATGTGGCAAGAGGCAGTCTTCCCTTCCCCCAGCTACTTGTTCTCTCCTACTACCTTATGTTGACTTTGCAGTGAACAAGGTCAGCTCACATGTTTGGCCGAAAACTTCTCAGGGTGGAGGAGATGAGCAAAGGGAGAGTATTCGGCATTGCCACCCTAAAAAGTGTGTTCACTTTTTCAGTTGAAGTGCAAAAAAGCAAACACAATGGGCAGCCCAGACAGAGAGGGAGGGCAGGACCAGGTCATCTGCCTATAGTTGATTTGGTTTATGCTGTTCTTGGAGCCTCACCTGCTCATCTCTTCAAAAATGCTCGCCATTATTGTAAAACACAATTCAACTAAAGTACTGCACTTGCCGTACTTTACTTAATAGCAGTGAGGGAGGATGCCTTTTCTCAACTACATCTTGACTAATACATTTGTATGCCTCTCACTTAACCTTCACCGGTTGCTTTGTAAAGACACCATCTCTAATTTACAAACTGGATCCAATGAGTTGGAAAACACTATTGTTCTGTTTTCATATCACTTGATTTGTGCTTGGTTTGAATGGCTCTAGAAGCAGGCAGTGCATTGGAAGGTAAAGCCCACAATAGGTCTTGTATTGTGTGTAATCTGCATAAAGTTGAATAAAGCTTTTGTAAGGAACCGGCATAACTGGGTGTGAGGACAAAACAAAAAAACATCCTGAAAAGCTTTAGGATATAGAGACCATCAAGCATATAGTGAGAGGATCATGCGTATTTTGGTCTGATGGAAGTGTTCCTTATGTAAATTTGGAAAGTAGATGCCTCTGTTTAGTCTGCCTCTGTTTTCTTTATGTTTTGAAGTCACTGTGTAAAACATAAAATGTCCCTATCTTCTATACTCTATATTGTAGTAGTCAAAGAGATACTTTTAAAGCTACCCTTCTACTTCTTTTTTAAAAGCAAATCTGACTGTAAGATGGTGTGTCATTAAGAAAAATAAGTAAAGTGCTTGCTTTCATGAAAGAAATAACTTCTGGAGACTCATATAGCAAATGTTGTGATTGATTTTTCTTCTTGGGGGTAACCATAGCGGTTTGAATTATTAATGGGGCCAATGACAAACTTCTGAGTATTCTCTCTTTCTTCTGAGATATTACATGGAGGTTTTCAGAGTATATGAAATTTATCCCTACTTTTGTAGTGGGAAATGGCAAAATGCGCCAAAACGATCCATGAAGCAAAAAAAAATAAACCTCTTAAATAAAAGCTTTAGCTTATAGTATTTGCAGAGCAAGTCAGTTACTTGAGAACAGTTAGTGGCAATAAATTAGTTTAAAATGCATTACAGGTGGGGCTGGCATGTTTTTTCTGCTTTGACTTCTTGGATTGGATTTGTGCCTGGAGAGATATGGTGACATTTTTCAAGAACTGAGTTATAATGATCTTTGCTAGAATTCTTCTTCTCTTTGAAGAAATACGTTAATTGTCTTAACACCTCACCTTAGTAATGCTGCTGTCAGATCCAGGCGAGGAGAAAAATATAAAACTGTATCAGCAGCTATTTTGGCAGTATAGATTGGAGAGGCAGAGCTTTTTGATAGTCCTCTAGCAAAATGCTTATAGTGGTGCAATTATAATGGCATAAAAGGGCTGTTACGGGCACAGAATAATTTGTATTAACTGTGATAGGCTGTATCTTTATATGACACTGTAAGCTTCATCTAAATTAGGATGATTTTTGTACGTACCATGAATCTTAGCAACCAAAGTAGAGCCTGAAATGCACTCAAGAAGCTTACATTTTCTAACATGTATGAAGTCCACCTTTGCCTATGGTGATGCCCCTTTTCTGGAAAGGCTCTAGTACCTAAAGCATCTTGATATAGCCATCTCTGTTGGTCATCTTCAGGCCTGGAAAGGATTTCAGTATTTATACTGAAGAAAAAAAAGACACATGAAAGGACTGAGGAAGAAGCAAGTAAATCAACTATGGTGACATCAACTGTAATGGCCACAGTTTAGAAGAATATGCTTTTCAAGCTACTTTTTAACATCTGAAGGAAAATTGTATTCATAGAAGAAAAGAACTGAAACAGACATAATTTGAAATTAATTTCTTAAAAATGCAGGTACAGATTACTCTAAGAGGTTAAAATTAAAAAGAGAAAGATATATTTGGACAACAAGCTGCGACAGCTGTTGTTACTGTTGCCTTTTTTAAGAACATGAATGGAAAGATTGTTTATGTAGGTGGCTTGGCCTAAATGTTGTTCCAGAATTTTTGCCAAACACATAAATTATTCTTAAGATGCTTTGGTACTTTGAGCCAAACTCTGTCTCCTTGGTTGCCTGGGTGTCTCCTATTGATTTTAATGAGCATTGCATATGTTAATTCAAGTACAAAATTGGCCCTATGATACTGAGTAACTGAGGTTAAACCATAAAACAGGTCATTTCTCTATGAATGTGTAAGCAAATTTTAGGATACTTGAAGAATACATTTGTCAGATACTTTTACAGCCTTTCTATTAAGCAATTGTAAAATGCAGGAGAGAGGTATTATATTTCTTCACAGTCAGACATTATTAAGGTACTTTTAATAGTCAAATCCTGAAATATTACTCATTTTGCTGTGTATAAAAAACACTGTTCAAAAAATTTTGCACTGTTCCTGAAAAAGGGTAGTTTTTGTGATTTGATTTCTAACAACTGGCATTTACAATAAAAACTATATGTCTATTTTATGTTGTAAGTAATTCTGTAAACAGTTTCAGTATACTAGCAGTTTTGCCGCTGGGCAGTGGCAATTTTACCTGGTGGTAGAAAAATTTTATCTAACTGTTTTGTGGAGGTTAGGGAAAAGAGAGAATTGGTTTTTTATTATACAGCATCAACTGATGCATTTGTTCAGACAAATATAGGATGGTTACCCTAAGGTGCTCACATATTAGTCTCTAGCTACTTGCCCAAAGAAATACTGTGGAAAGTATAAAATGACTAAGACAGTTTGTTTGAATAAGCAAAAAATAGTGCCTTGGTGGTTTCATACACAGGCCTAAACATCTTTGAAATGTTACAGCAATTGAAAATTACGTAAATTCGAATTGGATTGAGGGAGTAAAAATGATTGAACTCATGTAACAAATGTGACTGGGGGTGAAATAAACCAGATTATATTTTACGTCTTGTTCAGAAGTCTGTTCATGAGAACTTTTCTATTTAATTTTATGACTGAGTGTTCTTACATTTAAGAAATATAATACAGCCACAAGACTAGAAATATGTGCCTGAAATACTCCTTACAGAAGTATTCTACTTTGCAGAATATTCTGGAATATTACAGTTAAGAAAAAAAAATAATTTCTTAAAATAATAATCCCACCATGCTAAGTAAATTAACAGTACTTTGACCAGTGGTGGGACTTAACATGACATCCAAACACCTGAATTTTGGATTCTATCCAATTTACGCATCATGGAGGTATCCAGGCTCCTTCCATTATCAACAGGAATCCAGTTAGTACAGTCAGTAACTTCCAGAGAACTACTTATCTCACCCTGTACGAGACACCTGTATTTGGACCACTGAGTGGTTCCCCACTGTATTGACTAGATCTCCCTCAGCTGAAGGGAAGTTGGGTCCCTGTGCCGCATGTAGACATGCAGCCCAGATGTCTGAGGCTGAATCTCACAGTAGGGCTCCTGGATTGTGTTTGCATGGCAAAGTTTTGGCAGCTGGAGGGAGCTACAGGGGTGACTTCTGTGAGAAGATGTCAGAAGCTTTCCCCATGTCCAACAAAGCCAGTGCCAGCTGGGTCCAAGGGGGTTCCACTGCTGGCTAAGGCTGAGCCCATCCGTGGTGGGGGTAGCACCTCTGTGATGATGTATTTAAGAAGGGGAAAAAAACTGCTGCACCACAGCAGCCAGGAGAGAAGAGTGAGAATATGTGAGAGAAACACCTCTGCAGACACCAAGGTCAGTGAAGGAGGAGGAGGAGGAGGTGCTCCAGGCCCAGAGCAGAGATTCCCCTGCAGGCTGTGGTGAAGACCATGGTGAGACAGGCTGTTCCCCTGCAGCCCATGGAGGTTAATGGTGGAGCAGATATCCAACCTGCAGCCCGTGGAGCAGGTGGATGCACCCAAAGCAGGCTGTGACCCCATGGAGGGTCTGCGCTGGAGCAGGCTTCTGGCAGGACCTAGGACCACATGGAGAGAGAAGCCCACGCTGGAGCAGGTTTGCTGGCAGGACTTGTGACCCCATGGGGGACCCACGCTGGAGCAGTCTGTTCCTGAAGGACTGCACCCTATGGAAAGGACCCACACTAGAGCTGTTCATGAAGAACTGCAGCCCATGGGAAGGACCCACTCTGGAGATGTTCGTGGAGAAATGTCTTCTATGGGAGGTACCCTACGCTGGAGCAAGGGAAGAGTGTGAGGAGTCCTCTCCCTGAGGAGGAAGGTGTGGCAGAGACAACATGTGATGAACTGACCCCATTGCCTGTCCCACTGTGCCACTCGGAGGGAGAAGGTAGAGAATTAAGAAGTGAAGATGAGCGTAAGAAGGGAGGGCTGGGAGGAAGGTGTTTTAAGATTTGGTTTTATTTTGTCATTGCTGTACTCTAATTTGAGTGGCAATAAATTATGTTAATTTCCCCAAGTTTTGTCTGTTTTGCCTGTGACGGTAATTGGTGAGTGATTTCCCTGTCCTTAACCCAGGAGCCTTTCGTTGTAATTTTCTCCTCCTGTCCTGCTGAGGAGGAGAAGAGGTAGAGCTGCCTTATGCACTTCCTTTGATGATGTTTGGTTTCCAAGGGAGAGTTTAACTCTTAAAATAAAATCCCTAAAACATTTCATTGAAAGAGGTAGCTATATAGAAAACAGAAAACTTGGAAGCATCCTGACTGAATGAAAAGCTGCAGTATTTGATTACACATTAATATACCCTCGAGGATGTACTGCGATCCTTACAGATGACTTCACATTAAAAGCTTTGCAGGATTATTTTTCCCCACTCTCTCTTTTCTCTTCCCCTCATCCAGTGCTGTTGTTTTCTTTCTTCCTTTTGCACACAGTCCTCCAGCCTGCCATCTTACCACTGCTGCCCAGCCTAACCCTGTTGGTATTGAGGTGAGTGGTAAAAAATGACATCCAGTTAGAGCTGCCGCAACTCCAGGGCCCTTAGTGAAGATTTTTCAGGATTGTCAGGTTTTGCTGTTTACAGTGACAGTAACCACAGAGCAGCTCAGAGGTACATGCTCTCTATCCAAACCCGAGCATTCTAGTGCTCTTATCTAGATATGTGTTACCATGAGATTTAGGATGCCTCTGAGCAATCCCAGTGAGTCAGTTCCTGAGATTGCTGGGCACCTGCAGTCTGTGCTGATTTAATCTAGAATTATGACTTCTGGTTGTGACCCTATGGCTATACTTCATTAACTAGTGTGCATTTCCTTGCATACATTTACATAAAAAGGCAAGCTATTAATTTAATCTGTTAGCATACGAAGTGCTGTGCAAAGAGCTGCTTTTCAGACAGTTGTTCTCTGGGGACTTAATACCGACATGCTTCCATAATCTTACTCTCCTTGATTCCTCTGAGAGCTTGCTCAAGAGTCCTGTTACGATGAATGGCAGAAAACTAGAGGCATTACATATCCCAAATTTCCACTTTACATTTTTTGCTATGCTATAGCATCACCTTTATCACAATTATATTCCATTTAATTGTCTCAACATCTGCACACTACAATAAGTCACTTTAGGATGACTAGAAGTATATTACTATCAGTCTTTCGCTTTTTGTATTCTAATCCATGACTGGAGGGATCAGTATGTTTTAATAATGTTAGAAATCTGTTGATAATTACTCAAAATTCTCAGCTTTCAAGCTGAAGTTAAAAAACAAACAAAAAAAGCGCTACATATTCGGTGGCAATCTTAGAAGCCTTTTAGGAGTAATATCTGCCAGACAAATTTCATATCAAATTTTTCTTGCCCAATTAACATTCTAAATTTATACTGTAAAGTAATGCAATGCTGCCTGTTGGAGCTGCAGAGGTGAACTACTGCATTCATGAAGGCTGAAAGCAGAAAGTCTTCTTGGGGCGCAGTCTGGACAGCCGAATCGCCTTCCCTTCTGCCCTGGAAGAAGAAATGGCCAGTGAACTGGCCCAGACCTCTTGCCAGGGCAAACGTATCCAGCTCAATTTTTCCAGCACTAGGCCTAGGATCGATTTAACGGTTTATCACGTTCTATGATAGTTTAATCAGAACTATTTATTTATTAACTCAGCTGACAGTTTGTCCCACTTACTTCTCAACACCATAATGTCAGCCTTTATTACTCAGCCTTGGAGGGAAAACGAGATAGTAGTAGTTTTTTAGACTGTGGTTTTATGACTGGCTTAAGCTGCTATAAGAGCAGGCTAGCAATTAAAGAGGTGTTCACATGCTCCTCTCTCCTTCCCTCTTGCGCACGTCCCCGACCCAGACAGCGACTTTTTATGAGGCTTCTGAGCGAGCTGAATGGGGAAGTTTACTTGGCTAAAAACTGGTCACTTTTTCATCTAGATGCCTGTTTCAGCACGTTTACATCCAAAGGAGTGCTAGTCCCAGTACGAGACTACTCCTCTCCTGGTAGCATTGTAGATTTAGATTTGCTTATGCCCATCACGTAAACATAACCTACAAAATACAACAATTAGAGAGACTTATCAAGTAATTTACCGTCTAAATGCTTTCTTTCCTATGTGTAGCATGCATTGAAAAATAATAGGTGGGAAGACTTTTATTTAATAACCTTTGACAGAAATTCCTTTGAAACAAGATAGCTATTTTAGTTTACTTTGAATTTTCTAAGGTATTCAGACACTGTATTATTTAAATCACTTTTTTTTTTTTGCAAATAATATGTGAAACTATCTAATTTTTACATTATTATCCAGCTGTGTTTATTCTATGAATTGTCATGTAAAATGATAAAGTTTTACTCATTTTGGTGTTTCAGTAGACTATGTTAAGAGACACGAAGATATTGTGGGAAGGAATCACATTATCTCTTTTTACAAAAGATTCAATAGATACAATAGGGTTTCTAAACATGGGACAGAAAAACATTCCTTGTGTAGTGGGAATATATTTAAAGATAAGTTTAGAACACTTCACAGAGTTTCCTGTTACATTTTGGGATTTTGTTCTTGTTGTACTGGGGAATAACAGAATTTTAACATCTATTATAAAATGAAGCAATGTTTCTTTTACATATGATGCTGATACTCTTTAGAAACATCATATTTGTTTGTTATTGCTGATCATCGTCACTGGGGGTTTTTTTGGTGATTTTTTTTTACTCTGAGGTTAATAAAAATCCAGATTTATTTCTTTAGATCCTTTTCTTTTCCCTTCCTCTCACCTACACAAATTTGTATCATGAGTCCACTTTAGGTCAATAGTTTTTTCCATTAAAGCAACAAGTGTAACTCTGAGTACACTGAAAACTTTCTAGACTTGCTATTATTAGATTGTATCGATGAGGCAGATAGCACATATATTTAAAACTATTTGGGCCAAGCAATAGAACGTAAATTGCTTGCTTCAGAGTAGGGGATGAATATTTTTTTCAAGGCAAACTCCTTTCATTTTGCTGTTCTTTTTCCTCCCCCCTTGCCATAACTGCATGAAGAGGCACGCACAGATGCCTGCTGCCAGAGTGTGATACTTAACGTGACCGTCAAACAAGCCTCACAAAGGAAGGCTTTTCAGGTCCCCCAGTGAAACAACCACTGCATTTTATTATGGCGTGAAATTAGAAGTGAAAAGCCCTATGGCTCTTGCTGTTTAGTAATGCGGAATATGTCGTTTCTGATGGTGATGGTAGTGCTGGGAGGGAAATAGAAAGCCAGGGGAGAGAAACAAAGTAACGATTTAGACAAAGAGGGCCCCCCTATTTTTTTGTCGTCTCTGATTATTAGGTGGTCTATAAAACCATAGTACTGTGGTGGATACAAGCAAAAGGAACGTTTAGTTGCGGCTCTTTCATTCAGAAATGTATGTGTGAATTTGCAGGGTGATGTATAAGGAGAGTCATCTGTTATCAGAAGAGTATACTAGTTTAACTCATTTATAAAAAAGCAACAAAAAACTTGACTTTCTGACAGACACTTTAAGTTGCATAACAAGATGGTGTTTATGACAAGACTGTGTGTGGTTATCTGAGGCTGCCTTGTAACAGATTGGAGGGGGAAAGTGCCAGCTTGCAAAGGCTTTCCCTTGTCTGTTTGAGATTAAAAGAATCATGTTTTCTAAATGAAACTTCTGTGCATATATAAGATGTCTAAATATTTATGCTCACTTTTATTTTAAAAGTATTAGGTAATAACTAAAGCAAATAGTCAACTATTAGGAAATGAAAAGACAGTTTCTGAGACATTATAGAATGTAAGATGGATTTCTTTTCATAGAATCACAGAACCATTTAGGTTGGAAAAGACCTTTAAAATCATCAAGTCCAACCGTAAAGTTATCCATCAGCTGATCACTATCGCCACTGCTGGAAACACTTTGGGAAAGCCCATTCGCAGTTTTAATATCTGGAAAGGAAAAGCTGTTACATTTTGCAGACCCATATCGTTATCAGTAAATAGTACTGTTATTTTTATTAGATTCCCTCCTTTGGACCCAATCTGCATGGAAAGGGTGGCAGGAAACAGTGGTCTAGAAACAGTAGGGACTTACAAGTGGAAAGTTTCTGCCATGTTGCTTCCTCTCTAGAGATCTTGGAGGAGCTTTAAAAGCAGAAAGAAAGAGTTGGCATGACTGATCCGTGATAGATTGGTGGAACAGATGCAAACGTGACAAATCGGTTTATTGGTAAACTGCACTGCGGGACTGCAGTCTGAAGGAAGAAAGTTCAGACAGAGAAGCAAAACTGCTACTGTTTTTTTAATTCAGGTAGTCCAGTCATTAATATGGCAGCTACGCTACCAAAGAATTCCATACGTAAGCAATTGCATAGAAAGAAGCAGGAAGGCACTAAGCAATTAAAGCTATTATCACTATCAAAAAGAGGTCTATTAGAGGGGAGCTTCTTTACCGTTTAGACTGTATCACTCTTCATTTGATTAAAAATAATTTATGCACTTTGCGACAGTATGTATCTTGTGTGCACAGTGGTGCTCCAGGCTTGACTTGCTACTTCATAGCATTTTGTCAATGCTACGTCTTATATCTGAAAAGGTAAAACCTCAGAATGTGGAGATTTAGAATAAAGGCTAGGAATAGTTTTGAAAAAAGAGAACTGATTGGCACTTGATGCAGCGCATGAAAGTAAGGCAATAGAAGAATAGGAAATTACCTTTGAGGCAACAGTTCGAAATCGGGATAACTGTAACAACAATTTTAAGGCCAGAGTAGGTTGGTGGAGGAAACAAAGATGTTAAAAAAAGGAAAGTGTGAAAAATATTATCTCTGTAGCAAAGACGTGGTAGTGGAACAGCTACTGCACTGAGACGTAACCAAAATATTTGTACCTATTATAAGCACTTCAAAAGAATTTAATGAGGATCAGAAAGTGCTGCTAGGGCATGCCCCTTCAAGGTGAGGTTCACATTTAAGGCTTTCCTCCAGAGAAGAGCTCATTGCTTATGCAAGATGAAACAGCTTCAACAGGAGAGAGAAAGCTCCATCAAATATTTAAGGTTTAGGGGATTCATCTTGAATGTAGAAGATTTAAGTTCAATTCCATTTTTCAAAATCAGACAAAACAAGAACTCAAAGTTGTTTTTTGTTGACTATGTTAAGCTTTAGGCTATGAAGGAGGAAAATGGAAGAAAGGATGTGTCCCAGTTTCATCTGCTGGTACAAAACCCTTTAAACAAACTTTGAAAAGAACTGGTCTGGAATGAAGTAATGTTTGGGAGCCAATTTTCTGTTGACATCGATGGCCATGATTTTGATTTGGTAACAAAGAATAGAAACATGAAAAGCATCCTAGGATTGTTTTTCTGTCATTCCAAACAAACACTTCTGCTGGCAAAGTTTGACATGCCAGACAACTAAGCCATACGGACAGATACCAAGGTGTCACTGTTATTTTCACTCAAAAAGATTAAACTGCTGTGTTTTTGCTACAGTGTGATGTTCACTTCTTTTTTTGTTTTTAAATAGTAATTTACTTTCCCAATATTTTATGTCGAACAATTCCTTCATTTCCAACACATTAAATGATTCTTGCCTTCAGTACATGCGCAACTTTTTAGGTAGCTTTCACTTTCTTTTTAATTCTGGAAATTCATAGCAAAGGCTACACGGACTTCCACAAAATTTGACCTAAAGTTCTTGGCAAGAGTATTGGTCTTTCTGGTGCTCTAATGCAGGATGTTGGAGCAAATGGAGATTTGAAATGACGGATTTTCAGAGATCAGTGCAGTCAGAACAGCTTTTTTCTCCAGATTTTTGAAACAGAGCCACCACTTCAGGAACAAAGCCTGTAATGCTGCTCTGTATATGCAAAGGTCTGGACAGATTTAACCAATATAATATGAGTAGCCCTTTCCCTGTATCTATTCCAGGAAATATTGATGCTGATCCTAAGTCATAAGGCTTCCTTTGTTTACTTTGAGTATTGATAGGCATTCAGTGACTCAAATTGCTAACACTTAAAATTGTGGTATTGGCATCCCTGAAGTCATTGAAGTGAACTAGGCAATTAAGAAAAGGAAATGATTTTTTTTCAAGCTGATTTCTTTGTTAGATATCCAACAATTCCACTTCTAAAAATTTCCTTTACCTTACCTCCTGATTTGATATGAGCAAGTTTGCATAACTGTGGAGAGCAGTAATACCTGTCCCTGTGTGTGCTTTTAGTTCCCCCACACCCAAGTAGAGTAAATACACATTAAATGCAGTTATTTGCTATAGCTGTTTAAACTATGCTGCTCAACTTTGCAGCCAGGAAAGTTTCCCAGAAATGTTCCATTCTCCTGTGAAATGACCATTCAAGTGACCAGACCACTCTCCAAAGTGCTGGTAAGAGAAAGCAGTTGCACCTAGAACTTCCGTCATTGTATGTCTAAGACTGTAATTGGCTGAGTAAAAGGAGCTGAAATCAAGGGTTGGCCACCTCTATCCTTAAGTGGTAAAATACAGCTTCAGAGAAACAGTATACTGTCAGTTTCTTAATTATTTCAATATTATTTTGAATATTTTACCTTTTTTTTTTGTCCTTCAGACTTTGTAATTGGAAGATGCTGTAGCCGTGTTTTGCGTGGTTTGGTGAACTGGAGGTTTTAGGGGTTGGTTCCAAGACACTGGCAGTCCCATCTACAGAAGCAGTTTACAACAAACAATTGAGAACACACTGCTTGGATAAGAAATCAGAAGTAAAATTATTAACTGCTGTTTCTGAAATGTAATTTTAAAAATTATTTCAGTATTAACACCATTTTGAGGGGAATAAGGTTTGTTCATACCTTTCAAGACTTCAGTTCAAAATGCCAGATAAGGAAGATCTCACTTTGTAGTTTTATATTTAGAATATATTTGGAAGATGCCATTTACCATCTTTTTGTTAAAAAACAAAAACAAAAACCACCACCAAAGAAAAACAGTGAGAAAAGAAAGAATTAATTTCCTGGAAAATTACCTAAAACACATGACGTGTCATAAGTTCCATATTTCACCTACAAGTTGTATACAGCATCCTTCTTAGATAAGAATTATTAAAAATAAATCTCAATTCTATATGTACTGATATTTCTTGGATCTTTGTTAGACAGCTTTTGCTAGTCTTTTCATAAAGGATATAGCAAATTCTGTCAGGAAATATGGCTTTCATTCCTGTTGACTAAGACCGCTGCTGCATGGCTTATATTCCCCCTTATTTTCTGATGTTAGAACTCAACACAAAATGCTATATTCTCATCACCTAAGCTTTAGTACTTCAATACCAAATTGTTCTGGATGAAGTCACATGTGAATTAACCAGAAAAGTCATTTAGGGTGTTAGTCTTAAAATAATCCCAACCACTGCATTTACACCCTTGTGTGATGGAATATCATATAATGTATGGTGACCAATGGTTGCTGTTCCCTTTCCTTATCTATGTCCCTGCTTGCTCCTGTCGGACTCTGGAGGTTTGTGCAGCACTGTTTTACTTTACGAATGAAGAGGATTCGGAAGAGTTAAGGTAGCTGTAACTACATCTCCCACAGAGAGACCAACACCTTAGTTTCAGTGACAGACCCAGGTATTTTGTTGTTACATTTTTCTGAGCAGCTGACTTCTGGAAAATACAAAAGTGGTCGTCTGTCCTAAGACATAAAGATGCACCATCCGAATGTTTATTACAAATGAAAGATTTTTCTTTTTCTTTGTATATATATACTTTTACTAATTAGAATAAATTGGTACTTGCAGATGATAACAAATTCCGTATTAGTAACCTGTTCCTTGTCAGCTACTCCATCACAGTACATGTCAGGATGTCATCAGTATAGAACAACAAAAAATACATTTCAAGAAAGAGTAAGAAGTGCTCCTTAAAGGGATTTTAAAGACCCAGATCACTCTCACCAAGTAACACATTCTTTAGTGACCATTTAAAATCTAAGACCTGGCTTTCATTCAAAACCAGCTCTACAATTAGCAATACTTTCAGATGGTATCAGCTGGGTTCCCAGTGTACATGATAATGTCACAGAATAACCCCAACTGTAACTAATTTAATTAAGACTTGATCCTCGAATACAAAATCGCTCCTTTCACTAAATCATGATGCTCACTGACCTACAGTAGGGAAAACAGGCAACACAGACAGGGGACCTTTCTCTGTTATTTAAACCCATTTGCTTATTCAGTTACAGGGGAAATATATTACTAGTGTAATTCTCATGAGAATCTCTTTAACATGAATAGAGGAGTAACTCCATGTAGCCACATGAAACTGCTATTTTACATAAAATAATACGTTTCACAGTTGTTCCTATTAGACTTTCAAAGTTTTAAAGATACTTAAACCTTTCCCAGTCTACATCAAACGTAACTGAATTTTAGGAGCTAAAACGTCACACTGAGTTTCTATAAAGTTGGTAACTAGTGCTCCAGTGGTTCAGTCTGCTGAGAGGCCAAAGAGGCAGAGAGGCAAGAGACTGACTTAGTTTAAAACGGATCTCACAAAAGCCTCAGAGACTTCTTACGCAGCACATATCAACCTACAAGCTAATATGGCAGCTGCTGATTCTGAGGTTGAACGCTCCTTTCTGGGCTCACAGACTTTTTTGGCCTGAGGAATGGACTGATTAGTTAGTGTATCTCTACCTCAAAGAGTTTGTTTTAAACGATAGATGTGTGCTGTGGGTACCTGACCTGATAGGGTGTACGGGCACCTGAAATGGCTCATATCTGAAGTGCCGCAGTGCCTCATCTTAGGATGATCTTTAAAAGAGTGTGTCTAACTTGAATTTTGCAACCAAACACTTCTTTAATTTTTATATGCAGAATTCAAGTAACTTGCCTTGAATCTATAGAAGGAAAATATGCATCTTAAAGTTTATGAGGACATGCATTACCCCAGGAAGTTGAGAGGCAAATGTGTAAATAGACTTTTATAAAATGATTTGACAAATATTATGTTCATTCCTAAAGCGGGCAGCCAAAGTCCTTCAGATGAATTGACTGGTCTCATCCCAAGGTGTTTGTTTATGTTTCATTTCAAATTGTTAAAGAGTTGTGATTCTTACCTACTTTTATGCACAATTAATTTTCTCCTCTTCTGATAATTTATTTCTTTATAGGTATAGCTCTTAGGCTTAGACCATCTCCTCCTAAGTGCAGAAGTACCAATTCAGACTCATGCATCAAGTTGAACAATGTAATGTGTTCTTTGATTCAAACAGTAGTGTAAATATTGATATTTCTTTTTGGCATTAATAAATGATGAGCTGTATCTTCTAGGAAGAGAATATTTGAGGATTGTTTTTTATGTGTATGGATCTTTTGGGAAAATATAATCCAGAACTAATGGGAGAGTATATTTTTTATTAATTGATGTGCCAAAATTTTTAAAATTATAAATCTTCCTGATGTGTCTCCTCAGTTTTATCATGAGAAATAGTTTCAGTAAACAGATCCTCATGACTCTTATAGTAAAGAAGAAAAGTAGTTGTTCAAACTGTTTAAAAGATAGTATGTCCTATGATGTGATATTGCTAATACCTAGTATTGTTATACCAAGCTAGCATGCTGTTAATTGATTTGAACTGGGTAAATATTCAGCTGTACATTTACTTTCCTGAAACAAAAAAATTGTGTTCTTCAGGCAGCACACAGTCCAATTTTTGAGATGCAGAAAGTAACAATTTCTATTCCTATTAATAGAAACAAATAGAAACAGCAAATGTAGATTAAAAAAATCTCAAAATCAGTTATTTCTCTCACGCTGCCTGTTTATGTTTTGCATTGTGTTTACTGCCATTGTGCTAAGATTTACAGATTGGAAATCACATTTCTCAGAGTTCCTTTCAGGCGCAGTCGTATATTTAAGTGTACCTGTCACAATGTGATTCTCTGTAAGAGTGATGAACACTATATTCTCCTTTGACTTTGGTAAAATTGCTGGCCGCAAGAATGTTCTCTGCTCAGTGCCTGATAGTAAGTACATGCATTTTTCAGGTACATGACATGTACGTGTATATGACATGGCAGCTTCTTGGGAGACTGTACAGTGAAAGGTGTTTTCCTTTTTGTTAAAGCCATCTAAGTTCCATTAATCAAATACCTTAGAACAGCAAAACAATTAAATATATACTGTAAACATAAATCATTAATTTCTGACCTTGCTGTTGTGAGCAACTGGAATGGTGAATGATGATGAAAAGAATAATTATATTCCAGTTATAACACTTCGGTTTCGTTCTTTTTGCAACAGTTTGCATATGACTTGGTTCCACTCTGGTGAAGGAAGAAGTCATATTAGACAAATGTACTGTGGGTAGACTCTTCTACTCTGAAATAAATAGTAATTTGCTGTTTAAATAATTATAAATATGTCATATTCATTCATTTAATTTAAATATAATATTTTAATAAATATACAGGATTTGAATAAATATTTATTTCAATGCTTAAATAATGTTTTGCAGTTCATTAGATTTCAAAAGTGCTGTGTTAGTGTAACTCTCTTCCATTCGGGTCAAAGGCAATGTTTCCTAAGTGTTGGTGGACTATTTTGAAAATCCCTTTACTAACTAATGTAAATGGCATGCATCATATGCTAATCTCATAGTTGCTTTGTTTACGGTTTAAAAATTAGAACAAAAAAGACTTCTTTAACAGGATAATTAACCGCAATTTTTTTTAAAAAAGCAAAAAAACCCCAAAGTATATTAAAGCAATAGTAACCCTTCTTTCTTGAATGAAACAGTACTTTGCCCTTGTTCCTAATTTTATACAGTCTGAATATTAATGGATCTATAGTAGTATCTGATAGATATAATTATACCTATGTGTGTGAGCGCGTATGTGCGTGTGTCCCGTCCCCCCTGTCCCCGTCCCCCCCCTCCGATTTTGAATTATGATAAATGCTGGGGTGCTTTCTATTAGCACTCCTTTTGGCTTTTGATGCAATTGTTTAATACTGAATAAAAACTCTGCAGCAGTCTGGATGAAACAAGTGAGCCTACAGCTTCCAGATTTTACCACGGGAGATGAAAAAACAGGTGCTTTAGGAGGATTCAATTTAGCAAAGTCAGTGTGATTAACACCCGTGATCTTCTGAAGGGTGCCACCATCCCGTAATGACTAGTTCAATGCTCTCTTTCATATCTCTTCCCGCCCCAGCAGTAGAGCAGCCTTTATGGTGGTGCCAAGGCAGCAGTCAATGGTGGCTCCAAGGGACCAGTGGTATCTACCAAATGGACTGCCAGGATGCTTCCCGCACTGCTGCCTTTCTGCCTGCTGGTGGTCTGCCATCTACATACCTAAGCTTAGCTTCTGAGGGCAGGTGGTAATGTCTGCAAGTTATTTTTTTTATTACATAATTACATCCAAAACCAGCTGCAAGCCGATGCTTGGCCTAGATTCTTCCTTATCATGGATAGAGGATTTAAGTGTCCTTATAACAGGCACACACATTTACACTAATCCAGAAAACCTGGATGTGTTTACCTGCTTGGTGGAAATAGTTCTCCCATGAGTGTTTTATGTATTTCCTTGAAACCCTTCTTTTTGGTGAGAAATGCTGTATGCTTTCCTCTCAGACCAGTGAAGTAACTCCGGTTGGTCTGGGAGACTATTGTGTCAGGCCTTTGCATGAATTACATTGAAATTATTAGAAATGTATTATCTTAATTTTAAATTTTAAGATGTATGCTTTTTTTTGGTATTCTCTGAAGACTTGGATTTAAGAAAACAGATGCTATTGCCACTAGTTCTGACTCACATTTTTTTGATTTTAATTTTTATTATGCACAGAACAATAGCTGCCAGAAGATGTTCAGCTGCTGTCCATGTAAGGCCTGATTCTTCTTTTTCATAGAATCATAGAATGGTTAAAGTTGGAAGGGACCTTAAAGATCAGCTAGTTCCAACCCCCCTGCCATGGGCAGGGACCCCTCCCACTAGACCAGGCTACTCAAAGCCCCATCCAGCCTGGCCTTGAACACTCCTAGGGACGGGGCATCCACAACTTCTCTGGGGGACCTGTTCCAGTGTCTCACCACACTCACAGTAAAGAATTTTTTGCTAATATCTAATCTAAATTCCCCCTCTTTCAGTTTAAAACCATTACCCCTCATCCTATCGCTCCCCTCCCTGATAAAGAGTCCCTCCCCATCTTTTCTGTAGCCCCCTTTAAGTACTGGGAAGTCGCTATAACATCTTCCCGGAGTCTTCTCTTCTTCAGGCTGAACAACTGAAACTCAGCCCCTCTTCATGGGAGAGGTTCTCCAGCACTCTGATCATCTTCTGGCCCTCCTATAGACTCACTCCAACAGGTCCATATCCTTCTTATGCTGAGGCTCCAGAGCTGGATGCAGCACTCCAGGTGGGGTCTCACCAGAGCAGAGTAGAGGGGCAAAATCACCTCCCTCGACCTGCTGTCCGCTCTTTATTTGATGCAGCCCAGGACTCAGTTGGCTTTCTAGGCTACAAGCGCACATTACCAACTCAAGTTAAGCTTCTTAACAACCAACACCTCCAACTTCTTCTCAGCAGGGCTGCTCTCAATCCATTCTCCGCCCAAGCTGTATTTGTGCTTGGGATTTCCCCGACCCATGTGCAGGACTTGCACCCACTTGCACTTGGCCTTGTTGAATTTCACGAGGTTTGCACAGGCCCACCTCTCTCTCTCTTTGGCATCCCTTCCCTTCAGTGTATTAACCATGTCACACAGCTCGGTGGTGTTGGCAAAATTGCTGAGGGTACACTCAGTCCCGTTGTCCATGTCACCAACAAAGATGTTAAGCAGCACGGGTCCCAGTATCAACCCCTGAGGAACACTATTCCTCATTGTTATTTTCTTGAGAGAATTTTCAACTTGGTGCTTGCCCTGGCTAGAGGGACTGAAAGTGGGGGAGATGCATAGTGGAGGGAGAAATGTTTTCCTACGGTACCTTACAGAGCACTGCAAAATGTATGTTTTTCAGTAGACTCATCTTGATGTACATTCATAGCAAAACATGCCAAAGATGAAAAAAACACACAACTTTTTGCAGATAAAAGATACAGCACAAATTGACACATGTAAATAGGAAGAGAAAGTTTAACAGAATCAGGCAGGCTAAAGTTAGTGAGGACAGAGAGTTTATTTGAAAGCTGAGATGTCTGGAAAAAGACAAATTTCTGGACACTAGAAGGAAGCTGTTTTGCTCTAGAGCCAGCAAGGAAGGTGGTCCAGTCAGCATGAACTTGGTCCTAGTTGTCATCTCAAGACTGTGGATATGCTGGTTTAGATGCACTCTGTGTGGCTGTGCAGCAGTGAAGCAAGAATTCAGAGGAGGCCAGGATATAGAAATCCTGACATCCTTGGGGATCACTGACAAAGTCCTAGTGTGGTCAAAATGTTGCCCATTTTATTTTTACATCAATTATACCGCTGTAATTTGGATCTAAATCCATCAGACAGTTAGGAGAGTTGTAAAATTGGCATGACGGTGGAATTGGGCTCAAACGTGCAGTAACTATACCACAGGAGGAATAACAATCTGGAATTAATTAAATTTACTGACTTCAGTGACATTTTATAATGTATCCCTCTAATTACTCTGTTTACAGCACATCATTGTGAATTTTGAAGAGTTAGAAATTGAGTCTGAAATACCAAGATACATATAGAGAAAATATTTGAGTGGTATTTTTCATTTCCAAAATATGTAACCTCTGTGACTAATGGCTTTGTTATATTTTTCAGTCTTTGTGGCTAGTAAGAAAAATGCTTAACTTTTAAAACACAAATTTTTTAGTACATTAATGATATAGCTGGACAGCTGAGATACAGCCTGTATATATTAATGCTTGTTTTTGTATAGCATAAATGCATATGAATCCAATCTAACAATATGTATAAGAGAAACAAATTATATAAATACTAAATTGTGTGTCAAAGGCCTTAGGTTTTGGTGCAGTAAGTATCTTTCCACTGTTAAGAGAAGGAGTGGTTGTTATTAACTCCTAACAATGCCCGTATTTTCCAAGAGCATACGTGTAAGAAAGAAAAAGAAAAGGTTTCTGAATATGAGTCTAAATTTATGTTTCAGCTGCAGTAAATGCTCTTAATAGAGTGGGTTTTCTTTATGCTGTGCTGTGAAGCTTGACTCTGGTTCGCAGAGTTTGAATCTCAACTCTGTATAACCATTGCAGTGGAGGTTGAAGGTGAAGAAATGACAATACAGTACTTGAAATAAAGTGGTTTTGCTAACAGACCAGTGAACATTGTCTATTTATACAGGAATAGTGGTTAAACCTCTGCTGAGTTTACTCCATAGCTTGATGAAATGATTTCTCGCTTGGGAAGGCAATGTGCCTGTCTTAGGCTGGTCAGCAAGGAGAAGATTTAACTTTCTTTAGTTTCGAGTAGTGCTTTTGACATTGTCTCTGTGATCCAGTGACATGGTGTTAAATGGTATTAGGACCTAGATTCAATAAGGCGGAAAATAGGATGGCATATAAACAAGTGAGGCAATTGCCTTGTACAGTAAGAAATACTGCAAATATTTCTTGTAATCTAACCATGGCTTGGCATGACCTTGCTCTGACACAATGACTCAATGACACAATCTTATCCTCTGGAGAAGTGGATTTCTAAAGCCTATTATTAACTTCCTATGGGCCAAACAAACAACTGGAGAAGAAATGGGGTCATTTGTGGTTGTTTCTTTCTTTCTCTCTCTTCCTGACACTTCTCTGCCTCCTGATTCTTCCTAGTGCCTGGAGCCCTGCAAAGAGTCCTGGGACCTGAAGAAAAACCATTGCCAAAGCTTCTGTGAGGTACGTCAGCTCAAGGGCACTCTTTCTCACTTTGTTCTAGCTGTCACTTTCATTTAAAGTATTAGCTTCAAGGAGACAGCTAAAAAACACAGGATTTTTGCAGCATTCGCCATCATTTGAATGGATACACATAAAACAATTTAGCCATATTAAGTCTGAGTTTTTAAAAAAAGATATTTTTTTTTCTAATCAAAAGATTTATCTCAACTTGAAGTTTTAAGATGAGATCCAGCCAAACTTACATAGCTTCTCTCAGAAGGTGCTGTTAAATCCCTTCTGTACGATGCTATTTCTACCACATGCCCTTCTATCTTTTCTGGCCATGTGTAAGAAAGATTACCTTTGTTTAAAAGATAAAATGTCATTGTGTGAAAATCCTTGAGCAGGATATCTAGAAAAGATGGCTTTCCTGTATATGAAAGCCAATCTGATTTCTAAAATAATATCTCTCTTGGAGTACCTGGGTTGTGGACTCCTAGTTCAGTAAACTACTATCAAAATACATAATTATTCAGGAAGTAGTCTTTGGAAAACTGTTTTTGAATCATGTTTCAGATTAACCTTGTGAATAAGCAAACCTAGATCAGTTAAACTAGTACAGAAGAGGAGATGCTTTTATTGGATTTAAACATGCCTCTGCTGAGTTGGTGGAATTCATCTGTTAGAGTTCTTAAATGTTTTTCAGTAAAAAATAGAAATATTATCTCAATAGAAAATTGCTTTATTATAACTAAAGTAATATAAAGATACAACTGTATTCAAGGATTTTCCTATTAAAAAATAGAAGTGACTTTAATTGATATATTGATCTTGCTGATATACTGAATCAGTGCCCTTATTACTGTGGGCATTCTTTTTCTGGTAGAAGAACATGTCTTATGTTTGAATGTTTTTAAGCATCATGAAGATGATTAGGAAAAGCTGTAATTTCAGCTAAAAAAAAAAATTAGATCCAACTATGTGTAAATAGGGATTACTGGATTACTGATCTATGTAGTTACATTAGAAGACAAAGTAAAAATTTATCATGTAAGAGTTCTTTAACCCAGATTAATTGCTGCTTGCTTATATACAAAACTCTAGGGTCATATAATAAAGCAGTTTTAGTGGATCTAATTTATGTCGTTCTTGTATATCACTTCTCACTTAGGCTGTGTGTTTCCAGATATGGGTTAAAATACGTATAAAATTGGTTTAAAAGGAAAACATTTGTAGAACACTGTTCTATTGTAGTTAAAAACAGTGAGCATCCCTCTTTGATTAGTGTTTTCTGGTTGAAGCTATATTTAGAACTTCAAAGGCCCATAATGAAGAGCAGCACATTTAGCAGCTAACTGAAAAATGAGCTGTGAAATAGGGTGAGGAGGAGAAGCCTTGAGGACGTATTATGCCTCAGGGAGCTATAAAGTTTTTAATTAAGTGGCTGCAAATTTGTGATGTTTTAGGATTTGAAATTAGCTGCACACACACGCACAAGCGCACAGGACCACTTTACTTTCTCTCTGACTCATGTATGCTCCATAGACATTGTTTGATTGAATTAAACAAGGCTGTTTTCCTTTGAGACTGTTTTCATGGTTTTTTTATATATTTTGTAAAAAATCTGGAAGCAACAATTTTGCTCTGTCTTTCTCAAGATCCCTGCTTGGCATGTTACTTCTTATCTACTGAATGGGTGTACGAATGTTAAAGGAGCCTTATGTGTGAAGAAGAAAAGGAAATAGTTTACCTGACTCCTTTTTTTGCCCATGATTTCAGTTTCCTGCTGGCTTAGCTTCTTAACTGGCTAACCACGGGATCAGGTGCATTCCAGTGGGGGGAACAGCAGGAATGTGTGTCCAAGGACAACTGGGAGATATAAGGACTGTTCATTTTGTGAGCCTTTAGGCTGGTTAAGCCATAACACCCAAATAGTATCCTTAAAATACTGATTCAAAAATTATGGACAGTCCTGTAGGACAAGATATATGGGAGATGTAACGTGTTGGCCCATTCTTGGACCACAGTGGCTTTCCAGAATAAACTGACACAGAGTCTGTGGAATAAACTGACACAGAGTCTGTAAAATACCTGGGCCTCCATAGTATTGAAGTCTTTCTCGTTTTGCCAGAAATGCGAGAACGGTAAAAATAAGAAATTAAAACATTTGAATATGGACGGAGGTTGCAGAATTTACATGAATAGTTGGATGGAGAGTGGATTATAATTCCTATGTAGCCTTAGGAATCTGTAAATCAGATCTGTCAGAGTGGAAGGTTTTTGGTTGCTCTGAGATAGAAAGGCAGGCTATAGATAACCCCAGTTACAGGGGTTGCCCATTTACAGTGCCACCAATCACTGTAAGGGAATCAATTTAGCTGTTTTTGCACCAAACTAAATAAAGCATCAGATAAAAGAGGAGATGAATTCCTCATATCACACACAATATTCTCCCCAAGGTGCTAGATGCTATTTTTAATACAGTTTTAAGTGAACCTTTCAAACCTCTGAGTAGTACAGAGGCTATAAAATGTCTATGCATTGAAGCAACCTCTCATATATCTAGGACTTTATTTCTCAAAGAAGTAGCATTTACTTTGATCTTTAATCAATATATTTAAGGCTAGTTTAATCTGTATTTTCTGCTGATCATTTTATCAGAAATTTAGTTCCAGTTCCATGAAGAATTACACAGCTACTAATATGTTGGCGAGAACATAAAGATGCTGCAAAATCTTCTCTTACGTAGGCAGCTCAGCCCAAACAGCATAATGAAACAAGATTTCACTTACTTTATCTAGAGTTGCATTTCATCAGATATTGTGGGTAAAGTGTTATGAAGTAGAAAGGGAGGAATGTAGGGTAGTCTGGAAAAAAAAGATTCTCTGACCATTGCTTCCCCTTTATATTGGGAATGTTTTTAATCTGTCGTTGAGCAACTTAGCCAATGTGAGGAAAACAAGAGAAAGCTGGCAGATACAAACAACTTTATTCCATTAAATATGGTGGTCTTACTTGAGGGAATTCATCATTCTGTACTTGGAATGCTTTTTTAGAAGTGGCTTGAATACATAAATCTTCAGGGATAGTCTTGCAAAAGCTGAGAATCTGAATTTTCCTTTAGGAGGTCTTGGAAAACGTACAGCTTTTTTTTTTTTTTCCTGTTGAAAACTTTTCTTTTGTTTTCCCTTTAGCCTCTTTTCCCCAAGAAGAATTATGAATGCCTAACTAGCTGTGAATTCCTTAAGTACATCCTGTCTGTGAAGCAAGGGGACTGCCCAGCACCTGAGAAGGCCAGCGGTTTTGCAGCTGCCTGTGTTGAAAGCTGTGAAGCTGATAGTGAATGTTCTGGAGTGAAGAAATGCTGTTCCAACGGATGCGGTCATACGTGCCAAGTTCCAAAAAATCTGTACAAAGGTAGAGATTATTAATATGTACTCATATTGGGATAGTGACTTCAGGCCACAATAAAGTCTCTTAGAAAAACAGGACTTTCATTTCATAGGAGTTTGTATGGATGGAAAGAAAAAGGAGAGGCACCTGTAGAGATGTGACTGGACACTGGAAGGGTGGGAAGCCAGAGAAAAATGTTGCTCAAGTTTCCGAATTTTTTTCCCCTTGTGAAGCCCATGTCTGGAAATCTGTGGAATGTAAACATGCGGCTGTTATGAATCATCTTAAGCAGAACAAACTTGCCAATTTAGGTGAAATCTCACTTGATTCGATGCAGATGAGAGAGAATGCAGCAGAAAAATATTTAACAATAAATAGTTCCAAGTCCTGTTAATCACAAAGAACATTTATGTTTGTAAGCCAAGCAGGTGAGACTACCAAATAGGAAATGTGAGATAATCTTGTAAAAGAACAAATCAATGTGGCATATTTGACATTGTTGATCTTCATGATAAAAGAACACGGTAGTGAAAGATGATAATATCCACATTTATATATATTAATTAATTATTTAAATCTAAGACAATCTTATTCAGAATTTTTAATTGATTTGAGATTCTGTGGAAAAAAGGTTTTCCTTGACATCCATCAGCAAGAACATATAGACCAATAAATTATTTGCTTAGACAAACTCCATATTTTAATTTGTTGGATTTATAAAAAAGAAACCTCATACATGGAAATATTCTAAAAATGTGCTCCTAATGCGGAACAATGACCATTCATGAAAGGCATTTTCTTGTTCCACAGACTTGGAATGTTTTGTTGGAAATCCATTCTCCTTACTTCAGTGATAAAAAATAAATGTTAATTAGTTATTCTTCTGATAGCATGGTCTCTCTGTGGAGAGCCTAATCAGCAGAACTCTGAACTAAGCTCCAGGCTTAGGTCCGAATCCAGATTTATTTCCATCTGTGGATGGAAAAATGGTAAAATATGGGAAGGAGATGGTGATTTTAAATTCATTGCTTTAATTGAAATGTTCATGCATCTGTTTGAGTGTCCTTAGTGTTGAGAATGTATGTCAGAAATAATGTGCTTTGACTTTTGAATCCTGTACAGGATGGGCCATCAGGACTCACTGCCTTATTTGCTTACATAAATGGCAAAAATTTGATCTAGAAGTCATAGACATTGAGTAAGCATAAAAGTGATGAAGATTCTCCTGTTTTCAAGATAGTTCAAAGCAAACCCTTTAAAACAATAAAGAATTAATACACTCTATACACAACACCTGTCAAAATGAAAATTGTTAAAACGGATCACTTAGTTATTTCTTTCATCTTCTTGAGACAAATGATTGGAGTGATAAACTGTCATTCGTGTTGTATATGTAATGATTTACATGATCAGGCTCCATACCACACCTACAAAGCATTCCAGTAAATGTAAGAGCTGGAAAAGGTAAAAACAAAACAAACAAGCAAACAAACAAACAAATGAAATAAGATGACACGCATTCGGAGAGGACACAGGATATGGCAGGATATGATAGGTTGTATAACTCACACTGGAAAGTCTACTGCTGATCAGCCTAATTGTATAGGAACAGAACTAACCTTCTGTAACGTCTTATCACCTATCTGCAGGAGATGCTTGCTTGTAAAAGCATTTATGTCTTGCGGAGGAAGGAAAGCCCAATACTGTACTGCCTTCTCAGCTAATTAGCCTTTTCAACCTGTCTTTCTGCAACAAAAGACAAATAGAAGCAGAACAGGCTTGCTATTCATTTCCTCCAGGGGTAAATGACCTTCCTGTAGCTAAGGAAGAGCAAACTCTGCAAGCAAAACTAAGATCTAGTGAAATAAGTTTAGTACTTATCATTTTGACAGCACTCACAGCTAGAAAATGAACTCAGATTGAATCTAAGAGTCTACAGAAGTTCCTACAATTTCACTGTTGATCAAGCTCTGGAGATTAGTTACAAGAGCAGATAAAAATTACCCATCTGATTTGATGGATTTATAAACTGAATTTGCCCTCTAGTACTAAGTGCTAAAGCCCAATCCTAAAAGAATGTAATGAAAGTACACTTGCACCAAAGTCACATATTGCAAATGTTGTTGGATTAACATAACAATTCCAGTTACTTGGTATCCCAATTGTTTACTGGCTTGCTTTCACTATGATCTTCAAACTGTCTGTTATCATTGCATTTTTTTGTCTCTGTGGGGAGTATTAGTCATCAGTTACATGGTCTTCGCATATTTCTTTCCCTTTACTGGAGATATCCAGTGTTCTCCCCTACTCTTTTGTCATCTGCCTCACTCACCTCCTTTATATTGTCTCAACTGGTGAAGGATTTCAGAAAGTGTCCCTTCTCCATGGCCTGTGTCTTTTTTTTTTTTTTTCTACATGGACATAATGACATTATAAATAACAGTAAGTGCCTAAAGTAGATTTGGTACTTCAGAGATAGAAATGGGGACAGTATCTTTACTTAGAAGTAAAACAGTTTAAAAACACAGAAAAAACCCTATGGAAGAGTAAAGGATAGAAAATGCTTGATTGGGTTCGCTTTGTCTAACATGCATGTATGCATCCCCAAGTAATGACAAGGACATGTATCTTTTTCTACACTCATCTGGTGACAGATGAAAAAAATCACCCATCACCTTTTTCCTGTTCAGAAGTTAGTGGTCTCTCAGCTGTGATGATACACCTACTCGTGAACTTTCCAGGACCCCTTTTTAACAAAGATTTAGGGTTCACGCTGTCTAAACCAGCCTAACTAATTTTGTCTGAAACGTGTAAGGGAGCAATCCGTACAACAGACCAAACTGCAGATCTGGGCAAGGTAAACTGTGAAGAGAAGATTATGACATTTAAAGATTTGATGGTATGACAATATCATAATAGGATAGCTGGAGACAGATGGTAGTCCACAGTTTAAAGGCTCTTGTCATGCGTAAAGAAAAATAGTTTTATATTAAAAATAGTGCACAGTTTTAAAGGTGCAAATCTCAGAGTCTTTGAACAACTGTGTTTACAATTGTACTGATGCCATGAATGTACCCTTTTACTGTACAAAACCCTTCCATGGAAACTTTTGGGATTCCTAGGGAACCAGCAGTTAAGACACAGGTTCTTGTGGTGGACCAGTGTGCATTTATTTTTCATGGCACGGGGATGCATGTACCATCTGAAAGACACCTTTTAGAAATGTTTTTTTCTGGGCTCTGGTATTGCACGCATACAGCAATCAGTGATCTCAATTCTTCAGTTAAGCATTGAAAACTTCAGAGGACTAATTTGTTCCAGCACAATGAAAGGGCTGACCATTTACATAATAAAAAGCACATTGAAGAGTGATTGGATCTACACATCTGGATATGAAATTGATGGTGCTGGTTCTACAGAAGTATTTTAAAATGCACTTGTGCTGTGCTCTGGTTGTGCGTGCGGCTGCGCTCCATCTGCACGCAATTACGTAACAGCGGAGAGGCCGGGATACTTGCAATCAAGTGAATCCGACTGCCCCTAATGCAAAGCAGATGGAAGTTTTCTTAACATGCAAATTGTAGGATTATTGTACATCATAATTAAAGGAGGATTTTCAAATGTGGAAATGCGAACTGACATGTTCTGTGATGTTCGTTGTATTAGACTAAGACCGCTGGCTGTTGAAGGATATCCAGGGTTTAAACTGCTGTGATAACCAGATTTAAGGACTGGATTTTCCTCAGGTTGATTTTAGGTTTCTTCAAGGGCTACAATATCAATTTTTATTTACTTACAGCTAATTTTGTAATCAGATTTAGGAGAAGATCTCTTGTAATATTAAAGTGGTTTGTTCACCTAAGGAAATTTTGGTACTTGGTCATGTGTGGCAGTCTGAGTAGGAAACTACTGAACCAATACATACAGCTGGACTTACATGGACACCCACTGAAATGACAAAATAGCTAAAGTGCATACGATAACTTGCTAAGAAGCTTTATATGTCAGCATAGAAATCTTATTTGTGACATAACCTGAAGTGACAAAATGCTGCATACTCAAATGTGAGTTCCTAAAGTCTGTCTAGAGAAAAGTATCTAACATTTGATTTCTTGATTTAATCAAGAGATGCCAAATTTGAAGAGTTGTTTTTTCCTTCGAGCTACTGCAGATGTTTTCAAAAAGGTGACGTGGCCAGCAGTAGAAACCACAGAAATAATTGTTCTTCAGTGTCACTGTGTAATGGGAAATTGCTGTAAAATTTTAGAGAGACATCTTTGCCTCTGAAATGTAACAATCGGACAGCATACATTAGATAAAACATCTATTGCGAGATGCCTTGGACTTACCTTTCCTAGATCTTTATGGAAGAGTGGAGAGTGACACACCATACAATACAGCTGCCTATGAGTCAGGAAGATCATGCTGCCATGGAGAAGGCAGTTTTTTTAAATATATCAGACTAATATAAGACTTCTAGTCTAGTCCGCTGCTCTAGTCTACACTGGTAAGGGCTCAGACACAATCTGTGTCCAGTTTTAGTCTTGACTCTGGAGAAGGGCTGTGGGCCAACGGGAGGGTTTCCAGAGACAACTGCAAGAATGTTCAGAGGTCTAGAAACTGATTTAAAAGGAAAATGGAGTGCACTATGGTTATTAGACTGAAGAAAAAAACCTTCAGAGCCATGATAACAGTCTTGTGGTACATAAAAGGCTCCTCCAGAGAGTAAAGAAAGAATCTGTTCTCCATGACCTATGAACATCATGGACAAGTATTGAGTTTAAGCTGCAGCAGAGAAGAGTAAACAAGGTAGTGAGAAAGCTTTCTAATGGTAAGGATAGAGAAGTATTGGAACGGATTGCTATGTGGTGCTGTGCAAATTCTGTCATTAGATGTGTTTAAGGACAAATCAGGTGGAAAAACTGAACAACAGGTACACCTTATTCTGCTTGGGATGAAAGGGATCTTTCTGCAGTTTATCAAAGCATACTTGGAAAGTGTTTTCTGTGAAATCAGTTTTAGGTTACATCTTTCATATCCTTTAGTTTTTAAATGAAATAAAGAAATAATTTTGAAGATTTTTTAAAAACAAGTTTTACTGTTAGCAGAGATAGTTCAGCTGTGACCACTTCTGAAACTCCCATGCTCGGCAGCCTATCCATTCCCTCCTTTTTTCCTTCTGTCTGACCAACAATCTCCTTTTTTAAAAAAATTATTTTTTTTTATACAGTGTCATCTACATATGCTTTAATCACATCTTGTAAATTCCTCACGTGTTTTTGTCTGTACTTTGCTATTGCAGGTGTTCCACTGAAACCCCGGAAAGAATTAAAATTCATCGAACTTCAGTCTGGAGACCTGGAGGTGAAGTGGTCTTCAAAATTCAATATTTCCATTGAGCCTGTGATCTATGTTGTTCAGAGGAGGTGGAATCAAGGAATCCATCCAAGTGAGGATGATGCTACCAACTGGCAAACTGTGGCACAGGTCAGTTCTTTGTAAAGCAACATGGATCCCTAGCCTCCAGCCCGTGATCTAAAGGTCCTCTTCAGATTGGAGAAGAGTTAGATCACTAACTAGGTGAGGAGGCTCATGCAGAGGGGTCCCTTTATAGGGTCTCTCTCCAGGTCACAATAGAGCTAGAAACAGAGTCCAGATCTCCAAGGCTTCTGAACATCAGTATTTTCACTTCCAGTTTTTCAGTTATAGAAACATCAGAAGCTTTTGGTATGTATTGAAAATGACTTCATAAAAAATGTGTGAATATATCAGTAAAGAAGCAAATAGTGGTTTCCCTGTCCCCAAAAGAAAAAAAATACTCAGAGGTTTATGTTTTCAAAGTGAGTTTATTTTGTGGGTTTGCGCTCTATAGATAAAAATGTATAGAACTAGCTGGAGGCTTAATTTTCATAAGGCCAGTGAGTGGCTCTTTCTTGTAAGAAAATACTCATGAAAACCCAAAAATCTCTTGAAAAATGTAGAATTAGATAACAAAATCCATTGAAGGAAGCATATAAGAGACATAGTCCTTTTGAGGCCAGTGGGACTCAGTGCACAATCTCCAAGGCATGTCTTGAGTCTTATAAATAAGGTAAGGAAATAGAATTGGTGGAAAGGCTATTTAATTTTCTAAAATAAAACAGACTGTAAAAAAACCTAGAACCTTTATTCTTTGTAAAGTTGTTTTTTTTCAGATGTTACCCTCCCAATTCAGAAAAGGCTATGATGTCATGCTCTTATCACTCAGTGCAATCCAGACTGAAAATGTAAGATTCATGAGCAAATGTTTCTTAATGAGAAGCAGCCAACAAAGCATAAATTTTCACTTAGTTCCTTCCCAGTTTCAATCTGTTTTTTAACATGCTGACAGTCCACCTGGATGGCAGAGTTCCAATCGTTTATCTTAACTGCTTCACCCTCATCCCTGCTGACAAGGAAAGTAAAATGCTGATTTTGAAAAGACCTGCAAAATGTCATTATAGCTAGGACAAAAAAAGGAAAGAGAATAAATAGAACCATCCACAGACTAAAGGAGGGAGTTTAAATTCTGTGACAATCTGTGTTCATTCTCAATTAAGATTGTGCAGGAAAAAGCTATCTTACAATAACGTCAGGCTTGTGAAACTGAACGCTCAGAAGTGAAGTTCTTAGCTTCAATGTGGTGCTACAGGGGGCTGTCAGTATGTTAGAGTCATGCTCAGAAAGTTACCTGCAGCAGATCCTGGCATGAAACCCTGCTTGTGCAAGCCAAGGGAATGTGCACAGCACCAAACCTGATAAAGTTGCGGTGACTTATTTATTATCTCTCTGCTGAGGTGCAGATCTGTGTTCTCCATATTCAGCAAGCAACCTCCTGCCTTTGCTACTAGGAAAATGCCATGTAGCAAAAACGAGCCAAATCTGAATTACTCACCACTGTTACCGTGCCATGTGTATGTGCTAGACTGTAGAAGCCCAACTCTTCCGGCTGATGGATCCAGACTGCAAATGTAGCACTCTGCTGTGCTTTTTCTCATCACAGAAACAGACGTCATGCACATTTCTGGAAGCATGCATTATATATATTTGCTCTATAGTAGTGGAGCATATACAACCCTCTGCCTTCTTGCAGTGGACGTGCAGGCGAGAGTGTTTCAGAAACGTGCTCCTGTGCAAGAGTGATAAGTATCCTGACAGCTGCCTTTCCTGGGGGTCTGTCTCACGCAGGCAGAAGGGGTTCAGTTAATCTCTGCGTCAGGAGAAGCCTCCTAGAACTTTCTGAGAACTTCGCTGTCCTTTCGGCATCACAAAAGACACGTGTGTGATTGTGTGATGGACCCCACTGGGGATGTCAGTTCAGAGCAAGCTTCAGGATGCCTGACTGGCTTTGTAAACTGTGTATACCTTATGGACACATAGGCTGGACACCCTTGAGGGGTGCTAGTACTCTGAATTTCTGTCTCTATAGAGTAATTCTGTGTTTGTAGTTTTAGACATCCCACCAGGCAGTCAAAGTTGTTAAGTGTGGCTGCATGCAAAATCAACCACAAGGATGGATGTCCAGTTTGACTAAAGTGACTGTGTGCACAGCTTCAGGGCTTTTCTTGTCCGTATAACTGAGATTTTTTCTTGTACGATTCCAAAACACTGGGCTATGAGACCTTAATTATAGGCAAAGGCTGTGAAGAGCTCAGCCATTCAACTAAGAACTCCTGGGGCATTGCAGTCCAGGGGAGATGAAGCTGGCTTTTTCATTACTCTGTGACTTAAGCTAGAGAGCATGTAAAAAGCAGTTGAAGATCAAAAAGACTGTGTGTAAGGATCTGAATTTCTCTATGCCTGTGCCCATATGTAAAGTAATTATGCAAAGCTTTTGTTTGCATCTTCTTATAAAACAATTCATAATATTCTATCAGAATTCCTCATCCAATATTCTATTTTTATTATCAGTCCAAGAAAAAATGGGGTTATAATTTTCAATAATCATAGAATCATAGAATACAAGGTTGGAAGGGACCTAAGGGATCGTCTAGTCCAACCTTTCTTGGCAAAAGCACTGTCTAGGTAAGATGTCCCAGCACCCTGTCCCGCTGAATTTTAGAAGTATGCAATGGTGGGGAATCCACCACTTCCCTGGGGAGACTACCATGCACCACCAGTACAGGTTAAGGGTTGACCTGCTGGAAGGCAGCTCTGCAAAGAGGAATCTGGGAGTCCTGGTGAACAACAAGTTGACCATGAGTCAGCAGCGTGCCCATGTGGCCGAGTAGGCCAATGCTATCCTGGGATGCATTAAAAAAAAGCATGGCCAGCACGTCGAGGGAGGTCATTCTCCCCCTCTACTCTGCCCTGGTGAGGACACATCTGAAGTACTGTGTCCAGTTGTGGGCTTCCCAGTTCAAGAAGGACAAGGAACACCTGAAGAGAGTCTAGTGCAGGGCTACAAAAATGATCAAAGGACACCTCTCTTATGAGGAAAGGCTGAGAGACCTGGGTCTGTTTAGCCTGGAGAAGAGAAGACTGAGAGGGGACCTCATCAAGGCTTACAAATATCTAAAGAGCGAGTATCAAGAGGATAGGGCCAGACTCTTCTCAGTGGTGCCTGATGACAGGACAAGGGGCAATGAGCACAATCTGGAACACAGGAAATTCCATCTCAACATGAGGAAAAACTTTGAGGGTGACGGAGCACAGGAACAGGCTGCCCAGGGAGGTGGTGGAGTCTCCTTCTCTGGAGACATTCACAACCCACCTGGATGAATTCCTGTCCAGCCTGCTGCTCTAAGTGCACCTGCTTTGGCAGAGGGGTTGGACTAGATGATCTCCAAAGGTCCCTTCCGACCCCTACCATCCTATTCCCGTGGATGATTGTTCTCATTGTGAAAAATTTTCCTCTTGTATCCAATTGGAATTTCACCAGGAGTAACTGTTTGACTACTTTGTCTCTGTTGCTGATGCCCTTGTTGATGCAACCCAGCATCCTGTTGGCTTGCTTTGCCGCAGCAGCAGCACACTGTTCACTCGTATTGAGGTGGTTGTCCACCAGAACCCCCAGGTCCCTTTCCACAGAGCTGCTCCCCATCCAGGTAGATCCCAGCCTGTGCTGCACTCCTCAATTATTTTTTTCCAGGAGCAAAACCTTACACCTGTCCTTATTGGACTTCATAAGGCTCTCTTTAGCTCACTGTTTCAATCTATCCAAGTCTTCCTGCAAAGTGGCTGTACCTTCCGAAGTGTCCACTTCCCCACTCAGTTTGGTGTCATCAGCAAACTTTATCAGGGTACACTTGATCCCATCATCCAGATCACTTTTAAAGATACTAAACAGCGTTGGGCCCAATATCGATCGCTTGGGGACCCCACTTGTGACACGTTGCCAGTTTGAAAAGGAGCTGTTTGCCACCACCCTCTGTGTGGGGTCTGTCAGCCAGTTCCCCACCCACCGCACAGACCTCTTGGCTGGACCGTACCGCATCAGTTTCTCTAGGAGGTGGCAGTGGGAAAACGTGCCAGAAGCCTTGGAGAAATCCAGAATGTCCCCTGCTCACCCCGCACCGACCAAGCAGGTTACTTTGTTGTAGAAGGCAACCAGGTTTGTCAAGCACAGTTTGCCCTTGGTGACTCTGTGCTGGCTTTTCCCAATCACGTGCTTCACTTGATGTGTGATAGCCCCCAGGAGGATTCATTCCATAACTTTCCCAGGGACTGAAGTAAGACTGATGGGCCTGTAATTTCCTGGGTCCTCCTTTAGGCTCTTCTTGTAGATGAGGGTGACATTAGCTGGCTTCTAGTCTTCTGTAACTTTATTTTAAGGTGTTTACTTTTCAAAAAAAACCCCAATTTTAGTTATTTTTCACTTCAGGAAGAAAAGATTTTGTTCACTTTGGTTTTTTACTACCTATTTTTGTGAAAACTTGACATAACTAACCCTTTGACTAATTTCCATTTGTTAATATAAAAACTATGGAACATAAGACACCAATTAACCCATCTGGCTATGAGTTACAGTGTCCTAAGTGGTTATGCCAGCTTTCTTATGCTACTATTTTTTACGGTTTAAGCAGCTGAGCAGGACCTGCTGCACTATCCCATCAGAATACCATTTATCTTGTGAACAAACTTCAAATTCTGTTTGGTGCTAATGCTTTCTAAACATAATAGCATTACTGTTTACATTGGAAACTTAGATAGTTAATTATATTAAGTTAATTAATGAAGTTAATTCAAATATGCCAGGTCAGTTATTTTCAGACAGAACATCAGGTAGATGTGTGAATGGATGTCAAGTATGTACAGACCTGTAGACAGATGGTCAGACAATAATGAACTTTACTTATTAATTTATTCTTTTATTAAAGCAAATAAGGAGTGGAATTTATGGCTAGCTTGATTGTGACAAACCTTCATGCTTCACTTTGGAGATGTCTAAACTCTGCAGACAACTAAGCTTTTTTAAAATGTAAAGTTTTTGAGACACCTGAAATTCTGGTTCTGAGGATCGCAAAAAGTTTCTGAACTCTTGACAGCAAGAAATCCCTGCTGGAGCTCACCACCTGTCCTGTACGGTAAAGGTTTATTTCTCCATCTCCCAGGAGAGGGCTTGCTTTGTTAAGCATTCTTAGAGAGTGCCCACCTTGTGTGGGATTGCATTCACTCAAAACAGGGGAGGTCTGTTCTCCTTTGATAGAGTAGGAGATGCAGCACTGTCAGTTCCTTCTGTATTAGAGGAAACATAAACTCAGCTCTTCTGATACCCTGGATGGTATCCCTTCACTCTCTGAACTGCAAATTCTTTTATCACTGCGCGTTGTTTCAAAAGAAGGTGTAGAGCTATGAACTCAGCAGGGTAAGGCTGTCCTCTCCTATTTCCATTAAACCTTTGCACTACAGAAGGGAAGCCAGGATTGATAGTGTGAAAGAAAGGGAATGAACACAGTGAAACAGTCCACTGATTACTGTAATACCACTCAGCATACTATTTAGTGGGCTTACGTTAAGATAAGACAGATATTGAAAGGACTATGAATGCTGTGATCTCAGCTCCAAAATGCTTAAGTAGTGAGAACTAACTGAAGCAATTAAACAGAAAAAAAAATCAATTTACCATTTAGGTAATATAAGATATCTCAGTAGTATTTAGCTCGTTCTTGAAATTTATTAAATCTGTGTAAAGGTTGCTTAGAGGTGCCAAAGTAGTTTATACTCTCTAATGCAGGAGTTACACCTCCTGCGTGCCAGTGAGTTTAACAGGAGCTTTGCCAGCGAAATGAATGATGAAAGTAATAGGCCCAAGGCATGTTCATAAATTAAAATAATCTTGGTGATATGGATTGACAGATTATTTGATGTTACAGTATTTCACGGTTGCCATGGAAGACTGACATAACTGAAATCCTTTTTTTTAATCAGTCCTAGCAGAATAAGTGAGCTGATGCAAATGACAAGCAAGATTCCTTAGCTGAGGAATTTGGGGTAAAGTCTATTCAGGTTATGCTTGCCTTGAAACTAAATTCAGCAAATCTGTTTTTAAAAACCCACAGTGTTGTAACTAGTTAATTGCAGTTAGATATTGATCTGGACCCTGATCTTAGTTGCAGCAGTGGCCTGAATATATCCTTGGGGTTTTTCTGTTAATACAGTGATAGTTTATTTCAATCTAGTTCAGTGTTGTGCCTGATCTAGAAGTTCTTGAGTATGTGGGCCTGCATGCTGGAAAAAAACTAGCGCATTTGAGTGCTCCATAAAGTGAAAATAATAGTAAAAGTTGGTTCGGGTAGGCTTTCTTCCCTAGGGGATCTCTTTCATTGGGTGAGATAATTCACTCTACAGGTAACACAAAAGCTAAAAAAAAGGAAAGACAAGGCAGGCAATGAAAGCATCAGGACTTTTACCCTGCTTATGCTAAAAAGGCAAATATAGCTGCCTGAATGGAGAAGTACCAGTAATGTGTGAGAGGCTTCAAGTCTGCAATGCTTACCAGTCTGAGAGAAGCCTGCATTGCAGTTCAGAAAGGCTCTCTTTCCTTTACATGCACACACAAACGAAGTATCCGTTTCCCTAAATTTTGTTTGTTACCAAATGAAGACATAAAATGCTGTATAATATCTACAAATTTTATTGGTCAGGGCTCTAAAAATAGAGTTTTTGGAGAGCTGAAGCAACTTTCTCAAGTTCTGGCTATCTGAGTTAGGTCAGGAGCTGCTACTTTCTTACACAGACTGGAAAGAGCAAAAAACAGAAATGATGCAATGTGTTTTTTGAGAAATGCATGGCATCATTGCAAGTAGCATCAAATCCTATACAAGGAAGGTGGATTTTTGGACGTATAGGAAACAGTACTTGTGAAAATAAACGGATGTCACTACGTTTTCAATAAGCTTGCATGTTTGGTCAGTAGTGATAATCAGTAATGATTTGGACATATACAGGCATTTGGTTCAGGTTCATGTGGTTTTTTGATTAAAGAATTAAATTAAAATGCAATAAACATGACATCCTAAAATAAAATGAAAACTGGATAATTGAAAACTGGATGATTGAAAGGTAATTGCAAAACTAAAATCTGCAACAAGTGGATGAGTTTCTGAAGAGTTCTATAAAAATACTATGTCTTCTGTACTTGGCAGTGAGTGATTCAGGGGTTATCAGGAGGCTGTGTTCAGTTCTGGTGTTTGTACCTTAGGAAAAATTAAAAAAAAACAGTGCAGAAGACAGGTCTTTTAAAGTTTAAGGAGGAAAAAAAGACACAGGAAAGCAGGGCTCAGAGTAAGAGCATGTAAAGCACCTCCTACTGAAAGGGTTCAGAGTGCATCTATGCTTATTCCATATTTCAGTGGTTAAGGCACTCTCCACAGAAGGTGGAAATTGAACTCATGACACTAGCAGTCTCAGTGGGTGTTGCTGGAGAAAAGGTCATCTCCTATGACCTGAGAAAGGTCTGCAGGGAAGAGTTAGAGCAGTGAGTGTCTTTTTGACATAAGTGCCAAAGATCTGAAGAAGGCTTACATTCATTACCTGAGGGTTTCGTGTTTCCTGTGAACCAGAAAAGACGGCTTCTCACAGCACTGGATTTTATGAAGCCATTTTGGACCCTTAATTCTCTGAGAGCTGAGAATTGGAGAAATGCGTCCTGTAATCTGGGGCAATGAGGTCCCTGAAACGTCAACACCTGGATAGCTAGGCCCTATACACTGGTGAAGGTTGTGATAAGTGGAAAACTAATTTTGTGAATTTAACACTTCACCAGTTTTCTAAAGGTTACTTTTTCCAGAAGAGACCTGCAATGCAGAGTGGTTATATGATTTTGTTCACAGACGTAAATGCTTTGCAGTGCAGAATGATGCTCAGAGTCGGGTGGGGTGGTTTCATACAGCCTGCCAATTCTGGTGTGTATTGAAGAAGTGTGTTCCCTACCCTTCAGTCTGATTTACTGGCATTGCATTGGAGATGATAGCACAACTAGCCATGTTAGAACACCGTGTGTAAGCATGACATTTTCCCCACCAGACTACAGAGGAGCGGGTTCGGCTGCCGGACATCCGAGCGAGCAGGTGGTACCAGTTCCGTGTGGCAGCTGTGAACGTGCATGGGACGAGAGGCTTCACGGCACCCAGCAAACACTTCCGATCCTCAAAAGGTTAGTGTTCATTCACTACATCTGGTGCTCACCTTCAACTCCCTCACACATGGAGCCTAACCTGATCTGCCTACTTTTGTGGCAGAAGGTTTTTAACAGGTGGGGTTTTGGATAGTTTTGCCACTGGCTTTAGAAATGGTGTGAGATTTGTTTGAAGTCAGCAAAGGAATTAAAGGTTAAAAATGTCATTATTCTTTTATCAGTAAGGGGTCTCAGTGAATAAACCTCCTTTTAAACATTTTCCGCACGGTTGGTATCAAACAACATGACCCTGACCATGAAACATGAAGGAAGTGAGATTTCAGTGTGTTGTTCTCAGAGGTTTCTCTTATTTTCCTTCTTGGTTATGAGAAATATGTTGCTGCCATATGTTTAGCAGAGTATTGAAATACTTTGTCGCCTGTATCTAAGTGATTGTATCAGCAATGTTTTCATGGAACTGCAGTCTCTCTAAACATAACTTTTCCCTTGCTAGCACTAATCATAAAGGCTTAAGAATAAAAAGGGTGTACATGCTAAGCAGTGTGATTCTGTTCATTAGAAAGGCATGCCGGCCAATCCACAAAGTATTGTAGGAATTTTTGTTGCCATTTTTGGTTTTCCAAGGATTTGGGTAATAAAATAACTTTGAATATTATTTCTGGGCCAATTAATGGTACTTGCTGGATGGGGGAGATGGAAACGGATTTCCCATGCTGTGAAGTTGCTGTCATTTTCCCCGGTGTGCCTTTGACCCACGTGAAGCAAAATTTTCCTGGGTGACTCCCGGGCATCGTATAGGAGTTAGCACAGGCCAGAAACTATTCCCAAGAGACAGATGGTCTGGATGTGGTCACTCTCTCTTAAAGGCAGTTGATAATGTGGACATAGCCAGACCGTGCTATTTGGCTTAAGTGCCAAAGAATGAGATCTGTCACTCTTCACTCTACTAATAGAGGTGGTTCCTAACAGAAGGAATCTATGATTCCATGATTCTAATAGAAAGACTTGTCTTTGTTTTAGTAGTGACAGAAGCTTTACAATGGTATAAAAACATACTTTGAGGAATGCATTTCCTCCTTTCTGCAGATAGAATTATCTTGCAGTAGAGGCAGTTGCCATCCACAGGTTCCCATCCTAGCATTTAGCTTGCCGTTTGGCCATAGTCAGTCGTAGAAGTCTTATTGTAGATGCAGTTGTAGAAGCATGGAAATGCTTTTGCTGTTATGGATGGTTTAATTACTTACTGATTAGACTCAATAATATTTTGGTGCTGTAGCCACATCTGTGGTGGGAAGGTTGGCTGGCATAGCTATCCCATTACTGCTGTGACCACAAACCTTTTCACGTATAAAAGAAGTAGTATTTTAAGAATTTAATATACTTAAGTAGCATATAATTTCAGTCACATCAAAAATACAGTTCCTTCAAGCTGTTTTGAGCTTACTGCAAGGACTCAGCAGCAGCAGTAGCTTTGTCTTTATCAGCAACACTTCAGCAGATATAGCACTGTGTTGCTGAATCAGGCAACAGTGGTTTTTTAAACTCAGATCATTCTCAGATGTTTCACTGAGTTTGTAAAGATTTTCCAACTATTCTGCTTGGACCAACTATAACTGCAATTACATAAAGGTATATCATGATATCACTGAGTTTTTGGCTTGAGCGTGACATTTTCAGGCAGGTTTTGTGCTACTTTCCAAAAAATTAATCTCCTACTGAGTGTGCTAGCCACAGGAGTACATTGTTCAAAATACCTACATTGGTAATGAATATGAGAAAATCCATGGCAAGTCATACTGAAGGTCTCTTTAGTCCAGTAACTGACCCCAGCCAAATGTGGGGTTTTGGAGAACAGCATAAGAGCAGGGTAAGCACATAGGGATATTTCTTCAGAATAGCCTCCCAGCTGGCAGTGATTTGTGTTTCAGGAGCTTGTGGGTTTGGTATGATTACGTGTTAGGTAAGATACCAGAGTCCTCTTTTTCTGTGGTCTCTGCAGCTACCCCTGAAGCACTTGCTCTCCTTGAGTACTGTTCACGGCCGTCTGGTGGAGGTGAGCAGCACTTTCAGGACTTTGTGACAAGGACATCAAGAGTCAGTAGTACCTCTGCATGCACTTACCAAATAAAACAAAATAATGGAATCTTGGTAATGGCAGAAAGCATGTAGCCAATATTGTTCAAAAGGCTTCTGTAACCCTCAAAATAACAATTTTCAAATCTAAACTCCAGCACATGGCAGAGAATTGCGAATTGCCAGGCAAACAGCAAGGACTTCAGTTCAGCTTCATAGCCAAAATTATCATATTCTGGCAGCTCATTTGACTATTTTAGAGGCTTTGTTATTGTCAGCGGTTATTATAAAGATACCATGTTTCACACATGAAATGTGTAGAAGCACTAGGTGACACAGATGAAGATGCTCCTAGGTGGTGACTGCGGGAATGATGCTGGGATGCTTCAATTGGTATCTCTCAGCCTCCGTGTTCTGAAGTAGGCACTCATATTGGTAACAGTTATAGTGTCATACAGGCGTTTAATTACTACTTTGGATCTCAGCGGGAAGTGGTGGCCCCTGCCTGGCAGAGAGGCAAGAAGCCGCTGCTCAGATGTGCCCAGTTTTTTGAGTGCCAGCATCTACTGGCCCCTGCTGAGCTCCAACAGGCACATTTAACCTCCAGTTTGGAAAAGGATAGCGGACTTTGGCACATCACCTTTGGAAGGTTGCTGACTGTCTGTGCTACATTCATGTGAAGTTTGGACACAAATTCACATTAGTTCGTGTGCTGTTTCTATTCACCCTGTTGTGCCAAGACCAAGAGAAGATTATTATCTTTGTCAGGCCTAAGAGAATTTTCTTCAAAAAGAAAGCCTTTGATCAGGAAACATGACAGCAATTCCTAAGACAGTTTCTCACACAAGATGCTGAACTTATACCAGTCACTTGTAAGTTATAATGAATAGCAAATTATTTGGGTTTGTTTTTTCTTTAAAGGAGGACAAACATGATATATAATCTGAATCTAGGGAGGAGTATGGCACCACAAAGTCTCTGTCACTAAATATTTTAAGCTGTTAAAAAGAACATTCAAAAACATTGCTGCTGTAATTATTTGGAGAGAGAATTTTGTCTGGTTACCACAATACTGTTTTATACTATTTTGTGTGTTTTGCAAATGCAAAAAATGTGATCCCTAAGGAGACACAGCAAAGGAAGGTTTTGTTTTATTCAAAATAGTGTTAGGTCTTCTGAGGTATGTGATTTCCATTAACTTTTCTATCGCTAAATAAAGCTTCTTATTATCCAAATTAGTTTAATTACCCAGTCATGAAAAGGACAAAGCCAGGAAAACAAGAGGATCTTATCAAGCATTCCAACTTCCCATTCCTCATGTAATTTTGATTTGAGGTTTTATCTGCAGCAGCTTTTGATGCTCTTATGCTGTAAAATTTGAGGTGAAGGTTTATTAGCTGTTTTACACTGCCTCATGTGTTCATTTATGGCATTAATCTGTAAATAATAAATAATCAAAGTGACATAGCTGAGATAATCTATTAAAATATTCAGAGTTTAAGCAGAGAGAATTTTTTGATGCTCTTTATTTCTTTTTTATTAAGGAAATGAAGGGTTTGTATGTGCTTGTCCGCATGGCCCTTCACAGGGAATGTAGCGATGCTTCATTTTGCCAAAATGTGATTCCAAAGTTGCAAGAAGAACACATTAGACTCTGCCTATCTGTTTGGAGCAAAGTGGCTAGAAGATGAAGTGAATACTGCACCTGGGAGAGTGGTTCTTTCCTAGAAGTAGAACTCTGCAGATGGATACTGTCAGCTAAAACTGATCAAAACTTTCTGCTATTTTGACAGTGGTTTCCACTTCACTTTTCAGGGTATTTAAATTGTGAGTGCTTTCCTTTTCATCTTCGACTGAGTGGCAACAATTTGCAATAACAGCAATAAATAAAGCTAACACAATGCCTGGCAGAACATTTTTTTATCCCTAAAAGTACAAATATATTTCTCTTCATATTTTGACTTTCTCTCTCCAAGCCGCTTCTTTTTCTCTGGAAGCAGGAGAGAACTGTTCCTGCAGTCCATAAAGGAGTCTCCTTGGATGAAAAGGTTCCTGTGCTTTTCTCCCATTAAGCTGGCACTGAATAACCTAAGCCAACTGCTTGATCAGAAGCTACTTGGCACTAGTAATACAACTTTTGATTTGTTGCATATGGGTAAGAGTTTTTAGATTATTTTTTTCTAGCATTTTATGATTTCTGATGAGAGTGAACTCTTAATAACAGAGACTGCAGCCAACTAGAGGGATCAGTGTTATGCATTTCCATATAACGCATTATCTTGCCGCTCTGTAGTTAGGTGCTGTGCCATTTTCTGAGACAAAAAGGGGCTATAAGATGAACTCAGTGAGCCCAAACCGTCCAATCCTTCTACCTCTGCTAAAGGTTTTTGTCTTCAACATGAAGGCAGTTGCTAGCATACACGGGATAAATAGTCAAGCACAAGGAAGCAGACAACATTGTTTTCACAGCACATAAGTACCACGCTGGATGTGATTTCATGCATACATTACTGAGTGTTAGTAAAACCAGAACAGACACCCACTCCTGGCAATGTAATTCTTTTTGTTGCTCCTCTGGGACCAATGATTTTTTTATACTGTTGCACAGCTGCTTTATGTGTGCCATTTCCATTGGGCAAAGACAGTCCTCCTGCTTATGCCTTGGAACTGTTTAATGGTTGGAAACTTGTCTGTAGAGCAGCCTCAGCAGATTTTTAGAGTTAGAAGGTCTAATGTTTAAAAGATAGCAATAGGAGATCCATTTTAAGTCAGAAAAAAAAACTCAATAAAGAAGGGTTTAAATTAGAGTCAAACTTGCTATCACTTTTACAGCTCAGAATGAGAATTCCAGTTCCAATGTCATTATTTTTTTCTCTGACATATATTCCAAATCACTTACTGTTTTCATTACAGTTGCAACATTTAGAGCCAAAGTAGATGCATTGCAGCAGTGTGTGATGTGATTCTTATGTACAGCTTGCTCGTACTGTTTTGTTAAGGTTGCAAAGTGCTTCTTCATCCTATTGATTGAAAGAATTTTGTAAAATATAAATATTTATCAATATGTTTACAGATATGAGTAGGGGAAGATGTGCAGTTTGAAATGGTAACCATGTGAGGGTTTTCTTTTTTTCTTTCATTTGCAGCAAGGAATCCTCCCTTTTGGGGACTGGAGACAGAGTTTTGCTTGTAATGGCTGAGTAGCCAGCAAGACAAGAATTTAAGTCCTTTGGGTATATTCAAGCCAGACTCAATCCAGACAAATGCAGTGCTTACTCCATGTGCTGGAACAGCAGCTTCAGCCTTGACCTAATGAAGCTATCATTTCTAGCAGCGAGAAGTGATTTATTTGTCAGGCTGCTGAGACCAGAATTTTTTCGGAGTTGAGGACAGCTGTCTGTGCCAAATTCTAGTATATATATATAATGACTGTTATTTTATTAGAGTTGTAGTATAAACTGCAAAGGAAAAGCTGCAGCTAGCATCACTCTTTCTGCAAACCAAATACTTTGATTTAACACTCAGATAGATTCATGTATATAAAATTTCAGAACTTTAAGTTTGAAAGACTGGCAGTAGCTTCCATTCCAGTAATTTAATGTTCATGCATCTGAATCATACATGTGGGCAGTCAGTCAAAGCAATCACCGATATATGAAGACTAACAGTAGAATGGCTGTTAGCTTCATGGTCAGCAGAATGCCAGTTTAGCTTCTTAGTCAGGTTAACAAACACTTTATGTATATCATCTTTATAATCCAGTACCCATTACTAGACCTTGAAGTATTTCAGCATGAGTTGTAAACTGCTTTTAAAGTCTGCATAGACCTAAGCAGAACAGAGCACCTTGTAGAGGCATGACTTTTCCATTCAATAATGCAATAGTGAAGAATTAAAAAAAAACCAGAAAAAACCTCACCTAATTTGTTATCTGGTAACTGGCAGGCATGTATTGTGGAGGACCATGCTCGTATACTTAACAGTTTTTGGGGTTTGGGATTTGTGCTTTTGTTCGTTCGGGTTTTTTTGAGGAGGGGCTTTGGAGGGGTCTTGGTGTTTTTTTTTTGTTTTTGGTTTTTTGAGGGTGGGGTTCGGGTTGTTTGTGTTTCTTTCCTGTTAATAGCAGAGATCACAATATCTTGCCTTGCTGCTATTCCTTCTCACGTGCTAGTTTTGCTGGTGAAACTCAATCCTTTCATATGAAACAAAAGATTAATATTCTTTTTCTTTTGACTTACAAAATGATAGTTCTGTCAGTTTTAATAGGGATGAGTGTCACAGAAGTATATAGAAATAAGTTATTAAATTATATAGTGGTATTGAAACACTTAGTATGGAATGGATCCTCAGCTGGTATAAAATGCTCACTATGTGGCTTCATATTGCAGGTAATACATCTCAA